>CM044441.1:151979117-151991357 GCA_024363595.1 Xenopus borealis
GGCGAGAAGTCGCCAGGTGACAAAATGCCCCCGAATCTCCCCGTCTGGCCTAGCCCTAAATGGTCAGCGGGATGGCCCTTAATTTTCGCTTAATTTTCCAAAGTCTTGTGAGGCGATCCAAGTGCCATCCTGCGGGCAATTTACAATCTAGCCAACGGGAAGGCTTTTCAGGGAGATTAATGGCCCGAAGAAGAGGAAATATGTCGCTGGACAACTAATCTCCCTGAATCTTAGCATGGGTCACCACCATTGGTAGAGGCAATTCTCAGTATTGTCTATGGCAGGGCAGTGGCTGACTGGGAAATTTGTTTCCCACGATAAAAACGCATGACTGCGGGCGACAATGTGTCTCTATTTGAAATAACAGAAATCACCTTCAGTAAAACCAATGCATCTCTTTGTTCTTCTGAAGTTGCCTCTGGAGGAAACTTCGGTGACTTAATAATACGTTGGTTTTACCACCGTTATTTCCAGTGGAGATGCATTTTCTGGAGATAATATAATAAATAATCGCGGACGACGAATCTGCCCTTAGTGTGAATATGTTGACACAGGGAGCCTTAAAATCAAATGATATGCTTTATTGATGCCCTAGATAGGGTGAGTTTATGTAAATGTGTCCTGTTTGTTGTTCCTCCGGCAGTCCTTGAAGATCAGCAGAACATTCGCCTGATCAAGGAGCTGCTGCACACCCTATACTCATCCCTGTGCACCCTGGTCCAACGTGTGGGCAAGTCTGTTCTGGTTGGGAACATAAACGTCTGGTTCTACAGGATGGAAACTATTGTTGACTGGCAGCATCAGCTGAACAACATCCAGATCACTAGGGTAAGATGGAATCCAGCCAGGTATATAAATACTTGTCGCTCAGGCCTGACTCTCACCATGTTAAAGACATTGCTATGCCCTGTACCAAATAAAACTGTTGATATCACGTACAAGTCGCCCCCCAGTTTTTAGGAAGCACATTGTCATGCCGCTGAGTGTGTATTGGGTGCCAGATCATTCAGCACCTAAGTGCTAAGGTGCCAAATGTTTTACTGAATATGTATAGGAACATAAACCCTAACTTTTCCTTTAGGATCAGGGGAGAAGCTACAGAAGAAGCAGACCCAGCATCTGCAGGGAGGCCCAGGAAATATAGGGGGGGGGTGGCCCATGAGGCCCTGATTAATGAGTCATTTTAATATGTATTGGTAAAACAGGACAACCTCTGGATATTTTGGGCAGCCTAAAATTATTTTGCTGTGGGGCCCAGTAACATCAAGTTACATCACTGTTTCGGATGGTACTTAGAGAAGCCTCCCCTACCAAATGCAATAACACATACAGTACTACATCTCTCACCCACTTAACTCTGATCTTGCCCACTCCCACATCTTGTCTTATTCACTTCCCTTTAGATTGTAAGCTCTTGTGCACAGGGCCTTCCTCACCTTTTGTACTAGTATTGGTTGTGATGTATGTTACTCCATATGTTCTATGTATGTAATTCATGTGATTTAGTTGTATAAACACATTTACTTTATAGGGATGTGCAGTATATGTTGGTGTTCTATAAATACATGTTATTATTAATAATAATAAAACAGTGTTGGGTCCCCAGTGATGGCTCTAGCTCTGGGCCTCAACGGTCCGTAGGAAATCTATTAGGTCTGAAAGGTAGGAATTCTGAATCAAAACAAGGCATTCTATAATTTGAGGAAGAATTCTGTGTATTATCTTTAATTAGCAGAAACCACACTTTAGGGTAAGGCCAGATGGGAAGATTCGAGGAGATTTGTCACCTGGCGAATAATCACCTCATCTTTGGGGCGACAAATCTCGCCTTCCAGCACCTTTAATGAATAATGGCCTGCGCCTATTCACACGCGGCACTGGCTTTTCTTAAGTCGCTTGAAGTTGCCTGCTTAGTCAATTTCGAGTTTTTTTGGTGAAGTGCAGCGCGGCGTGTTAGGCAGGCGATTATTCATTTAAGACGCTGGAAGGCAGGGGGAAGTGATTCGGGGAGATTAGTCACCAGGCGACGAATCTCCCCGAATCTTCCCGTCTGGCTTGAGCCTTATTCGTGAAGAAAGGAACAGTAATGCCGAAATGATGCAGAAGGAATTAAGGATAATGGGAGAAAAAGAGATGCCCTTCCTTCATAAACATTCCTCTGTGAGCAGTGATATAGGAATGTTAATGAGCTGCTTCAGGCTGTATGAAGTGTAAACTTCCAAAGCATAATCTGAGCAGTGTCATTAACCTCTGCTATGTGATGCTGGGATGGAAGAGTAATTGGGTCACAAGTGCTAATGAACTTTGTATAAACAACCCCTCCTGGGTTACTGCTTTGGCACACACACATGCAGGGGGTTTATCTGAACACTGGTAATCTGATTATCTGCCTCTAAGAACCAGGATGTTAGCTCCTCCATGTTTCATGGTCTGACAAATGGGGATCAGTAAGATTGCAATGCACAAGAGAAGACCAAACAGATTATCCCATCTGGTCATTATCTGGTTTTTCATTTTGCCCATACAAATCACATTATGTAATGGCACAGAACCATAAATCTCACATGTACACAAGAATGGAGTGAATTTTTCACTTTACTATTCCTCTTCGCTATGGGTAGAAGTGGGATGGCTGAAGGTTATTGGGTTCACTCACAAAGAGTAAGGGCAAGTGATGCTGTTTAAACTAGAACTAAACCCTAAAAATGAATATGGCTAGAAATAGCATATTTTATATAGTGAACTTATTGCACGAGGCTAAAGTTTCAGCTTGTCAATAGCAGCAATGATCCAGGACTTCAAACTTGTCACTGGGGGTCACCATCTTGGAAAGTGTCTGTGACACTCACATGCTCAGTGGGCTCTGAGCAGCTGTTGAGAAGCTAAGCTTAGGGGTCGTCACTAATTATCCAGCAGCAGCAGAAAATGAGCTTCCCTGGCTGTAATATAAGCTGATGCTACAGGTTTGCTGATTATTAAATTCTGATGCAGCTAATTGCACTGGTTTCTTATTATCTGTATTAATGACTAATCAGCCTTATATTGTGACTATATTTCTATGACACTATCAGGTGTATATTGTGAGTGGGTCCCTAAGCTCAGTAAGTGACAGCAGCACAGAGCATGTGAATCAGTGAATCAGAAAAGAAGATGGGGAGCTACTGGGGCATCTACTGGGGAGACACAGATCTTTACTGCTAAAGGGCTGTGGTTGCCTTGGGCTGGTACACAAGCACAACACATCATGTACAACATGTATACACACTTCTTTAGTTAGGCTTTAGTTCTCCTTTTAATGGTGTTGCCAAACCTTTAGCAACAGGAAAGAAAGTTTAACAGATCCACACACACTTGATTATTTGCAGTTAGAGAGCTTCCCGTTTTATTATGCTACCAACAGAATCGCCCTATCCTTCCTATCTTGATGAAGGGAGAGTTAACCCCCTGGAAACCTTGATTCTGTTGGTAGCATAATAAAAGGGGAAGCTACCCAACTGCAAGTAATCGATTGTGTGCGGATCCGTTAAATTCTCTTTGCTGTTGCTAAGGGTCCTTGCCCGATTAACGGAAGGCCAGCACCACCAGTGCAGTAAGTGTGAATTACAGGATCTATCACATGAAGTTACCAAGCCTTTCGCACCTTACGGAACATTCCAGAAGATAATCTTGTCATGAATTAGAGGTTGAACTTGCCTTTGTTCTCAGGACTGACTATACAGAAGGTTCACATTCCTCATCCCTTTGTCTTCTTTCTTCTATCTTTAGCCTTCCCTCAAGGGAACAACCTTAACTGATCTGCCCTTGAGCCTTCAGCTGAACATCATGCAGAGGTTAGCAGATGGGAGAGACATTGTCTGCCTTGGACAGGTGTCATCAGATTTACAAGTGCTCAGTGAAGACCGACTGCTGTGGAAAAAGCTGTGCCAGTATCACTTTACGGAGCGGCAGGTAATGTTATATCGACGTGCACAAAAGAACAATGTTTGGTCGGCAATTCACCTCCTGAAGCCCGTCCAACAAAGTTACTTGTGTATTGTGTGTGGCCATTCACGACGGCACTGAATGTTACGGGGAAATAGAATTCTATAGAACTGTGCCACACTGCTGCTGCCATCAAAATATAGTAAACTTATGGATAATGATCCAACTACATTATTTCCTGGCTTCACATATCACCTCTCCTGGCCAAACTAGCAGATGATCCTCATTCTAGAGTCCTGCAGCGGGTCGGATACCCACGGGTAGCCACGGGTTATCTGCAAAAGTCTGCAGTACCCTGCAGGTTGCCGGTAGAATTTCCCAGTGCGGGCATAGATTCGGGTAGTCGGGTTTGCAGGTCGGGCCGCGGGTCTTCTCAATAGCGATTTTTACAAATTTTTCTGACTATGCCTACTTCCGATGATGTCACTTCCGGTTACAATGACAGCACTTCCTGGTTCTAGATTGGCAGCATGACAGCACTTCCTGATTGATGGTCAGCGGGTCTGGGTTGCGGATAAGGTACTTGCGGGTCGGAGTCGGGTAGCGGGTCCAGGCGCATAAGAATGCGGGTCGCGGGTAGCAGGTTGGGGGTACGGGTTGCAAAAAATGGACCTGTGCAGCAATCCATTCCCAACTAGTATCCCTTTAGATCAGGGATCCCCAGCCTTTTCTTACCACTGAGCCACATTCAGATGTTAAAAAGAGTTGGGGAGCAACACAAGCATGAAAAAATGCTCATAGTGAGTGCCAAACAAGGGCTCTGATTGGCTGTTTGGTAGGACCATGTTTACTGGCAGCCTACAGAAGACTCTGCTTGGTAGTTCAAGTGGTTTTTGTGCCTTAAAAATGTATCTACAAGCCAGGAAGTAAAAAATGAGCACCCGATTTGAGGCCCCTGGGAGCAACATCAAATGGGACATTTAGCACCATGTTGCCCATGAGTTGGGGATCACTGATTTAGATGTTTATCATGATGGATGGAAATTCTGAGGACAGCAGGGCAAATTTGTTCAGGACTGTTTTGGGTGTTGTGTGTAGCTATCTACAATTCTACACCACCTTCACCGCCCTATCAGATTCCTTTTTGGTCCAAGGTCTGAATCAGCCATGGTTTTTTTTTCCATAATGGATTAACCAAAAGTAATTTTTTTTTTTAGTTTGTCCAGCCTAACTGCTAAACCGTATATTTCATCCGAGTCACAATTGTGCACCTCATTCCTTCGTGACAGTGATAAGTCATATTCCCATATCCTACCATTCACCTACCACTCCTACCAGATGCTATTCACTCAAACCAGTGTTAGATCATGTGCTTACCATTCCATTTCTCTCTTTAGATACGCAAAAGGCTCATCTTATCAGACAAGGGACATCTGGACTGGAAAAAAATGTATTTCAAGCTGGTCCGGTGTTACCCCAAGAGGGAGCAGTATGGGCAGACCCTGCAGCTTTGCCGCCATTGTCACATTCTGTCCTGGGAGGTGAGACAACACGTCCTGCTCATAAACTTTTCTCTATGAATTCTTGGTTTCTTTCCTCTTGGAATATGTTATTTATACGTAGGGATGTGTGTATTTTTATTGGCTCTAAATAGGCTATTGTATGATATCAATGAGGGAGAGTCTCCATAATGGATTTCTTTATGAAACCTTGACCCTGGGAAAAATTCGAATTTGACTATTCGCCACATAAAACCTGCCGAGTTGATGTATAAGTCGATGGGAGAGGTCCAGTAACCCATTTCTAGATGTTAGTAGCCTTCCTGACATTCAAGTTTTTTTAGGAGAAAAAACTCTATTTGAGTTTAGTCAAACTCAATTGGAGTTTTTCGGTTGATAATATTCATTCAAGTTTCAGCTATTCGATTTTTTTTTAATTAAAATAAGCTTCCAATGGAATTTTGAGTATATTTGAGTTTATTAGAGTTAAAAAAAGTCACATGAATCGAAATTCAACCCTTGATAAATGGGCCTTCTAGTGTCTCTGCTCCACTTTTCCTGTATATAAAGTAACCTCCCTAGGGACTGGTGTCCCAGCCGTCTCCACACTTGTATCATTTACAAACACTATGGGCAGTTTTATTAGGAGACTGGTAACCCACCTGCATTCTTTTGGAGTAAGGGAGAATATAGGAGTACTTGGTGGAAACCCACACAGATAATAGAACATGCAAACTCCTTCTAAATATTGCCCTATAATTAAAGGAGAAGGAAAGGCTAAAACTAAGTAAGCTTTATCAGAAAGGTTATATAAATGCACCAATAAACCCTCAAAGTAATGCTGCTCTGAGTCCTCTGTCAAAAGAAACACAGCATTTCTTTCCTTCTATTGTGTCACATGGGCTTCTGTATCAGACTTCCTGTTTTCAGCTTAAACCTCCAGGGCTAGGGCTTGAGCATGCTCAGTTTGCTCCTCCCTCCCTCCCTGCTGTAATATGAGCCCGAAACTATAAGCCAGCAGGGAGAGACTCGGGCAGAACGTGATGTCACACCAAGCTAATATGGCAGTTGCTATCCTAAACAAACATAGACCGTGTCTAGAGCATTTTACTCCAGTATGGTAAATCATTCTGCAGAATAAATATAGTGTTTTAGCTTGTACTTTGTGGCTAATCTATTGGTGATAAACTGCTTTGGTAGCTTTCCTTCTCCCTTAAATATATTATCCCAGCTCTGTGAGGCTGCAGTAGCTGTTCTTTATGCTCAGGTTACATAGTTAAATTGGGTTGAAAAAAGACAAAGTCCATCAAGTTCAACCCCTCCAAATTAAAACCCAGCATACACACACACCTCCACTCTTTAGTAGGCAAGTTGCTGATCTCAGCGTGTTGTTCCAACAGGCTATTGCTGTAGTTTCCTAGGTGTCTGTGTAACACCCCCAAAGAGTCAGGAATTTGTATATAAATGGAAATCCACAGTTTGAACTGCAAGTGTTTCATTTATTCAGCAGCGGTAAAACTACATGTTTCGGGATATAACCCTTTATAAAGTGTATAGAAGTGCAAGGTATCGTGATTAAATACCCTCCTCCCACCCAGGATCTTCCCCCCAATCATCTCATTAGGAGAACGGCAACACCATTGTAAATTCAAGTAAAAAGTTCATTCGGCTCAAATAAAGTCCAGTATTGCCAAGTAATCTTCACTTGGTATCTCAATGTCCAACCAAAGTCCCTGTGTGCTCTTCATAAAGTTTAAGAAAGTCCAAAAGCAGGGAAATTGCCTATTCCTGGCAGGCAATTCCCCTATTACGCATAAAACCATACTGGCACAAACTCATAGGGGCAGATTTACTAAATTCACATGAATGATTCCAAATTCAATTGAATTTTTAAAAAATATATATTTTTGAATATTTTTGAAGGCCACTTTTTGAAAATCCGATCTAATAATTCGATTAAAAGTCTATTCGAATATATTTTCCGTCGAATTACTTGCCCTTTAAAATTTTTTATCCGACTGCCTAGTTCGCCAGATTAAACCTACGATCGAATAAAAAAAAAATTCGATCGAATGGTTATTTGAATTTGAATTTGGTTATTTGAATTTGAATTGCGGTAAAATCCTTAGAATTTCGAAGGATTTAAATTCAGGAAATATTCGATGGTCGAATTTGAGGGTTATTTAACCCTTGAATATGACCCTTAGAATTGTTATTTGCTATTAAGTCTAGTATCCTATACTTTATTAATCCTTCGAAAAGCTTTCCTACCACTGACGTCAGAATAACTGGCCTATAGTTTTGAGGCTGAGAACGGGATCCTTTTTTGAGAAGTGGCACACATTAGCAATTCGCCAGTCTCTCTGCACCATGCCAGACTTCACTGAATCCTGAAAAATTAAGTAGAGAGGTTTGGCAATCACAGAGATGAAGCCCATCTGGCCCTTTTATCATTAAACATTTATCCCTCTTTCTCTCCCTAGGGCACAGATCACCCTTGCACAGCCAATAACCCAGAAAGCTGCCTCGTCTGCCTCTCACCACAGGATTTTATCAACCTGTTCCGGTTCTGATCTGCAGAACACAATCTGCTTCCATCCCCCTAAAACTGGGAACTGCTTTTTGGATTCCAACACACCTTTCCATGCTGAGCTTGATTACTTTTACCTGTAAATATTGTATATTTCACCAATGACTTTGACTCAAGACCAGGTGGAGAATGAATGGGAAGGGAGATCAGGTTGATCAAGAGGAAGAGAGGAGTTTTGCACGGTGACTTTATTGGAATGGGACTTCTAGAATGAATGACTTGGAGTGAAGGACTTGACTTCCAGAATAAAAGGTTTTGTTGAAGTGAATCTCACAACATGGCTTACTTGATGCAATGGAGCATGTGGATGAACTGGTCACCATTTTGGACTATTTATGTTTTTCTCGTAGAACTGTCTAGGTCCAACTTAAGGTTTACCAGTGTCATGGTAACTCCGATTTCCTGTGTAGTTCTGCTGTTCCATAGCAGTTCCTTCACAGACCTTTGCTATACACCACACTCGCTTCTACCTCTAACTTATTCAACCTGTAATCTTTAAACTGCTCTTTCCCAAGAGTAGGAGCAGCGAGAATAATTCCCTGAACATGGAGGAAAGAGTCTTTAAATCCATTTGTAGAGTAGATGCCCATAATTGAAACATGGATGAGCGGGCCTTTAATTCACACTGGACTTCATGGAAGATCATCCTGCTCTCTTCAGATCTTGTACAGCAACTCCCTCCATTGCTGCCGAAAAGTCTGTTTATAGATGGATAGAACTTTTTTTTTTTTTTATCACGCTGAAAGGATAAGTTAACCTTAAAAATAAATGAATGTAAAAATGATGAGGGTGCTATTCTAAGAAATTTTGCATTTTACAGTCATTTCTTTTTTTAACATCCAAGATATTAAAGGATACATGTACTGTTCACATCAATGAATTTTGTTGCAACATCGCCACCTGCTGGTCATTTTCTGACCAGTCTGACCACCAAGTAGCCAAGGAAGTTGTCAGGAGAAAAAAAGAGGCTGCTCTGATGTTCTTCTGCTTAAAGGGAAACTGTCATGGGAAAACATGTTTTTTTTAAAAAACACATCAGTTAATAGTGCTGCTCCAGTAGACTTCTGCACTGAAATACATTTCTCAAAAGAGCAAACAGATATTTATATATTCATTTTTGAAATCTGACATGGGGCTAGCCATATTGTCAATTTCCCAGCTGCCCCGATCATGTGACTTGTGCCAGCACTTTAGGAGGGAACTGCTTTCTGGCAGGCTGTTGTTTTTCCTTCTCAATGTAACTGAATTGAATGCAGTAGGACATGGGTTTTTACTACTGAGTGTTGTTCTTAGATCTACCAGGCAGCTGTTATCTTGTGTTAGGGGGCTGTTATCTGGTTACTTTCCCATTGTTCTGTTGTTAGGCTGCTGGGTGGGGGAAAGGGGAGGGGATGATATCACTCCAACTTGCAGAACAGCAGTAAAGTGTGATTGAAGTTTAGCAGAGTACAAGTCACATGACTTGGGGCAGCTGGGAAATTGACAATATATCTAGCCCCATGTCAGATTTCAAAATGAAATATAAAAACAATCTGTTAGCTCTTTTGAGAAATGGATTTCAATGCAGATTTCTACTGGAACAGCACTATTAACTGATGCATTTTGAAAATTTTTTCCCATGACAGGATCCCTTTAATAGAAACCTTTCTCAAAACTTTCCTAAGCAGAAGAACATCAGAGCAGCCTCTTTCTTTCTCCTGACAACTTCCTTGACTACTTGGTGGTCAGACTGGTCAGAAAATGACCAGCAGGTGGAGCTGTTGTAACAAAATTCATTGCTTCAATTCAAAGGCAAAGGAAAAGAAGTAGGAAAAAGTTTTTCCTTTTACTACTTCTTTTCCTTTGAATGCAGTTTGCTCAAGTGAGTTACCTCCACTTCTTACTAGTGATTTCTGTGTGTAACAACTAGGATCTAACTTCTTCTTTCGGTAGTACATGTATCCTTTTAATATCTTAGAATTAAAAAAAAAAATAGTAATGAATGTACATTGTAAAAGTGCTTTGAATTGCTCCCTCATCAATTTTACAATAATTTATTTTTAGGGATTACTTATCCTTGAAAGGTTCCAGTATATTCCTAGATACGTGTATCTGGATGGAGAGGGTCGGCATTGTGCAGCCGTGGATCCAATCCAAAGAGATCAGTATATTATATATCTTGACTGTAACAGATTCAGTCTATGCTTCCAGTAACAAAAAAAAGGGATTTGCTAGAAATGCAGGGTCGGCCTGGCCTGGTGGGGCACCGGGAAAAAATCCAATGGGTCCCAGCTGGGCCAGACCCCCCTTCTGTCAATATTCGGATTCTATTAAAAAAAAACTTCCAGTGCGGCGCAGCGCTGTCTGCACATGCACATTGCACATGTATGTTCGTGCATCAGCAGTGCATCGTGGGAGGGGGGCCCTGGACAGCAGTCCCAGTGGGCCCCGGGCCCCCCAGTCCAACCCTGCTAGAATGTGCAATTGCAAGAACTTCTGATGCTTTTCATATTTCTGGAGTTTCATATTTATTTATGCATTTCTGGAGTTTCATATATATGCATTTCTGGATTTTCATATTTATTTATGCATTTCTGGATTTTCATAGTTATGCATTTCTGGATTTTCATATTTATTTATGCATTTCTGGATTTTCATATTTATTTATGCATTTCTGGAGTTTCATATTTAGTTATGCATTTCTGGATTTTCATATTTATTTATGCATTTCTGGATCAGAGACTTCAGCATTTCCGTTTTCCCCGCAGTGTCTGAAAGCAATTAATCAGAAGTTTATCAGTTCAATCCTGAGCTCAATCACCGCATGTACAGCACAATTCATCGTAACCAAGCACTTTTTTTTCTATATATATTTATAGTTGTTAATTGATATTCTTATAAGGGCCTGTTGCAAATATAGATGTAAATAGAAACGATGTTGGGAAGGAGTTGAGCTGCTCAGGATGGAGCTTATATGCTGTAAATATGTGACTTGTTTGTGCAATACCACTGATAGAGCCAAGGTTCTATATACGTATATAAGTAGATCATTGGTGACTGTGATCCAGGGCTTTATGGTGTACCCCGAATGCACCAGATTTGTTCAAACCTTTTCCATAGAGACCCATGTTAGTGGTGAGTAGTCTGGCCTGGAACCTGCAGGTTGTGGCCCATATTAGTGAAAAGGTAATGCAATGTTCCCAGTGTCTAAGCCAATGAAGGGCCTGCTTCTGTATGATGTCATCTCTGATGGGTCAGTACAGCTTCCAGAACTATTTGTCAGCCCCAGGCCAGGTCCAGCCCAGATCAACAAAGGTGTTGGTGTGACCTTCCAATTATCAGTTGTGACATCACAGTGACTCATGAACCTAAATGAAATAACAAGCAGAACTTGTCCTTGGTAACCCCCAGCAACCAATCAGGTGTTTGCTTTACAGCAGACCTGTAAATTCTAATGGGTTGTTATGTGTTACTATAACTGGAGTCGGCTTTGAAGCTGTTAAAGTCATAGAGCTGCTGGGATACAAATGTGTCATTTCTGTAGTTATGGCTCCCCATAAAGCAACGCCACCAGTCTGATGATGGTCCATAAACTAAAGGGATGGGGAATGAGTTTGATAATTAAACATTGTATAAACTCACAAAAATAGTTTGTTTATAAAGGGATTGGCTGGATATTAGTTGGAACTAAAGCTGGCCACAGACGCAACAATCCGATTTTTACCGAGGGGTAAGTAAAAGCGTTAGGGGCATTTACCAGGGGTAATAGCTAGGCTGGGGGGAGCAGGGAGGGGGGTCTGTGTAGGGGTGGTAGGGTTTTTTTTAATTATGGGTTTAGTTCCCCTTTAAAAAACGCTTGTGGAAAAGTTTTATTCAATACCTAAAGATCACAGATTTGGTGCAGCCGGGGATTTTCTAGTTCACGGAGTGTGAATTCTTCCTTTTCCTCCTGTCATTTATCTGTATATCTGGTGCAATAACAGCAGGCGACTTTCGTGAAATGCACATTTTGGAATGTATTTTTTACAGTGTATTTGTTTGCATCGTATGGACATGACGCATGTACGAGAATAAAGTTACGTGCCGGTTATCACCTTGTCTCAAGTGGTTTTGTAATGACTGGATTAGTTCACCTTTGATTTATTTTGGGTGTCTCATGTCTTTTAGGTAAGCAAGCGACAGCAGCACAGAGCAACTGGGAAACTGACAATATGTCTAGCCCCATGTCAGATTTCAAAATTGAATATAAAA
>CM044441.1:151997047-152014417 GCA_024363595.1 Xenopus borealis
TGGGGGGGGGGTAAGGGGCAGGGGGCCGGCTTTTTGCGGAAGTGACGTCACTTTCGCGCTGTGTTTAATATTACTTCCGGCGTGTTGACGTCACACACCGCGCATAGGGGCGTATTTAGGTCCAATGCCTAGGGCAGCATCGGACCTAAATACGGTTCTGAGCTACGTTGCCAGTACATTTGTAATACTGGCCCAGCGGGTGTTGTACCAACTAGGTGGCGACCCGAGCTCCTACACAAGTGCCCTGGGGGCGGGGCAGTTTACCGCAAACAGAAGCTCCGCCCTGAAGTCTCCTGTAAGAAATGATAGGCAGCCCTCCAGTACAGTGATGATACCTTTTTATATTCTTTATATTTCAAGAAACTTCTCTTATACGTACATTTTGCTGAAACGGTAACTGGGAGCGCAGTCTATAGTTCTTTGATGGTTTAAGGTCCGGTGATGTTTAATCCTCACTCCTCTGTGAATTTATTTCTCTCCTATTGCACTTGCCTTCCATTATGTATGATTTCTGGTTTGCTTCTCCTTCCCTTATTTCCACCTTTTGTGTGTTATTATTATAAAATGTATTTATATAAAGGAAGTGTTTATTTTTATCCCAGGTCGCCGATGGTCTTGTCTAGACAGTGGTGAGAAAAGGGAAATATAGAAGATTATAGAGAAAGCCGCTACATTTTAACAACTCCAGGCAACGCCTCTGCAGATTTAATACAAACACAAGAGAAAACAAAAAAGGGAAACGTTGCAGTGATCCTCAAACTTGGCCCTCCAGCTGTTAAGGAACTACAAGTCCCACAATGCATTTGCCTGACTGTGGCTGTCAGACTCCTTCATTGCATTGTGGGACTTGTAGTTCCTTAACAGCTGGAGGGCCAAGTCTGAGGATCACAGTTTCCATTAAAGTTAAAGGAGAAGGAAAGCTACGGAGGCAGTTTATTGCCAATTGATTAGCTGCAATAGTGCAAGCTAGAATGCTATATTTATTCTGTATAATGTTTTACCATACCTGAGTAAACAGCTCTAGAAGCTCTCTGTTGGTTTAGGATAGCAGCTGCCATATTAACTTGGTGTGACATCACTTCCTGCCCGAGTCTCTCCCTGCTCACTCATAGCTCTGGGCTCAGAATACAGCAGAGAGGGGAGGAGGGAGGGGGAGAAGGAGAAAGGCGCAAACTGAGCATGCTCACGCACGGGGCAAGCCGGTTTATGCTGAAAACAGGAAGTCTGATACAGAAGCCCAGAAAGAAATGCTGTGTTTCTTTAGACCAGTGATCCCTAACATGTTGCTCTCCAACCCCTTGGATGTTGCTCCCAGTGGCCTCAAAGCAGGAGCTTATTTTTGAATTCCAGGCTTAGAGGCAAGTTTTGGTTGTATAAAAAACAGATGTCCTGCCATACATTCTCTCCTGTAGGCTGCCAGTCCATATAGGGGCTACCAAAAAGCCAGAGCTCTTATTTGACATCCACATGGACTTTTTCATGCTTGTGTTGCTCTCCAACTCTTTTTTAAATTTAAATGTGGCTCTAGAGCAAAAAAGGTTGGGGACCCCTGCTTTAGAAAGAGGACTCAGAGCAGCATTACTTCAAGGGTTTACTGTTATATTTAGGTGGAACTTTCTGATAAAGCTTACTTAGTTTTAACCTTCTCCTTTCCTTCTCCTTTAAGCCCCACCCCCGCTAATCAATACCTTGCCATGCCAGCCCACAAGATAAAAGTATTTAATATGTCCCACTCACATACCCAACATGACAGCTCCCACTCTAGAACAGCAACATATGGAAGATTAATATTCTCTAGGTACATATTAAGCTGCGGCTTCCAGCTATACAGTCCATTTACTGAACTGTACATCTCCCATTAAAACTATACAAAGTGACCACTTTATTACCACTTTATTACAAGAGATCTTTACATACTGCTATGGGATCCGTTATCCAGAAACCCTTTCTGCAGAAAGATCAAAATTACAGGAATTACAGGAAGGCTGTCTACCATAGGCTCCAAATGCAGATGTTGGATCTATTATCCAGAATACATAGGACCTGGGGGTTTCCGTATATTTCTGTAATGGATCATCATACAGTAAGGGGCAGATTTACAAAATTCACGTGAATAGATCGAAGTTCCGCTCGTACAATTTAATCAGATGGTCAATTATGCAAATATTCGATCATCGAATACTGAAAATTGGAAAGATCGAATAGATCGAATGATTGGATATTCCATAATTCGACCATTCGATGATCGAAGGACTTTAACTTTAAAATTGTATTCCACTGCCTACTTGGCCAGATTGAACCGAATTCCAATAGAAGCCTATGGGAATCCCCCCCTATAGGCTTTTTTTCCATCACCTGCTTGAATACCATTCGTACAACGAACGCCTTCATCGTTCGAATCATACAAATTTTTCGAGCTGTCGCAGGAAAAAGAAGATTTCTTCGTGAAATCGAACGATCGGTATTCGATTGTACAATTTAATCGAGAAATCGAATATCTACGAAAAAATAGCTCAAAACTATTCGATAAGCATTCCATAGTCGAATGCTTATCCAATTATCGGGAATAATAGTAAATTTGCCCCCAAGTCTACAAGAAAATCATTTAACATTAAATAAACCCAATAGGCTGGTTTTGCTTCCAATAAGGATTAATTATATCTTAGTTGGATCAAGTACAAGGTATTGTCTTTTCGCTGCTTCAGAACTTCAGCTTCGTCTATTTTTGTGACTTTGGGTCTTTTCGCCGCTTCAGAACTTCAACTTCATCTATTTGCATGACTTTGAGGCTTTTCACCGCGTCTGTACTTCAGCTTTGTTTATTTTCATGACTTCAGGTCTTGTCGCCGCTTCAGAACTTCAACTTTGTCTATTTTCGTGACTTTGAGTCATTTGGCTGCTTCAGGGGGGCCCAGCTCTTTCGAAAAATGCAACACAGCCTTAAAGGGGAATGAACCCCCCGGCGCTAACCCAAAACCACCAACCCCCCGTAGGCCCCCCTCCCTCCTCCCCCCCGACCTACCTCTCCCCTCAGGCTATTGCCCCTAAGTCCTTAAAGGAACAGTAACATCAAAAACTTTTATTAAAAAATTCGTTAGAACATAACGAAAAAAAAACACCAACACATATTATAGTTTAAAATCAAAAAGTCTTTATTAAGAAATAACTTACATAAACTCTGCTTCCTGTCCTATACAGCAATGGCGAAAGGGCGACCATCGGTTGAGCAGCGCTCGATTTCTCCTCCCTGGCTCTCTGCTGCTTCCATGTGCAGGTGCTTCCAGGATGTACGATGCCGGCTGCTCTCAGCGCTGTGCTCATCGGGTCACAGCCGCATCCCCCAACTACAGCCCACGCTACTGGAAGCAAATCCTACGCCTCCTAGCAATCCTACGCCTGCCTCCTTCCAGCTTCCGCTAGTGGAACAAGGCAGACAAATTCCGGTGTTTATTTTTCAAGCAACGCGGACCTGTCACTATATAGCGATGCCTTACCTATCGCTCTGCTTCGCAAACTGCCGCTCCCACAACTGCCGGTCAATAGCGGCGCCGCTGCCCTGTCAGCTCAGCAGCCTCCCAAAAAGTTCTGCGGCCTGGGTGGAGTGAGAGCAAAACCCCAGTCCTGGCAGTGCTGCAGCTGCTGCATCTTTCCTGGCTCCCTAATGCAGACAGAGAATGCCGGACACCCCTACAGAGCACCCCCGAAGAAAACAGAGCAAAGAGCAGCCGGCATCAGAAACGCCTGAACATGGAAGCAGCAGAGAGCAAGTGAGGAGAAATCGAGCGCTGCTCCATCGATGGTCGCCTTTTCGCCATTGCTGTATAGGACAGGAAGTAGAGTTTATGTAAGTTATTTCTTAATAAAAACTTTTTGATTTTAAACTATAATATGTGCTGGTGGGTTTTTTTTCGATGTGTACTAACGAATTTTTTAATAAAAAAATTTGATGTTACTGTTCCTTTAATGCAGGTCCCTTCCAGCGATGTTCTAAGGGGCCGTCTTCTCTTCAAACTGCTTCTTCCAGGATCTGACGGCGATGGGCGCGCATGGGCAGTAGAATGCTGGTACTGCTGCGCATGCACGCCCAGCGCCTTCAGTTCCCGGAAGAAGAGAAGAAGAGAAGAATCGGTTTAAGAGAGAGAAGATGGCCCCTTAGAACATCGCTGTACGGGACCTGCATTAAGGGGCAAGTAGGGACTTAGGGGCAATAGCCAGAGGGGAGAGGTAGGTCGGAGATGGAGTAGTTAGGGGGGTCTATGGGGGGGATGGGGGTTTTGGGTTAGCGCCGGGGGGGGTTCATTTCCCTTTAATGCCCAGGCCCAGTAACGCAGTACCCCCTGTACCCCCTGATGGTGGCCCTGAATTCCTGTAATACACATTTTTCTCTGTAATAACAGTACCTATAAAGATCCAAATTACAAAAAGATAATTTATTCAGAAAACCCCAGGTCTCAAGCATTCTGGATAACAGGTCCCATACATGTAGTCGGGATACACCAAATCCCAGCCCTTTCTGAAGGATTGAGATTTGTTCAAATTTAGCCAAGTCCATTCTTTCAAATTTAGCCAGGTCCATTTTCACCTTTACATATCACTTTTAGTGTGATATAGAAAGTGATATTGAGACAATTTGCACTTGGTTTTCATTTTTTATTTTTGTAACTTGACTTTTTATTCAGCAGCTTTATAGCTTGCAATTGCAGCAGTCTGGTTGCTAGGATCCAAATTCCCCTAGCAACCATGCATTGATTTGAATAAGAGATTTGGAATATGAATAGTAGAGGCCTGAATAGAAAGAGGAGTAATAAAAAGTGACAATAACAATACATTTGTAGCCTTACAGCGCATTTGTTTTTAGATGGGGTCAGTGACCCCCATTTGAAAGCTGCAAAGAGTCTGAAGAAGAAGGCAAATCATTACAAAATTATAAAAAAAAACTAAAAAAGAAGGCCAATTGAAAAGTTGCTTAGATTTTTTTTAGTACAGCATACTAAATGTCAATGTAAAGTTTAACAACTCCTCTAATGCTTATTTAATGTGCTTTATCAGTAAACTGGATGATTTCCACAATTTTGAAAAATTCTGTTTTGAAAGATTCCTTTGGAATAGAAAACAGGTTTAACATTTTTCTCATAATGATCTCCATCCAATAAGTGATTGTTTCACTGGCGAGGAGCTTTACTAAACATTAACAAATGTGCTTGAGATCTGCCTGGGGAGATATTAGAGAATCATAACGCATCCCAATTCCCAAGTCTTTCTCAATAACACTGGGAATCAAACTCTCTGGCAATGCAATCCGAAACATCTAGGACTTGGCTTATGTTTTATTCTTAGGACTGAATGAGTAACTACCTGAGTGCCACTGCTGCTTTCATCATCTTAGACGTTACATTCTATAGTGATTATATAGGGGACATGTGATCTCTACTGGAAAATGTTTATGTAACTAGATTTATTTAGTCAGTCTGTCAATCATGTATTATAAGGGATAATGTACCCCCTACTGTAAATGATAAGGATATTAGAAGTCACTGAGGGGTTGTTCTGTGACCATATAAAGTCACAAGGCTGAAGGCTGAATTATACAGGGAACTCTGAGTATCACTCATGTATTATAAGGATAATAAGGGATAATGTACCCCTACTGTAAATGATAAGGATATTAGAAGTCACAGAGGAGTTATGTGACTGTATAAAAGCACAACAAGGGATATACACATTTATATGGCCCCCTCCCTTTATTATCTACAGCAATGATCACCTTGTCACCCCCCTCTCTAGATCTCCAAGGGGGACCCTGAACAAAAAAATAACTGTTGTGTTTGGTAGCCGAGGATGAGGAGAGTATAACAGTGCTTTATTAGCAGGTCATGCAGCCATTACATAACAGCAGAAAGTCTTACTTTCACTTTCAAGTTGTACAGAAAGTCCTGTGTATGCACAGTGACACCTGCAGGCCATATCTATAAACACCACATTCCCCCTATAGTAGGAAAGCATTTGGACAACATATAAACAGTAACAATTAAACCGTATGTATCTTAAAGCAATATATACATTCTTCACATGACATAGTCCTTGGTCCATGCAAGTAGTTTCCTGATTCTCTCAGTATGCCTTATAGGCAGGCCCGGACTGTCAATCTGTGGGTTAGGGCAAATGCCAGATGGGCTGCTATAAGGTGCCATAGAAAGTCAGTATTTAGTGGGGGCTGTTTGGGCCTCTATGTGGGCTGATTGGGCCTCTGTGTACCTGAAATGCCAGGGCCTATTTTGATTCTCAGTCCAGTCCTGCTTATAGGTTCACTTTCTTCTGCCCTATTGCGGTTGGCATTAGGAGTAGGAAAATGTCCTTCATCAAATTAAACATCTCCAAGGTCACATCTAGCAGGGGAAAGACTTGCATTCCATATGCGTCCATCAGACAGTTCATATGTGTATGGTCCTCGCTGGCATCTCACTTCAAGTGGTTTCTTAATTCTGACTAAAGATCCAGATGAAAGTGCATTTCTCTTGCACCGCATGTTCTATCAGTATAAGCCTTGCATGTAGCTTGGTGACGTTTGACAATGTCAGCAGTAGATGATTTTGTAGGATTCTTATTTTGTGGAAGTTTGACGTCTGCAACATGTAACTCAGTGCGCATCTGTCTGTCATGTAATAATTCAGCTGGAGATGATTGGGTTGTTGCATGGCACGTTGCTCTTTAGATTTGTACTGATTTTACATCTGATCTCATTTAGACACAGGCGGTGTGGCAGCCACCGGTGTAATAGTAATGAGACCATCAATTAATTGTTTAATGCAGCAAAGAGATCCCTTCCAAGTATACCAGTACCATTTTTCACAATGTAAAAGTCACATTTTGCAGTATTTGATTCAAATTGTACAGTCACTGGCAAGCAACCAAGCACAGGGATTGGATCCTTTAAGTAACTGACCAGTCTCAGGGCAGGTGCAACAAGCGTATCTTTTGCAAAGTATTTCAAGAAAATATCCTTTGGTAGTATAGAAACAGCTGAACCTGTATCAAGCATCAGGTTAATGGAGTGTCCCTTGTCAGCAGAAGCAGTACTGACACTGACAGTGCATATAAACTTGTCCGGAATAAATGTACCAGCTTTATCCACACTAAAATTTGTAGTAGTAAGTTCATGAACATATTTAGTAGAACTACGGCAGACCGTAGCAAAGTGACCTAGCTTTAAACATTTGTGGCACTGTTTAGCTTTGGCAGGACTTTTAGTATAGTTTGCAAGGTGTTGTGTTGAACCACAGCAAAAGCAGTATTTTTTATTTGTATTCGCTGCACGGTTTTGCAGTGAATCCCTTTCCTTAGCACTGTATTTTTCCTGTGACTGCATATTATTAGGCCACAGTTTTGAATTCACAATCTGTACATTCCCAGCAGTTCCCTGACTGAGAGTTTTAGCCTCTGCCACAGCTGTTTCAATTTGGCTAGCAACTGTAATAGCCTTTGCAAAGGTTAAATCTTGCTCTAGGAGCAGTCTCTCTCTAATGTGTGGTGTTTGTTTTTTCCACTATTTGGTCTCTTAGCATTTCATCTGTTAAGCTGGCCATAGACGTAACAATTACAATCTTTCTTGGAAAAGATCTTTCCAAGAAAGATCGTTCGTTTCAACACACACGTGTAGAGCTGAATCTTCAGATAAACGGGTAGAAACAATAGAATTCTACTTGTATCTGACGATTCAGCACTAACAATGGCCGATGTCAGGGAGCTTTCAAAGGCATCCGATCAAAATTTTCTGTCCAGTCCGATCAACCAGCCGACCGATATCTTAATCCTCTGACGATGTCGGTCGGCTCATTTCCCACCATACACGCACCGAATATCGTACGAAAATTTGTTTCGTACGATATTATCTGTGCGTCTATGGCCACCTTTAGATTCCCAAACTCACAGGTAACAACCAGCTCTCTCAAAGCTGCTACAAAATGTTCTGTGGATTCATAATTACACGTTGGCGGAATTTATATCTTTCAGCAACCAAATTTACTTTTGGCACAAAAAAGTTCTTTATAGCAGTAAGAGCAGTTTCATAAGTCTCATCAGGTAATGGTAATGTATAGAACATACCCTGTCCCTCTGCTCCCAGGCAGTGAATAAGTAAAGCACGCTTTCTAGCTGCAGAAATCTCCCCTTGGTCAGCAGCAATAATGTAATTATGAAACATACGGATTCAAGCAGTAAAAGGTATGGTAGGCTCACCAGGGTTTGGTAGAAAAGGTGCGGCTGCTGCAGAGGTAGAAAAGACATCCTTGTTGTCATTTGTTGTGTTTGGTAGCCGAGGATGAGGAGAGTATAACAATGCTTTATTAGCAGGTCATGCAGCCCTTACATAACAGCAGTAATTCTGACTTTCACTTTCAAGTTGTACAGAAAGTCCTATGTATACCAGCAGGCCATATGTATAAACACCACAATAACCTTCCTTAGATTAATCTGCCAGAGTTGTTTCAGAGGAAGAGAATCCTCTATTTGGAGTCATTATGAGGAATGAATACATACTTTGGAAATGCCGAATCCTTCCAAACACGTTTGCAGGACATATTTATTGAGTTTACTTGAATGACAAAATAGTTGCATCTTTGGCCCGAGAGAAGCATCACTTAGCCATGTTGAATTCATTCTCTCCATTAGTACCTTACCCATTAGTCATTTGTTACAGGAGAGGGGGGAACATTCTCACTATTCATTTTATCACAGGGGACACTTTCAGGCCATCCCTAATCAATCCAAATTCCTGTTAATTCATGAAAATATTTGCAATATTTTACAAAACTATTATTTTCAGAAAGCTATTATATCGGTCTTAGATTCATTGTTAAAATGTCAGCTATATAAATGAATGTTCCTGCTCAATCTCAGATATGATAGTTTTATGCCTCCAGTGATGTCATCAGCTTTATGGCCACCACTTAATTGTTCTCGCATTAGAAGGGCTATGGGAGATAAAAAAGTAAGGTTTTGTCCAGCCAAACTGAGACGATGGCAGCTCAAGCAGGACCTTTTGTGGTCAATCACCTTGAGGTCACCAAACCCTCTTTGTAGCCCTGGGAAAAAATAAAAAAAATGCACCGTACAGGTATGGGATCCATAAAAAAATTATGGAGAGGGCCTGAGTAATGAAATGTAGCAATAACAATAAAATGTGTAACCTTACAGAGCGTGTGTTTTTAGATGGGGTCAGTGACCCTCATTTGAAGCTGGAAATAGTCAGAAGAAAAAGGCAACATATTTTAAAAACCATAAAAAAATAAAACATTAAGTCCAACTGAAAACTTGCTTATAATTAACCATTCTATAAGCTACTAAAAGTTGACTGAAAAATGAACCACCCTTTTAAAGGATAATTCAACCCCCTAGGCACAAAAATCCCTCCCCCCTCCCCATACTAGGCCCCCTCCCTCCTGGCCTACCTCCCCACTTGGCAAATGCCCTTAACTTGGTAATGACCCCTCTTTCCAGATCCTTTCCAGCGGAGTTCACAGGCGACATCTTCTCCCGAGCGCTCTTCTTCCTGGAGTCACCAGTATCTTCTGGCGCATGCGCTGTAGGAGGCATTTGCCACTGCGAATCTACTGTGCATGCGCTGAAATTCAGGAAGTTTCCAAAAAGAGAAATCTGAAACTTTGTGAAAATCGGCCGCAAATGCCTCCGACTGCGCATGCGTCCAAAAGTCACAAACTTTCCGAAAAAAATCATGCGCCAGAAGAAGCCGATAACTCCAGGAAGAAGACCACTCGGGAGAAGATGTTGCCTGTGAACTCCACTGGACAGGCAATGGAAAGAGGGGTAAGTAACAAGTAAGGGGCATTTGCTTGGGGGGGAGGTATTTTTGGGCTTGGGGGGTTGAATTCCCCTTTAAAGATGCACCCATGATAATAATAATAGAACTACATGCTCAGATGTAGGGGCAGATTTATAAAAAGAAGTAAAAATTCTTCCACACAAGGCTAAAAGGGCTACTCCTTAGCACACTTGGCTGCTTGAAGAATTTTGGAGAAATCTGGGGCATGATTTAGTCTCCTTTTGCCAAATATGCCTCATAGATTTGTTTAAAATGTTCACTGATGGCAGATACTTGCAATAAAAATGAGTTATGCATGAATGAACCTGTAATCTAATGAGAAAAATATTCTCACTCTGCTTTATTTCTGGTTAATGTCCCATATCAGCGATGTCTTCCAGCCATGTTTCAACTGCATCTTATTGTTCAAAGGTTCTAATCTCCATCACCAGGGTCTTCCAGCTCTTGCCTCATGAAGGGATACAGCAAACATCTTTCTTCCAAAAATATCTTGGAGACTCCAAGTGGCAGCTGCTTTCTGGATTTCTCAAACCCCAACAAGAGAAATCCCGTAGGTTTCTACAAATTCAACATCAATTTCGAAATCCAAGTTTTAGCTCTTTGTGGTTTTTTTTTAGACCTTGAATGAACTCACAACTCGAATGGTTTCTAATTTAAGCAAAAACTAATGGAATAAACTCGAATCAGTGAGTTCGGGACGAACAACCTGAAAACTCAAATTAATTGAGGTTTTCCGCGGGAAAAACTCAAATCCCTCGAATTTGTTTTCGAGCGAAACCCTCCAAAAAAACCTTGAACATTATGAAGGCTATTAACATCTTCAAATGGTTCAAGGGACCTCTGCTATTGACTTCTTCATGAGCTTGACAGGTTTTTTTTTTGTGTGTATTGTGTGCATATATTAGGGAAAAGAAAACTGCTTGTACAACATGCGGGTACATTTTTTTTTTACTTTGCGTGGCAAAAAGTCATGTAATTTTTTGGATTCCAATTTGGTTCAGTCAGGGAGTAGGACTCGGACTAATACTGTTGAGAAAGGCAGAATCTTGAGCAAATTCTGAACTGAATCCTGGATTTGGCGTATCCATAGTTCATACCAAGATGGTCATCTTCCATCAATTTCTTATTAGACCATTTCATTTGCACAGCACTAATCAATCTCATCAAGCTAAAAAGATCTTCTAGAGTCTATGTGGCCATCAGTGCCTTTAAATTAAAGGGATACTGTCATGGGAAACCATGTTTTTTTTTTTTTTTTTCATTTCAAAACACATCAGTTAATAGTGCTGCTCCAGCAGGCTTCTGCACTGAAATCCATTCCTCAAAAGAGCAAACAGATTTTTTTTAATTTAATTTTGAAATCTGACATGGGACTAGACATATTGCCAGTTTCCCGGGGGCCCCCTGTCATGTGAATTGTGCAAGCACTTTGGAACTGCTTTCTGGCTGTTATTTCTCCTTCTTAGTGTAACTGAATGTGTCTCAGTGGGACTTGGCTTTTACCATTGAGTGTTGTTCTTAAGGTGACCATATATGGAGAGATCCGCTCGTTTGGCGATGTTGTCAAACGATATGACCACCTCAAGGTGGGCGATATCAGGCTGATCCGATCATAGGCCCTACAGCCCAACAAACGGATCACAACAGAGCAGGTACGGACAGGCAGATTGTGGGGCCACATCAACGAACAGATGTGGTCGCAATCTGACGGGATTTTTAGTCTTGTCCGATCAACATCAACAAAGTCGGCCAGATCTCGATCGGAGATGCCCGTCTGAGGGCCCCATACACACCAGTGAATGGCCACCTTTAGATCTACCAGGCAGCTGTTATCTTGTATTAGGGAGCTGTTATCTGGTTACCTTCCCATTGTTCTGTTGTTAGGCTGCTTAGGGAGGGGAGTGATAGCACTCCAACTTGCAGTACAGCAGTAAAGAGTGACTTAAGTTTATCAAAGCACAAGTCACATGACTTGGGCAGCTGGGAAACTGACAATATGTCTAGCCCCATGTCAGATTTCAAAATTGAATATAAAAAAAATCTGTTTGCTCTTTTGAAAAATGGATTTCAGTGCAGAATTCTGCTGGATCAGCACTATTAACTGATTTGTTTTGAAAAAAACCCTGTTTTCCCTCGACAGTATCCCTTTAAGCAGGAAAAGCCAATTGAGCTTGTTTATATACTGTACACATAGATTGCACATAATTACGGCAGCATAGGTTTCCCACTTTACTAATTGAAGTAGTAAAAATTGCATGACTTGCAAAGCAGTCTGGAAACCCCTGCCAGGGGTTGCACAGACATACAAGAAAAACTACAACCCAACCAAATATAAACATACCATAAAATCTATATCGCCCTATGTATTGCGCTGACTAAGCACAATTCCTATTTGCAGATATAGTGGCCTATAAATACCATTTACTGACACTGCTGGTGGGAATTATTTTATATATAGCAGAGCCTTCAGATGGTGAAATGATGTCCGTTATCAAAAGCTGCTTTATCTAGCAGGCACGGGGATTGAATTCCCCTTTATCTGAATTTGACTCTGTCCTTGAATGCTCGGAGATATGAATTAATCATGTGGACTGGAAACTTTAAGAACAACAATGGCTCTTGCTTCCTCAGCCACAACAGCCATTGCCTTGCATTTTTCACAAAAGGTTGGCACCTCCAAGTGATTGTATTGACTTACCTGAAACCCTGGGCCAGGTGCTCCTATCGGCAGAAAACTGCACTGGGTCATGGTCTTTCTAGCGAACACCACATAGAGTTCTTCTTCCGTCTTCCTTCCTTTAGTTAAATCCTTTAGTTAAACCCGAACTTTAACTAAAACGTTGACTATTTAGATCTACCGGGCATGCGTTTGCCCTAGGAAATTTGAAGAAAGAAGCTTATGCTTATGTAGGGGACTGGTAAATTAGTTTTCCAGAATTATTAAGCTGGCAGTCCCTTGGGGGCAGATTTATCAAAAGTCGAATTTCGAAATTCGACCCTCGAATAATTGGCGAATCAAAATTAGCCAATTTTGAAGAAAATATTCGCAGGTTTTGAGCGATTTTCAAATATTCTCAAAAATTGTATGATCGAACGATTTTAGGCAAAATTCGTACGAATCGAATACTCACATCGAATACTATTCTATAAGAAAACTTTAACAAAAAGCCTATGGGGGCTTCCCTTAAGCTTCTATTACAATTCGGTAGTTTCAATCTGGCGAAGTAGGCAGTCCAATAAAGATTTAAATGGCACCGGTGGTTCTTATAACTTAACCAACGAAAAATATTAATTGAACATGCAAGCCTCAGTGGAGTGTACAATAAGCACAAACAGGATCATACATCAACAGTGGATAGGCAATACTCACAACACCTTTGTGTCCCCTTAGAGATGGTAGAAAATACATGCAGCCTTGAGGAGGTACACCCAGCTTTCAGCCTTTTCTCTAAGTGGAACCTGAGGGGTAACTCTCATCCCTAGGTCTGTACACTTAGTTATTAGTACTCAGGATCATAATCCCACTTACACTCTCGGAGGAGCCTCAAAATACTCAGTTTATCCTAACTATCTGTCACTCCTAGAGTGACCTATTATGGTGAGTTGCCTATCCTTACTAGACCTGACCTGTCTAGGTTCCACTCGAGCTCTGCCTGCCTGCTGAGGTTAGAGCCAGCACAAGATGGACCCTGAGTGCATGACTCACAAGGGTTTTATACTTTAGCACTGTGCCCTCTACTGGCCAGGGGCATAGCTTAAAGCAGGATAAGGAAACAGATCCCCCTCCTAACTATATTTTAGGTCCCATTTAGGTGTCTATACACCAAGGGGCAGATTTACTAAATTCCCCCCTCAGTGCAGGTCTTGACCGTGGAGTTTGCAATCACCATCTTCTAAATGCTTCTAAATGCTACTACTGCGCATGCACTGCCAAGCTACGAAGAATCCAGGAAGAAGACAGCTGGGGAGAAGATGGCAATTGCAAGCTTCATGGTCAGGGGGGAAAGTAGCAACTTAGGGGCATTTGCGTGGGGGGGAAGTAGGCCTGGGGGAGCGGGGCTTACGAGGGGAGGGGACATGGGGTTTAGCGCATTATAGGTTGACTTCTCCTTTAAGGTCTCATCCAGAGCACATTTATTGGGAGTGGAGCTCATAGTAAAGTAAGGTGCATTCAATTTACTATAGCGCTACATTTTGGCAAACAATGTGGGGCATGTACAGGGTAACATCGTGTGACTAGTGTGACAGGCGCTGAGGGTGTGGACTTGATAGGCAAAGGCCAGGAGAAACGGCGGGAGACTTCTGTGGTTCTTCTCTCCTGCACACAACCTTCAGGCGCAGACCATGTACTGCATGGACTATAGTACTGAGCGCATAATAAAAAAGGCCCCAATGCTGATGTGAGGCATTGTCACGAGTGGCTGCCAAAGGCATTGACCCTGAGTGGGGTTTTGTTGTGGACTTTGTGCCAGAGGATTTTAATGAGCAGGCATTTACTGAAGAGTTAAATCACCTTCTCAATATAAAGGGTTCCCGGTATATTCCCCGGGCAAATCACAATTCTTTATATGCTTTCCAATGAGGTATCCCAGCCAACTGAGGACAAGTGTCTGGCTGATAAGGGTAAGGTGATCAGCCATTCCCCCTGAGATATGCCAGGTGTGATAACCCACAATGAAGTATATGACTGGACTGTAAGAGAAGGTGTGGATCCCCGGCAAGCGGTGGTGATAGATGGTGTTCACCTACTTGCTCCGGTGTACCTAGCTGCATGGCCATTAAGTCTGTTGCCAAGATTTAACGGGTACAGGATCATAGCCTGAGCCCCGTCGGGGATTCGGGACACTGTCTGGTTATTGTGGCAAGAGGAAATTTAGCTCCCTAATGATGATGATGGGCCCCCTATGGTCTCCCCCCATGGAATGCCAGCTGGTTGCCCATGTGTTTATGTAAGCCTGCCAACTCAGACTCCATTAAAGGAAGAGAGTGCTGAAGCTGTGATTGCCTGTACTCTAGGATTGAGTTAACAAAATCCACTGACCGCGCGGGCTGCTCGGAAGAATCTGAGGTCCCCTCTGCTGAGTTACCGTGTGAGCCTGAGAGCCCGGTAGCGTTATTAAAAGACTAGGAGAGCAACAACCTACAACCATGATTCCCCTCTCCCTAGCTGATAATGGGG
Organism: Xenopus borealis; assembly: GCA_024363595.1. Classification (NCBI taxonomy): domain Eukaryota; kingdom Metazoa; phylum Chordata; class Amphibia; order Anura; family Pipidae; genus Xenopus; species Xenopus borealis. Next base: position 152,012,065 of record CM044441.1, read on the forward strand.
AGGAGGGTAGTGTAGGGGAGGAGGGAAGAGCCTGGGTCAAGTGCTGATGTGCCTCCATGTAAAGAAGTGGATTCAAGTTCTTTATTAGAGACAGAGTTGTGTGCATTGAATACTGTCATAGAAGCTCCCTGTGTTAACACAATGTATGAATATTCCACTGCTGAAGTGTTCCACCAGGGGGAGCCCACAGAGAAGTTGCTGTTGTGGAAATTTGCCCTGCGCACTCACTGTCACCGCTCTGCTCTCTAGGGGTTAAATTCTGGTATCGCTGGATGATGCTGTTCCCCTAGTGGAGATGGGATGACCCACTGGCGAGCTGAGAGGCCCACATGATGGTGGCTGTGCCCATGGGCACCAGGGGGAGAAGCCCCGATATAGAGGAGATTGCGGTAACCCCCGTTCTTAGGAAAGACCCTTCCCCAACTGTGGGGAAATATACCCAGGGTAAGACCCCAGATGCACCAGTAAAGATGGACTCTTTAGGTGAGTTAAACCCTAATGGTCCGAAGGAAGGCTGCGGACTGAGCCAGGACATTGATGAGGGAAAGTGTTTTTTAGGGAGGATGGAGAATATGATGACTGTTGCTCCTAATTTCAGAGCTCCACCTCCCACTGAGGCCATTGATGACCTTAAATTGCCTTTTTGTCCCGTGCAAAGAGAGGAAGAAAAGGTTTCAGGGGCCTATGTGGCTGCAAGTCCCATTTCTGAAATCCCTCATGAGGAAGGTCCTGTGTGCTCATGCACCATGGTAAGTGACCCGGTTGTCTCCAGGGACCTGGTTATCTCCCGAGTGAGTCTGTGACCGCTTTTAGGGTTGATTGTGAAGTGATATTCCCCCGAGAATGAACGGGGTAAAATATTTGAGAATCCTCCAGGTAATGATGAAGCATATGACTCCGGGTTCTACATTAGTTTCTTTTACTAGCCAAAAGTGAGAGAGACTGTGCCCGAATTCACAGCAGTGATTCCAGATGATGAATCCACTCCAGTGGTGCAATGTAAGTACCCAACCACTATGGTTCATGAATTGGCTTTCTTGGTGGAACCATATCATTCAGTGCCCATCACTCCCATTGAGTCCAAGGAGGATGTGACAGTGGCCCCTGTGTATGGCCTCAATTTAGGAAAAGTTTCCCCAGAAAGGAGGAAAGGATTACCAGTTGCTATGCCTAACATCAGTAAGAATGCTATGGCTAAAACTGCTCTTCAGTGGAAGGGATATCAAGAGGCCAAGCTTAAGTCAGAGGAAGAGGATACTTCTTTACTAACTTTACATCATCATTGCCCCTTCAAGGATTACTACGGAGGGAGGAAAAGGTACTTGGATCTCACCTGGATGGGCCAATCCTAATATATTTCAACCTGTATCCCCAGTACCACGGACACCGCTTGTGATTCAACTACTTGTGTTTGATCCTGGTGGGCTGATGTGCTGCAATGATAATTCCCAGTGGGAGTTAAGTGTAAAGGTAAAAGTGTAAAGTGCCGAGATCTGATGACAAATGATACAATACTTCTCTGTGATTTCAACCACACTGCAAAATATCAGTACCCAAGAAATGGTTATATAATGTGATGAATGTTATGGTATTGCACTAATGATATGGCATGTGGAGTTAATATAGGCACAGTTCAGTGACAGTATAAGAAACTGTTTTACTATGCTGCTGTTTTCATTTCAGATATGCCGTTGTACCTGGGTAATGGCTAAGTATCACTTTTTGGTGAAGTGTTTGGTTTTAAATGGCTTCTAGCAAGATGTGCCTTAAAAGAGAAGTTAACCTATCAGGGGATAAACGCCATGCCCACCTCCCCCAGTAAGCCCCCCAGTAAGCCTACTTCCCTCCCTGGGCAAATGCATGTAAATTGCCACTTACCCCCCTTAGCACAGGTCCTGAGCATGGAGATTGCAGGCGCCATCTTCTCCCCAGCCTTCTTCTTCCAGGATCCATCAGCGTTTGGCAGTGCATGTGCAGTAGGAGCATTTGTGTAAGGAAACCTTACCTGGCGTCGCAAGATGGCGGCATCCCTCAGGCTGATCCGTCTGCTTCTGGTCCTGCGTCATCGCTCCCGCGACGGAACGAGTCGTGCGCGTCGACTTTGACGCCGATTTGGTCGCCGGCGCAGAAACGTCAGCGCGCCGACGCGATGACGTCATTGCATCCATTTTGGCGCCATTATGGACTATTTAAACCACCAGCCTACTACAACCTATGCCCAAGTTTAGGTCTTTCTCATGAAGTTCCTGGGTGTGATTATCACTGCTGATTCCGGTTTTGACTCCTTGCCTGTTTATTCGTCTTGTGAACCTTCGCTGCCTGGATTGACCCTTTTGCCTGGACTTTGACTACT
>CM044441.1:152017703-152031666 GCA_024363595.1 Xenopus borealis
TGGGGGCATAGCATTTACCCCATTATAGGTTGACTAACTTTAAAGGAGAATTCAACCCCATATATGCAAAATTCCCTCCCCTGTGTAGGCCCCCTCCATCTTCCCCCACACCCCGGCCTACCTGCCCCCTCACCCTGGGCAAATACCACTAATTTGTTACTGACCTCTCCTTCCAGGTACTCTCCAGCGGCTGACGGTACTGCGTTGCAGCGAGCATCTGACATCAGCTTGCCGAGTCAAATGCTCAGCTTCAGCACGCCGCATCACGGCGCCCGTGCCAGATTTGCCACCAAAATAGTTTAAATTTGGATTATTTTGATAAAATGGAGTCTGTGGGAGACGGCCTATCCGTAATTCTGGATGATAAGTTTCCGAAATAACGGGTCCTATATAGGGTTGTATTTAGGTCCGATGCTGCCCAAGGCATCGGACCTAAACACGCCCCCTACGTCGCGGAAGTGACGTGGTCACTTCAGCGGTGACTCTGCCCCTCTACCCCTGAGGGACTTCAAAAGTGCAGCTAAAGTGCATCTAAAGTGCAGCTATAGCTAAGGCACCTGAGGGCCACCCCCACAATCCTGCCGCCCTAGACACAGGCCCTCGGGTGCCTATATGGAAATACGGCCCTGGTCCCATACCTGTACAGAGAAAAAGGAAATTATTTTTAAAAATCTGGATCATTTATTTAAAATGGAGTTTTACAAAAATACAGAGTATAGTGGACCTTTAACTAATGTTACTCATTACTGTAATGGAATACTGCCTTCCAGCCCTGATTCCAATGGAAACCTATTAATTATTCACTGCCTTCTGTGGGACTGACAATAGCAATGCAAAGCACAATGATCTAGACACAATAGGTCCCAGGATGGGATAACCCACCACAATGCTTGGCTGGTGCAGATGAGCCTTTCTTTAGTAAAGGGATGTTTTTTTATTGATTGTTTTTGGAAACCAGATTTGGGAAAATGATCACTTTGATGATTTTGCTTATATAGGTACTAGCATGTCAGGGAAAAAATACTTTATGCTGCCAGAACACTGTAATAAAGAGAAAGTAGGAACAAAATAAACACAGTTTCAAACTTGTTCTGTGCTTTCCTGGACCTACAGAACATTTCTTCAATTTGATTTGCCCCATCAGTAAGAATGAAACAATAGGATCCTTTCACACAGGTTTTTGTTTCATTATTTGGCACCCCCTGTATTTATGAAAAGACATGTAAGAAAAAAAAATCTTTTTTCCTAAAGTATTTTGTTTAACTCTAATCTAAGGAATAAGAAAACATTTGAAACCTACAGGATTACGGGAAACGGACACATTTTAGGACCTAGAAATGTTATAATAGGTTTTGTAGCGATCGTAAAAGGACAAAATAAAAGTGTTTGCTTTGCTTCACTTGACAAGACCAAGCCCATATTTTAAGAAAATCAACAGTAAAAATAATATGATAGATTGCATGGGCAAAATGCAAATAGGCTTAAAGGGGTTGTTTATCTTTAAAGGAGAATTCAACGCTAACGTTAAAAAACCCCTACACCCATCATCACCAAGACCCCCCTCCAGTAACATGAGGGACATTTTAACCATTTGATCAAATTTTTTTATTCGATCAAAAATAATGAAACCCAATTCAGTAGGTTGAAACTGGCGAACTAGGCAGTCGAATAAAAATTTAGAGGGGAAGTTATTCGACTATCGAATATTCGAATAGATATTTATTCAAATCATTCGATCGAATTTTCAAAATTCGATGGTCGAAGTGGTCTTCAAAAAAATTCGAAAATTCGAATCTTTTTGAAAATCGAATTGCAAATCATTCATGTGAATTATAGTAAATCTGCCCCTAAGTTGGGCAAAATATTGAACTTAAAGGGCAAGAAAAGGCAAAGAAATAAAATCCTATTTTTACTTTCTTTAATGAAAAAGAAATCTATCTCCAATATACTTTAATTAAAAAATGTGTACTGTTTTTATAGGAAACCTGACTGTATGCAATGAAATTCTCCCTTCATTTAGTGCTGTGGATAGGAATTGTCACACGGTCCCTGGCAGGGAAACAATCATACTTATGAACAGCAGGGGGAGCCCCTGCCTTACTTACCAGCCATGCAGAACTCAAGCAGCTTTGTTTTTTGATCATTTATGACGATCCCTAAGAAGCCCAGACCACACTGAGCATGTGTATGTAGTCTAGTCTTGCAAAGATGTATAACAAAGTTACAAGATGACAGCCCCCTGTGGCCAACTTTGAAAGCATAAATCATTTGTTTGATTAGGCTTGTGGTGCAGTAAGTTCATGTATATTTTACAAATGCCCTTTAATGTTTAGTATACAAATGCCCTTTAAATGTAACTACTTTCCATTTAGGCAACTTGCAAAGCTTAAATTGTGGTCAGTTCAGGTAATTTCTAAATAACATTATATTTTCTTAGATTTTGAGAAGCAATATTCAGCAATATTCGCAAGGTTGCGCCACATACATATACAAGCACATTTTGAAATTCATTAATTACAAAAAAAATTATGACAACTGCATGCGATGCATAATTATATGATTATAGTCCATCAACTTCAACCCCTCCAAATTAAAACCCAGCATATACACACACCCCTCCACTCTTTCACACAAACCATATATGCCCATAGCTATACTAACTGTAGAGTTTAGTATCACAATAGCCTTTGATATTATGTCTGTCCAAGAAATCATCCCCCTCTTATAGTCATTAACAGAATGAGCATCACAACATCACCCGGCAGTGCATTCCACAACCTCACTGTCCTCACTGTGAAGAACCACCTACTCTGTTCCTTTAAATGAAAGTCCTTTTCTTCTAGTCTGAAGGGGTGGCCTCTGGTGATCCTCTTTATGGGTAAAAAGGTCCCTGATATTTGTCTATAATGTCCTCTAATGTATTTAGTGTAAAGTGTAATCATGTCCCCTCGCAAGCGCCTTTTTTCCAGAGAAAACAATCCCAACCTGGACAGTCTCCCAGTCTCATAATTGAAGTCTCCCAGTCTCATCCCTCTAACCAGTTTAGTTGCACTTAGTCTCTGCACTCTCTCCAGCTCATTTATATCCCTCCTAAGGACTGGAGTCCAAAACTGCACTGCATACTCCAGATGAGGCCTTACTAGGGATCTATAAAGAGATATAATTATGTTTTCATCCCTTGAGTTTATGCCCTTTTTTATGCAGGACAGAACTTTATTTGCTTTAGTAGCTACAGAATGACACTGCCCAGAATTAGACAACTTGTTATCTATAAAAAACCCAAGATCCTTCTCACTTAAGGAAACTCCCAACACACTGACATTTAGTGTATAACTTGCATTTATATTATTTTTGCCAAAGTGCATAACCTGCATTTATCAACATTGAACCTCATTTTCCAGTTTGCTGCCCAGTTTCCCAACTTAGACAAATCACTCTGCAAAGTAGCAGCATCCTGCAAGGAACCTATAGTTCTGCACAATTTAGTATCATCTGCAAAAATAGAAACCGGACTTTCAATACCCACATCCAGGTCATTAATAAACAAGGTGAAAAGCAAGGGACCCAGTACAGAGCCCTGCGGTACCCCACTAACAACACCGGTCCAATTAGAAAATGTTCCCTTTACCACCACTCTTTGTAGTCTATCTTTTAGCCAGTTCTCTATCCAGGTACAAATACTATGTTCCAGGCCAACATTCCTTAATTTAACCAGTAACCTTCTGTGTGGCACTGTATCGAATGCTTTAGCAAAGTCTAAGTAAATCACATCCACAGCCATCCCAGAATCGAGGTCCCTGCTTACCTTCTCATAAAAAGAAAGTTAGTCTGGCAAGATCTGTTACACATAAAACCATGCTGGCACAAACTCATAGTATTGTTATATGAAGTCCAGCATCTTACCCTTTATTAATCCTTCGAAAAGCTTTCCTACCAGTGACGTCAGACTAACCGGCCTATGGTTTTGAGGCAGAGAATGGGATCCCTTTTTGAATAGCGGCACCACATTAGCAATTCGCCAGTCTCTCGGCACCATGCCAGACCTCAATGAATCCTGATCAATTAAGTAGAGAGATTTGGCAATCACAGAGCTAAGCTCGCTAAGTACCCTGGGATGAATCCGATTTGGCCCTGGACCTTTGTTTATCATAACATGTTCTAGTCTCTTTTGAATTTCATCATGTGTGAACCATGCATCATTAGATGTACTATTAGAATTGGGACTATTAATAAGGAAACCTTCATTTGCTGGTTCCTCATTAGTGTAGACAGACTAAAAGTATGCATTCAGAATCTGAGCTTTTTGCTTGTTCTCATCAACCAGCTGACTCACCTCTGATAATAAAGGTCCTACCCCTTCCTGTTTCATTTTTTTACTATTAATATATTTAAAAAATAATTTTGGATTCTTTTTACTGCTTACTGCAATATCCTTTTCCTTATCGATTTTAGCTTGCCCTTAACTAGAGCCTTCGGCCCTCCGTTGGAAACTTAAGTTTTCTCTGCCTTCTGGCCATCGAACAATGCAGCTCCACCCCTCTTTGCATCACAGCCCCCCCCACTGACCTATCCCCTTTTGTGTCACAGCCAGCCCCTTTAAGTCATAGCCCACCACTTTTGTTCCCGTACCCACCACGGGCGGGTAAAAACCTTCTGAAAAGGTGGCAACCCTATGTGAAAATAAAGATTTGGATTCGGCCGAATCTTTCACAAAGGATTTGGCTGAATCCCAAATAGGGGATTAGGTGTATTCCCATAATTAATCAACTCAGCAGTACAAAAAACTTGTATCAGTAGCAGGGATATGCTCCCGAAATGATCCGAGGCTGCGGATGTATGCGGAGATAGGATTTGGGTTTGACTGACAAATATTTTCCTCATACTGAAATATCTGCTTGGTGCTGAAAAAAAAAACTTTGCCCTTAATATAAATGTTTTTGGGCTGAAAATATTTGTAAGAGCGAGTTATTCACTGGTGTTTTGAATAGCAATTCTTTTTCATTAAACATACCTTCATTTTAATAAATAAAACTACATGGGGTGAGTTTCTTCTGCCACCTAGTGAACATTTGTAGTACTGCATGGAGTAATGGTTATAGAACACAGAGCCACTTATATAAAATATATTGTGAAATATGAAAGGATGTGCCTTATTCCCTTCTTCTTATCTTTAGCTTAGCTATAGCAGCTCCACTAAAAACTACTGAGCCTAATGACAAAATATTTTTTGGTGACCCCTTCCCCCCCCCCTTGAGAAGACAAAATGTTTTGCCCACGCACATATGCAAAAACTAATAGACCTTATATACTGCTGCTCCTCTCCAGCAGCCACTGGGTCTGCCTAACTAGTCAGTGTTCAACATCTCATATTATCTACTTGCAGGTACAGTTATTTGTAATTATAAAGAACCAAAGAATTTTCTAACTGAAGTGATTGCATTAACCCTAAATCATTCTTTTTTTATTTTTTTTATTTGTGGTTTTTTAGTTATTTAGCTTTGTATTCAGCAGCTCTGCAAAGTTAGCAGTCTGGTAGCTATGGTCCAAATTACCTTAGCAACCATGCATTGATATGGATAAGAGACTGGATAGGAGAGGGTCTGAATAGAAAGAAGAGTTATAAAAAAAGTATCAATGGTAATATAATAGTAGCCTTACAAAGCATGTTTCTAGATGGGGTCAGTGACCCCCGTTTGAAAGCTGGAAATAGTCATAAGAAAAGGGCAAATAATTAAAAAAAACTATAGCGTTATCTCAGAATATGCTTTTCTAGAACATACTAAAAGTTACTTTAAACGTAAAACATCCGTTTTACAATTATTATTATTTCCTGCGTCAGATCATGCAGTAACAAAGACACTGTATAATGGGTGAACAAGTACTACATGTTTTTTTAAAAATATATGACAGTGGATGTTACTGTCAGATTTGAGGGCATCCCTTATGTAGGTATATATTAGGAGAAGGAGAAAGGGGAAGCTATAAATGTCGCACCATTCAGAATTCCTGACACCCTGTATCCAGAAAAAGATTAAGGCCTCACTTGTTTAATGAATTAGTTGGTTGTGACCTGAAAGTGAATTGTACCCAGCTAATTATCCATATATACTAACATATATACCATCATGATCAGGTGAAAATTCATGGATTGTTTAGTGGTATAAATCATAAATCATGTGAGTGAATTCATCAATGAATACACCCATTGGCTAAAACAAGTGATGTGAAAAAATACACCTAAAGTGAACAATGTAATTAATTCAATAGTGTTAGCCTCTATCTCTCCATTTCTTTTATAAGGTGAAGGCGAATATTGACTTTACTTGGAATTCATTGCCATCAGGGATGATTTCCGCAATGATGGATATAGATAAAACTTAACCTTTAATTCATTATGTTAAAAATCAACCATATAATTAAAGGGGTGGTTCACCTTCAAGTTAACTTTTAGTATATTGTAGAAGGGCCAATTCTAAGAAACTTTTCAATTGGTCTTCATTATTTATTTTTCATAGTTTTTTTAATAATTTGCAATTTTCTTCTGTTTCTTTGCAGCTGTCAAATGGGGGTCACTGACACCATCTAAAAACAAATGCTCTGTAAGGCTACAAATGTATTGTTATTGCCACTTTTTATTACTTATCATTCTATTCAGTCCCTCTCCTATTCATATTCCAGTCTCTTATTCAAATCAATGCAGGGTTGCTAGGGGAATTTGTACCCTAGAAACCAAATTGCTGACACTGCAAAATAGAGAGCTGCTGAATAAAAAGCTAAATATCTATAAAACCATAAACAATAAAAAATTAAAACCAATTGCAAATTGTCTCTCTGCATTATACTAAAAGTTAACTCAAAGGTGAACAACCCCTTTAATTAAAAAGAGCATCTCTAAAATTAAAAACACTTAAAAAACGTGGATGAACTGATCTGAGTTACAATGAAAAATTGAGTGTTGATCCAAGTAAGGATCTTAAATTTTAGAGATGCTCTTCTTAATTAATCATATGGTTGATTTTTAACATAATGAATTAAAGGTTAAGTTTTATCTATATCAATCATTGCGGAAATCATCCCTGATGGCAATGAATGCCAAGTAAAGTCAATATTCGCCTTCACCTTATAAAAGAAATGGCGAGATAGAGGCTAACACTATTGAATTAATTACATTGTTCACTTTAGGTGTATAATGAATTTGCACATTACATGTATTATCGAGGTCAATCGATTTCACTTTGAATTTTTCACATCACTTGTTTTAGCCAATGGGTGTATTCATTGATGAATTCATTGAATTGAATCTTATCATTCACATTGCCCCCTGTAGCTGTGCCAGCAGCCATCATGTTGCCCCATCTTCCTGTGCAAGTGACTGTCAATCCCCCAATATGTACCTGTGCCAGAATTAGCCAAAACATCCATCATATTGTTACCCCCAATCTGTACCGATGGCAGCAGCAGTAAAAAAAAATCAATAATATTCCCCCTAATGTATACCTGTGCCAGCAGGAGACAAAAAGCCATCATATTACACCAAACGTCTGTTTAACTGTGCCAGAAGCCACAATATTGTTCCATAAACATGTGACAGGAGCAGCCAATCCTTCATATTGCCCCCAATGTGTACCTGTGCCAGCAGCAGCCAATAAATCCAATATATTGCCTCCAAACATGTACTTGTGCCAGAAGCAGCTAAAAATCCATCATGTTGCCCCCAAATATGAACCCATGCCAGAAGCAGTTAAAAATCCATCATATTGCCCAAAATATGTACCTGTGCCAGCAGCAGTCAAAAAACCAACATATTGCCCCCAAATATACAGTATATCTGTGCCAGCTGCAGCCAAAAAATCCATCATATTGCCCAAAAGATGTACCTGTGCCAGCAGCAGTCAAAAAACCAACATATTGCCCCCAAATATACAGTATATCTGTGCCAGCTGCCGCCAAAAAATCCATCATATTGCCCCTAATCATCTGTTTACCTGTGCAAGTGACAGCCAAGATATTGCCCACAAATATGTACCTGTGCCAGCAGCTGCCAAGAGGGAGGTGCGAAGTGCTTCAGACCAGACCACAGTACAAATCACGGCAAGAGGGGGTTGAAACAGGCGGTTTATAAAATTCAAAAAATATTAAAAGCCAAGCAAACCAGGGTTTAAAAAACAAAAGAAAAAAAATCCCTTAAAAGTGCACCCCCATGATTGCACCCTAGGTGGGTACCTACTTTGCCTACCGCTCGTTCCAGCCCTGCTTGCCAGCATCAACAGGCCTATCAGCACAGTGAGATAGACAGAGGGGCCTCGATTTAATTTACAGAACAGCTTCTTAAAGGGGTGGTTTACTTATTCAAATAAATGCATGGTTGCTAGGGTAATTTGGACCTTAGCAACCAGATTGCTTAAAGGAGAACCAAACCCATACTTTAAAAAACCCTTCCCCCTGTAGTACCCCCTCGGCCTACTTGCTACCCCATTTCAGGGCCATTTTAAGTCCTTTGTGGGCCCTGGGCAAAGAGCCAACTAGTGGGCCCCCCATACCCCTGTCACCAGAAAAATTTTGAAATCCGGTCCCACCTCTCCTACCTCCCTCCATCTTCCTCTCTGTGTGCGTCCCTCCCTCCCTGTGTGCGTCCCCTCTCTCCATCTTCCTCCCTCCCTCCCTGTATCCCTCGTTCTGTCTTCCTCTCTGTGTGCGTCCCCTTCCTCCATCTCCCACCCTGCATCTCGCCCTGCCCCCCTGGAGCAGTGGGACCCCAAAATCAGTGCGGGCCCTGGGCAGATGCCCCATAACTTGCATTGTTAAATCGGCTCTGCCCCTTTTAACTCACCACTCGTTGCAGATTCAGGAGTCATAGTTCACGGCAGACATCTTCTTCGGTAATCTTCCTGTCTTCTTTCAGCTCCTCTGCGATTCCCGTGCATTTTGGCACATGCTCAGTTGTCCGGAACCAGGAATGTGCTCCAACTGTGCATGCGCAGAAATGCCTTCAATACATGAAGACCTGCTGAATAAAAAGCTAAATAACTCAAAAACCTTCAATAATAAACAATGAAAGCAAATGTCACATTATCTCAGAATGTCAGCCTCTACATCATACTAAAAGTTATCTCAAATGTCAACAACTCCTTTAAGCCTCTACTTCCTGGGTGAGGAAACAGCTGTGACTTGCTACATTTAAATTGTCAATAATTGCAAAAAGACTTCCATTTTTTTATATAAGTTTGTTAATGTTACATCAATATGTTACACTGACATCTTTTCCTTGTTACGTGTTTTTTGTTTTCCAATGTCAAAGTAATGACAGGACAAGTTTCCACGGTTTGTTTGCTTTGTTTACAAATGGATAGACTGTAACTGTGCGTGCAGTTGCATCTTTATTAAGATTTTTCAGTGTACAAACTGGGATTTTTTTTTTTTTTAATGGCTTTTAAGTTTTGGCTAGTTTTTTTATCATCTTTGGCTGGTCTTGAAAATGTGAACCTGGCAACCCCGCCGCCACAATAACAAGGAAGCCACCTAGTGTCACAGACTAAACATTCCCCCGGAAACTACTACCGGTACAATCTCCCTAGCAGGCGCAACCAATTTACACTGTTGTCAAGTAAAGTGCCAGATAAAACCCATTGTTTCACACACAGTATATACTCATTATACTGTACAATGTGCACTTCATATATTGGCTCAATCGGCACTGTAAGTAGGCCCAGACAGCAGTATAAAACACGTGTCCAAAACTCAGCCAATCAAAATCCGCCCTCCAGTTCCCGCGCTAAAACGAAACGGTGAACGCGCCAAAACAAACGTGTCCCTCCACGGAAATACGTTTGACCAAATAAAGTAGTTCCTCGATTCACGCCTACGCACTGATGAACGTGTGCCTACGGGTTTTAGACGCTTTATAGACGGTTTATAGACAAAGAGTGTGGTAGCGGCTTTGACTGATTACGCACCGCGTCGGCAAGCGAAAACCATAGTCTGAACAATCGGCGGAGGGATACGAGCCGGGACAGCTGTGAGCAGGTTGGCGTCACTCTGTGGAAGTTTTGTGGCGCCAGAATTTGGAATCGCTGTTCCGTCAGGCTGAAACGTTTCTTAGGATTCTAATCTGCGGCGGGAGCGGTCATGGTGCTGCTTCGGAGCGCTGCCGGGACATCTAACGGCCCCGTGCCGTGTTACCGGGAGAACGATTCTGTGCTTGACACCAGCTCTGAGTTTCTGAGTCTAGAACAGCAGAAAGAGTCCCCGGAGTTGGGTAAACGGAGATCTCCGAGAACCAACGGGCTCAATGTCACGGCCCAATCTTCTGAAGTAAGTAATGGGAGGTGGAAGGCCGCAGCGTGTGTTTATTTCTGTAATTCACTGTATTCCTAGGGTCTGGGAATCGCTTGTTCTGTTTAATGTGTTCTTGCCCCCCCCCCCCCTTCCCCTCAGCAATTCAGGGGCCCTTTATGGAACCTACACAAATAGACAGTGGACGTATTCATGTTGTATAACAGTCTAGAAATCAGGCTTCTTATAGCCCCCCAGTTAAGTTAAACTTACCCCATCTTTTCTAAGTATTTTCCATGTCTCAGCTGACTGAGGGGGGTAGAGAGAAGGGCTGGTTAAAGTACAAGGAAAGGCAAAAAAAACAAAAAACATTTTTACTTTAAAGAAAAAAAATATATATCTCCAATATACTTTAATAAAAAATGTGTACTGTTTTTACAAGAGACCTGACTGTATGCAGTGAAATTCTCCCTTCATTTAGTGCTGTGGATAGGAATTGTCAGATGGTCCCTGACTGCTCCTCAGGGAAACAATCATACTTATGGACAGCAGGGGGAGCCCCTGCCTTACTTCCCAGCCTTTCAGAACTCCAGCCACTGTATTGAGACTTGTATTGGATTTTATTTTTGCCTTTACATCCCCTTTAATGTTTCCAACTCCAGCTGCAGGGACAAAGATCATGGAGCCAGATTTAAACAGATAAACTGGGATTCTATTTGGAGGATTATTTTGCTGCAGCCACTGGTTCTGCAGAGTTGGAGAAAGTTTGTATTAAACAATACAAAAACTATAAAATCCACATTAGATTACATGACAACCCAGGACCCAGTGCAGTCTGTATATTCTGATTATTAATCAGTCTTCTGTATCGGCTTCTGGCAGATATTATTTGACTTGTGCTGTTTTGATCATTTATGACGATCCCTAAGCTTAGCCCAGATCACACTGAGCATGTGCACAGTCTTGGTCTTGCAAAGATGTATAACAAAGTTACAAGATGACAGCCCCCTGTGGCCAACTTTGAAAGCATAAATCATTTGTTTGATTAGGCTTGTGGTGCAGTAAGTTCATGTTTATGTTTAGTATACAAAATACACCATTTCTACCCTTATTCTATTTAAGACTTTCCTTGTCCTTTAACTAGTCATATGATGTAGAGCAGTGATTTTCAACCTTGTGCCTCCAACTACAAGTCCCACAATGCATTTGCCTGACTGTGGCTGTCAGACTCCTTCATTGCATTGTGGGACTTGTAGTTTCTTAACAGCTGGAGGCACAAGGTTGAAAATCACTGATGTAGAGAGGGATATTCTGAGACCATTTGCAACTGTTTTTCACTTTTTTTTTATTATTTGTGGTTTACTTTTTATTCAGCACCTCTCCAGTTTGCAGTTTCAGAAATCTGGTTGCTAGGTTCCAAATTCCCCTAGCAACCATGTATTGATTTGAATGAGACAGGATTATGAAAGAGTAATAAAACGTAGCAATAACAATACACAGGCCGATAAAATTCAAACCTTCCCGAACAATATCGTGGCCAGATATCGATCGGGAAGACCCTTCAGAAGTCCCCATACCCGGGCAGATAAGCTGTCAATGGGCAGCATTAGTTGGGATAAAGTACAAGCTACAGTTTTATTTTTACAGAGAAAAAGGAAATCAATTTTAAAGTTGTGGTTCTTTCGATGAAATGCAGCAAGGTAGATGGCCTTTCTGTAATTAGGAGCTTTCTGGATAATGGGTTTTCCAGATAACTGATCCCATATCTGTTCTGGAATGCACACACTCGAAATGTCTATGCTTACTGCACCTGTGTGAGTTTTGACTTTAACGTGCTCCAGGCTTGTTTTTCATGCTGGTGAGCAGGCCCGGACTGGCCATTTGTGGGTTAGGGCAAATGCCAGATGGGCTGCTATAAGGTACAATAGAAAGTCAGTATTTAGTGGGCTGGTGGGGGCTGTTTGGGCCTCTATGTGGGCTGATGGGCCTCTTGTGTACCTGAAATGCCAGGGCCTATTTTAATTCTCAGTCCAGTCCTGCTGGTGAGACACATAATTGGCCCAGTTGCAGAGTCAGTGCATAGTTTTAATGTATGTCTGGTGCCCTTTGCCTTGCTGGCCATTTCTGTCCAAATTCATATGCAAGCAGCAGGGACTATTTCCTACAAACTGTAGTTCTTCAAGAGACCTTAATCTAAGTGCTGTGTGTTTTAGAGAAAATGATCAGCAGAACATCTTTAGGATGTTGTAGTACTATAGTACCATCAGGTACACTTGTGTGTGTGTGTGTATATGATTATACGCTTGTGTATATGTGCATGGCCTTTGGCATTTTACACCTTAAAGGAATTGTTCAGTGTAAAAATAAAACCTGGGTAAATAGGCTGTGCAAAAGAAATAGTTTATCTAATATAGTTGGTTAGCCAACAATGTAATGTATGAAGGCTGGAGTGACTGGATGTGTAACATAATAGAACACTACTTCCTGCTTTTCAGCTCTCTTGGTTTCCACTGATTGGTGACCAGGCAGTAACCAATCAGTGACTTGAGGGGGAGCCACATGGGACATAATTGTTGCATTTGAATCTGAGCTGAATGCTGAGGATCAATTGCAAACTCACTGAACAGTTATGTCCCATGTGCCCCCCTTATAGTCACTGATTGGTTACTGCCTGGTAACCAATCATTGGAAACCAAGAGAGCTGAAAATCAGGAAGTAGTGTTCTATTATGTTATACATCCAGTCACTCCAGCCTTTATACATTACATTTTTGGCTAACTAACTATATTAGAAACATGTTTTATTTTGCACGGCCTATCTATTTATACATTTTTATTTTTTACACTGAACTGTTCATTTAAAGGTTGTGTATATTGTTTTTTGCATTCCATCTTCTGACTCCTTCCAGCTTTCAAATGGGGGGTCACTTACCACATCTAAAATTAAAAGCTTTGTAAAGCTATAAATGCATTTTTACTAATTTTTATTACTCCTAATTCTATCCTGACCCTCTCCTATTCATATTCCACTCTTATTTAAATCCGTGCATGGTTGCTATGGTAATTTGAAGCCTAGCAACCAGATTGTTGGAATTGCAAACTGTAAAGCTGCTGAAAAAAAAGCTAATGCAAACCACCAATTATAATAAAATGGAAACCAATTGCAAATGGTCTCTCTACATCATACTAAAAGTTGATTTAAAGATGAACAACCCCTTTCACATCACAGTATAACTTAAAATGGAATAATATGCTATATGGTTTGTCATTTTCCTTATAACTTTGATTATTGATTAACATATTTTTCACTTGTTAGGGTCCCTGTTCTGAAAATGAGGGTGTCAGTAGCCATAGTCAGAGAGCTTTAAGAAAGCGAAAATTTGAAGACCTTCAGAACAGTTTGGATAAAAGCCTGGATAAAGCCAATGAAATGAGTGATAAACATGAAGTCAGGAGGCTTACCAGGTAATGCTCATGTATTCTGATGTAAAACCATTCCTTTAAGGGAAACTATCGTTGCCCTTAAGTTTCATCATATTGAAATGAGAAACGTTCTTAATACAATCAATTAAATAATCTGCATTGTTTCTGAAATAATCAATTTTATCTTCACTATCCCTCTCTCAGCATCTGTTTCTCTTCGTTTTGTCTTCATGCAGCAGTTGGTGGGGGCTTCCTTTCCACATGTATTA
>CM044441.1:152036880-152049273 GCA_024363595.1 Xenopus borealis
TTGGGGGATACAGGGCTTCCCACCCTGGATTGAGGCTATCCTGTTTTTCTATCAAACATGTTCCTTGTTTGTATGTTAATTTATAAAGGATTGATTCCTGTTGGCTTTGTTACAAACTGAGTGAAGCTCCGCCTGCTGGGAGTATAGCCAGTGGTGGAGAAGCCAGTTTTATTAGTTGTCATACCTGCTGGATGTACCAGCTATACCCCACTGTCCCTGTGTCCCCCAAGCAACTCAAGAGAGTTTTTTTTATTCCAAGATATTAAAGGTTACATGTACAATGAATTTTGTTACATCAGCACCACCTTCTGGTCAATTTCTGGCCATTAAGTAATCAAGGAAGTTGTCAGGAGAAAGAAAGAGGCTGCTCTGATGTTCTGCTTAGGAAAAAACAAAACATTTCTCAAATCTTTCCTAACAAGAAGAACATCAGAGCAGCCTCTTTCTTCCTCCTGACAACTTCCTTAACTACTAGGTGGTCAGAAAATGACCCGCAGCTGTGCTGTTGTAACAATTAATTCGTTAACAGTCTCATCAATTCTACATTCACTTATTTTTAAGGTTTACTTATCCTTTAAGTCTGTTGGCATAGGTCACCATAAAATCTGTCTGAATAGGTGAACTGGTTCCAATAGATGCCTTTTTGTCTCTCCAGCTCTGCCTTAGTCCAGAAAGACTTTTAATATGTATGCTTGAATGATGAGCCAGGCAATCACAGGTTAACTGCAAAAGTGTTCTTTAAAGATAGTATTTTGTTATATATGAAATAAAACATTTGTAGAGGCAATTATTTAAAAAAGGCTAACAAAGCTGCAGTATGTTGGACTAATGGAATTGGTGACTTGTTACTACAATGGTGTGTTAACCCATCTTGCAGCAGCTTTCAGAACCAATGTTTTGATTCTTTTAGAAAGTTCTGAAGAAGGGGAAGAACAAGAAGATGAGGATGATGATGAAGACGATGAGGACGATGAAGATGAGGATGAGGATGATGAAGATGAGGAGGATGAGGATGAAGATGGAGAAGAAGATAACCAAAAACGTTATGAATTCCGGCAGAGGAAAACAGTTGTACCCTACCAGGCTCCCTTAGCAGGTATCTGGATAATGTGCTATGAGCTGTAATGTATCATAAATGGCATTTAGATTAATCTACCAATCTTGGTGTTCGAAAAAAACGGCTATTGTTAAACCTGTGTGCTCTTAATTTATAGTGTACACAAAATAAAATGTCCTCTAAAATGTCAGAGCATCATTCTTTTGTGCTTTTTCAGGCTTTCGACCAGCATACAAATTTAAAGAACTAAGATCGTTTATCGTTATTTTTTAAATATACTGATATACAGCTTTAGAAAGTTAATTTTGGTTGGTAGTGGCCTCCGTTGTTGTGGCACAGTTGTCATAAGCTATTTAACAATGTTTTCTGCTTCAGAGCCCAGGAGCCATAAGAAGAGTGGTATGTTTTATGCTGGTTCTGCTTCTCCAGCAAGAAGGTATCATCGCTTTAATTCTGCTGGACCAAGAAGTCCTTACTGTAAAAGGCGACTCAATAGGTTTGTAAAAAAAAATTCTCAGCCTGTGTAAGATTTTATTTAAGAACCCCTCTAATTTGCAAAAGTGTGCTTGGTTTAATCCCACGTGAGACCTAAAATTGTCCTAAAACTGTATTTTCTTTCTGCCTAGAATATTTGAATTTATAAACCAGATTATCTTCAGGAAAAGTTATAAACCTTGTATTTTTAACCGCTATATAGTCTAATGCACTAATCCAAGCCCTTACTATCTGTTGACTGTATTTTGTTACTCTCAACCACCTTTGGGTTTTAAGTTTCATGACTATCTAGGGCTCTTGGTATTTTTCACCACATTTCATAGTCTGGTATTATATGGTACATAAAACAGACTATGATTTTAAAGGACAAGGAAAGTGTAAAATAGAATAAGGGTAGAAACGCTGTATTTTGTATACTAAACATGAATTTACTACACCACAAGCCTAATCAAACAAATGATTTATGCTTTCAAAGTTGGCCACAGGGGGCTGTCATCTTGTAACTTTGTTATACATCTTTGTCTGGCACTGCACATGCTCAGTATGGTCTGTGCTGCTTAGGGATCGTTATAAATGATCAAAAAACAAAGCTGTTTGAGTTCTGCATGGCTGGTAAGTAAGGCAGGGGCTCCCCCTGCTGTTCATAAGTAGGATTGTTTCCCTGCCAGAAGTTAGGGACTGTCTGACAATTCCTATCCACAGCACTAAATGAAGGGAGAATTTCACTGCATACAGTCAGGTTTCTTATAAAAAACGGTACACATTTTTTAATTAAAGTATATTGGAGATAGGTTTCTTTTTCATTAAAGAAAGTAAAAATGGGATTTTATTTCTTTGCCTTTCCTTGCCCTTTAAACCTGTGGACTCCAAAGTTATTGAGAAAATTTGGAGGGTTTATCTTGATGTTGGTTTCTCATACCTTTTCTGACCCCTTTAGCTAATGCAGCATTTTCTGCAAGCTGGTTTACCCAAAAGTACCTAAATTATCTAAAAAATTAGTTCTTTAAAAATGTGACAACAGATGAGAGCCGAAGTACCTGCATAATTTCCGTTAAGACTCAACAACAAAACAGCTTATTAAACCACTTTCTTGTACAGTGCAACAATAGCACACATACTTTCCACTAAAACATCTTTGTGTTAGCTTTGTTAAGCTTTTTTTTTTCTCTCTTTAGGAGAAGGCATGCGATCCATAGTAGTGATTCTACATCCTCTTCATCAGATGATGAGCAACATTTTGAGAGGCGTTTGAATCGGAGTCGTAACAAAGCTATTAGCAGGTAAAAATGGTTTTCTTCATGCCATTGCTTTAAAATACACATTCCTTCTTTGCGTTGCTTGGGATGGACCAAATCTTCATACCCTACAGAACAGAGGGTATTGGATCAAACTGAAATCTGGGTTCTACATCTTTACTACCCACTTATTTCTGTGTTAATGTACCTATGGAGGCTACCTTAAATCACGACTCCCTTTTAAAATGGGGAAGAAGCTATCAGCAGGACTATTACCTGCTAGGGGGGAGTCTAAATTGCAGGTAAGGGTTGATTACACTTTTTCCTTTCCCTCAGAAATCTCCACTTATTCCTTATCAGGTTCCCAAAATCAGACATACGGCCCTTCTATCTTGCTGCCTTTCTTGTACTCCATATCAATTTGCCAGCAGGCTTTTTATTTTCCGGGCCATGAAAGATGCCCTCTTTTTCCTAAGGTTGTGTGACACCGTATTGATGCTCTGTAACGACAGTGCTTTCTTGGTACACCCAAAGCCACTGTTGGGACAATGTGCCTGTTCAATGTGTACTTTGTGTTAATTTGCTTACGTGTTTAGAAAACGTGGCACTTTTTAAATTGGTTTTCCTTAAAATCCCAAAGATGTCTTCCTCTTAATCTGCAAAGAGATGATCTGAAGGGAATTCACAAAGACCGAATGAAAATAGGAGCAAGCCTTGCAGATGTGGATCCAATGCAAATAGATACAGCTGTAAGTTACCAGCTTTGAATACTGTTCTGAATTATCTTGTTAGTATGTTTTTCTGTGTCTTGACTTATAGAATAGTTAGGGCTGCCACCTTTTCTTGAAAAAAATACCGGCTTTCCTATATATTTATCTTTTTTTTCCTATTAATAACATTGGGATCAACCATCAAACCATCAAAAATACCGGCCAGGTGGCAACCCTAAGAATAGTAGTCTTCCAAACATCCCTACATGTTACTGGCCATAGTGAAACAGTAAAATTAATACACTTTGAAATCGCTTCATTCAGCCTGAATTCCTCATTCAGAACCTGATCTAGCCAAAGAGCTGGATAACCATGATTTGCTCCTACTCAGTTTTCAGATCAGTGATAGTTTCTGCCAATGCAATGTACAATCTGGCTTTGTCTTGCACTATTGTAGCCTTAGAATTGGCATCAGAAGGATTACATCGGCAAAACCAATATCTGAGATGGATAGAGGGAAACAGGAGAAGGTATAGTGGTTCAGGTTAGTCTGTGCTGACATCCAAAGAGGCTGAAATTTTAAGTCTGCTTGGCCTATAGTTTAGGATCCTCCCCATGTGACAAAAGTTAGTGTCTGCATATTGTTTTCAGAGAACACTTCTGCACTCTATTCATTTTCCATGGTGAAAATGCTAAATTTTTGCTTGTCCGCTGCTACCCAGTTTTTTTTTTTTTTGAGCTGCCCTCCGTGAAAAGCAAGCTTACTTGGACGTGGTCCTTGTAAATACATTTGTATTAAGTCTTGTAATTTGCCATTTTTGTTTTTCTGCCTTATAGGTCAGATTCAGCAGTGTTGGAGGACTTTCTAAACATATTGCTTCTCTCAAAGAGATGGTGGTTTTCCCTTTACTTTATCCTGAAATATTTGAAAGATTTAAGATACAGCCTCCACGGTGGGTGTCTCTTAAAATTCTATAAAGAATGTAAAATAGCAAATGGAACCTGCGTTATTTCATGCAAAATGTGGAATACTTTACATGTTTTTTACCTAAGCCTGTAATAGAAGCCTTATACCTTTTTGCCCTCTGCTTTTACATAAAGGGGTTGTTCACCTTCCAAAAACTGTTTTCAGTTCAATTTGGGTCAGATTACTTTCCATTTTTTTATAGTTATTTTTTTAAATATAAGTTTACAGTCTCTGGCAGATCAGTAATTCTGGTGCGCATTTTGAACTGTTACAATTTGCTACATTTAGTTTATCCATTTCTCAGCAGCATCTTTGGGAATATTCGCAACTATTGTATCAATTTTAGAACAGTTTACAGCTGGGGTGCCCAGACTTTTATACACTGGGATCTACTCAACACCTGGCCTCCCATCAGGAGATCTACCGTGGTAATGCGCGGCAATTTTTTGACCAGGCCCAGTTTGACCACACCTCCTAATTACCATATTCATTTTACAAAATTTGCCTGCTTATGAAAGTTTAAGCACACTCCCTTTCCCTCAGCAACAAACGGGGACACAGAAGTGGGCTGACAGCAACAAACAGGGACACAGAAGGGGGCTGACAGCAACACGCACTGTCAGCCCCCTTCTGTGTCCCTGTTTGTTGCTGCCAGTCCTCCTTCTGTGTCCCTGTTTGTTGCTGTCAGCCCCCTTCTGTGTCCCTGTTTGTTGCCGTCAGCCCCCCTTCTGTGTCCCCGTTTGTTGCCGCCAGCCCTCCTTCTGTGTCCCTGTTTGTTGCTGTCCGCCCCCTTCTGTGTCCCCGTTTGTTGCCACCAGCCCTCTTTTCTGTGTCACTGTTGCTTGCCGTCAGCCCCCATTCTGTTTCCCTGCTTGCAGCTATCGGCCCCCCTTCTGTGTCCGTTTGTTGCTGTCAGCCCCCCTTCTGTATCCCTGTTTGTTGCTGCCAGCCCTCCTTCAGTGTCCCTGTTTGCTGCTCTTATACCCCTCTTTCGTGTCCGTTTTAGTTGCTTAGCCCTACCTTCTGTGTCCAACGTGCTTGCTGCTCAAAATCCTTGCCTGCGCGCTCTCAATCCCGCTCTAAACCAGCCCTCGCTGCTGCCTGGTTGTGCGTCTAAAGTCTCATCTCGCAAGACTTCTGACGTCACAACCATGAAGTACAGCCATAGATGTCGGGCAGGTCGCAGTCTACCAGTAAAAGTACGGCGATTGACTGGTCGTCGACGTCGTGGGAACCCCTGGTTTACAGCATCTGTGACCCCCTCCCTTCCCAGAGCTGCTTTATAACGAGAAAATTGACTTTACACTTCAGTAATAGAAAATGGTCACACAGAAAATATAAATGTAAACAATACAATGTACGCAGAGAAGCCACACACTCCATGTACACCAGCAGTCCCCAACCTTTTTTGCTCCAGGTACTGGTGTACTTGGGTGACACAGGGACCTTGGGGGTAAAGCTGGTACATGCAGGAGGGCAGAGCACAAGAGTGATAAAATTAGCCCCTCCTCTACTGGCTATGTCCCAGCAGGTGGAGCTTAGGTCAGTTTTTAGTCTCCTCAGGAGGATAGGACATTTCTCTTGCTCATTGGACTTGATATTTGTCAGTTGCTTGACACCAGGCGCACCCATTGGCATTCCCCAACGTGGGACCTGTCTCCGGGGTTTCTAACTACTCTAGACCTCCCAGTCTCATTGCTCCCACCAAGTTTCCCCTTCTTTATAGGTGGAGACTGACTGGCTGGAAGACGGGGTAATTCAAATTTGTAATACCGGCCCTTGCAGGTATTTTACAGTCTAGACTGGTAAAATACCGGCTGGGTGGCAACCCTAGCCGCAGATCACTCTGGATGAAACTGTAGTCAGCAGACCTCTCCTCCAAGAAATCCCTAACCTCCATTCCTTTTAAGGGCAAACTTCTTTTTGGACCCGACTTGAATAAAATTATTAGCCAAAGCCATGGTTTCTACGATCTGTCGGAGGGGTTATTCACAAGGGGGGGGGGCTGACAAGTCAGCGTCTGAACAGGCATCCTCTTAATCTGAAGGAGAGCTTCTACCTTCTGAACTGTCATCGGGAGAAGAGGAAGAACTTTTAGAGGATCATAGAGATCGTGATATCCAGCATGATGTAGAGGGTATTATTAAAGGCGTTTTGGAAGTGTTAGATATCTCAAACACCCAAATCACAGGATGAATCGGGTTTATTCAAAAGAAAGCATAAATCTGAGACCTGTTTCCCATCGCACAACCATCTTATCGGCATTATATAGGAGGAATGGAACTCTCCAGAAAAAATTTCAAGCTACCTAAGGTACTGGTAGAAAAGTGGACTAATTGCCCATCATTGGATGCTCCAGTATCAAGCTTGGCCAAATCCACTACCTTACCAGTCACTGATGCGGCGGCTTTCAAGGAACCATCTGACAGGAGACTAGAAGGATTCTTAAGATCAATTTACTCTTCCTCTGGTTCTGCTCTACGCCCATGTCTGGCCCCTGCTTGGGTGGCAAGATCAAATCCAGCCTGATCCGAACCGCTTATTAAGGACATTCAAGATGCAGTTCAGAGTCGACCTCTTATCAGCCCAGGCGATAGCGGAGGCTACTGCCTATCTGTGCGACACCGCACTAGACACATCTCAAATTACAGCACAGATGTCGGCGCTTTCCGTTGCAGCAAGCAGAACACTGTTGCTAAAAAATTGGTCAGCGGACCTTCATTGCAAAAAGTCATTGAGGAGCTTGAAAATATCTCTCAAGCCACTGGAGGGAAAAGCATGTTTCTTCCACAGGCCAAGAGTAGATCTATCTGCCAGATGTGGGAAATTTTTTTCATGGCTCAAATGGCCGTTACACCCTAAGGGGCAACTCATCCCAGCGTTTGCATTTTAGTGCCAGAACAAACCACAAGAGTCCCACGCATTTGAAAACCAACAGACCGAATAGCAAACCCGCCACTGACATCCACATCAGCTTGACAGGTCGTCCCCTCCGGGGTTGGAGGAGCGGATTGGGGGCAAGCTGTTCTGATTCCGGGAGGTGTGGAACAATCACTCTAAAGATATGTGGGTAAATGAAATTGTTTCCGAAGGTTGCGACCTGGATTTTTTGGCCATTCCTCCCCAACGATTCATCATGTCCAGGGTACCGGTAGATTCCATCAAAGAAACTGCCTTTCTAAACTGCATAGCCTACGTAGAGCAAACCGGTGTGATTATACCAGTACCACATTCAGAGAGATTCTCCGGATTCATTCCAAGGACTTTAATGAAGCTTCAACAAGAGCAGATCTCTCTCATTACATAGCACCAAGATGGCCTCGATGATCCTGATGCACAGACCTACTCAACATGTCAGTGGAAGAGCCATGGAAAATCCATCTCAGCAAGAGCTTACCATAGGGTCTGGTCTACCTATCAGTGGTGCGTACGTCATCCTAAATTA
This sequence comes from Xenopus borealis, assembly GCA_024363595.1. Classification (NCBI taxonomy): domain Eukaryota; kingdom Metazoa; phylum Chordata; class Amphibia; order Anura; family Pipidae; genus Xenopus; species Xenopus borealis. Next base: position 152,044,790 of record CM044441.1, read on the forward strand.
TTCAAACAATTTTCGATTCCTTCCATCCTAGAGTTTCTGCAGGAGGGCCTCTCCCTAGGTTCCCTTAAATCACAAGTTTCGGCTCTATCAGTCCTCTTTCAGAAACGACTCGCCCTGTTGCTGGACGTCAAACCTTTATGCAAGGGGTTGCATACGTGGCTCCTCCAGTACGAGCAGCGGCTACAACATGGGACCTCACCTTAGTTCGGCGAGCCCTTCAAGACTCTCAGTTTGAACCGCTAGGATCAGTACCCCTCATCTGGCTTACCTGGAAGTCTATCTTCCTCCTGGCTATAGTCTCTGCAAGAGGTGTATCCGAACTGACACATGTAAACCACCCTTCCTCGTGTTTCAGGCCAGTTCTTCTCACTATTCCATCCTTTTTGCCAAAGGTTGTATTGGAATTTCACTTAAACCAAGAAGTTACAGTGCCAACCTTCTGCCCTTCCCCTTCTAACCCTAAATAAAAGGCTCTACACACAGACCCGGTTAGAGCTCTAAAATTCTACCTACACAGAATTCGAGAAATTTGCAAGGTGGACTCCTTGTTCGTCATTCCTTCAGGCCCTATGAAATCATCCATCTCCCGCTCGATTAAGCAAGCAATCCAGCGAGCCTACGTGGAACGTGGTCAAACACCTCCAACTAATCTCAAGGCCCTCTCTACTAGGGGAATGAGCACATCCTGGGTGTTCAGGAATTAAGCATTAGCAGAACAGCTCTGCAAGGCTGCTACGTGGACCTCTGTCCACTCCTTTTCAAAACTCTACTATTTTGACACCTTTGTTGCAACTGATGCTCGTTTTGGCAGAAAGGTGCTCCAAGCCACAGTGGCTACTTCCATCTAGGCCTTATCCTCCCACCCGGAGAAATTTAGGGGATAGCTTTGGTACGTCACCACGGTCCCGGTGTCGCCCAAGTTCACTTGGAGAAAGAGATTTTGTGTGGTCACCATTAAATCTTTCTCTTCAGTCACTTGGGGAACACAGGGCTTCCCCCCGCTGGATTAAGGCCTTCATTTTTTCCGTTAGACATTTTTTGGTTACTACTTGGTTACTACTTGGTTACTACTTGGTTGGTTAATTGGATTTTCCTGTTGACTTTGGAACAAACTGACCTAAGCTCCGCCTACTTGGGGTATAGCCAGTAGAGGAGGGGCTAGTTTTTCCCTTCTTTTGTGTCCTGCCCTCCTGAATGTACCAGCTATACCCCCAGGGTACCTGTGTACCCCAAGTGACTGAAGAGAAAGATTTAACAGTGAGTACACAATCACCCAGAAATAAAGACTTTTTTCAATTACTTTCCATTATTTATCTTATCGTTTTTCCAAAATCTAAGTTTTAAAGTTGAATGTTCGTTTCTCTGGTGTTTGAGTCTGGCTGCTCAGTAATTCAGGTAAAGACTCTAAACAGATACTATTTTGCAACATTTAATTGATACATTTCCCAGCAACATCTCTGGAGTATTGGCAACTATTGTATCAATTCTAAAAGCTGCCTAAAAACCCAGCGATTCTGCTCAGAAGGGACAAAAAAATTTATCCATTAAATGTATCCGTTTAGAACAGCTGCTTTAGACGGTGAAAAATGACACTTTACACTTCAATATTAGAAAAATGGTTACAAATAGAAAATATTGATAGTAATTGGAAGAAGTTAGTTGTTTGAAGGTGAACAACCCCTTTAAGCAACATAGTTTATAACAAAGTGGCTTAAAAGAATCTTACCAAACTGGTATATAGAGTTAGTAAAGTATATATTGCCCTTTTACATCTCTTGCCTTGAACAACGATTTCCTGATGGTCTGTGTGCTGCCTCAGAGATCACTTGACCAGAAATACTACAACTCTGTGGCCATAGACATCAACTCTAGTTTCCCACCATACACACACTGAATATTATCCAAAAATGTTTGTACGATATTATCTATGTCTATGGCCACCTTAACTGTAACAGGAAGAAGTGTGTAAGCAAAAGAAGCAACTCTGTCTGTTAATTGGCTCATGTGACCTAACGTATGGTTTGTTTGGTATGGTTGTGTGCACCGTGAATCAAACTATTTTCCATTTTAAAGAGATGGAAATTCTTTAGGATTACCCAGTTTCACATACTGGTATGGGATCTGTTATCCAGAAACCTCCAAATTGCAAAATGCCCGCCTCCCGTAGACTCCATTTTATCCAAATAATCCAAAGTTTTTTTTAAAAATGATTTCCTTTTTCTCTGTAATGATAAAATAGTACCTTATACCTGATTCAAACAAAGATATAATTAATCCTTATTGGGGGCAAAACCAGCCTATTGGGTTTATTTAATTTTTACATGATTTTCTAGTAGACTTAAGGTATGAACATCCAAATTACAGAAAGATCTGTTATCCGGAAAACCCCAGATCCTGAGCATTATGTCCCATACCTGTACTGCTATAGTATATTGTAAATTGTTTATTTACATGAAGCAGGTTTGTACATACAATCTTGCATAAAACACCTCACTTTTATAGAGACCTGCATTTTTCCAGGAGTATAGTTTTCCTTTTAAAAAAAAATAATAATAATTCTAAGCTAACATCCATATACCCATCCGGACAACAAAGTCTTGATCTGGTGAATATGAACATAAGTGGTTTATGTGGATTTATATTGTGTTAAGTGTTTTTGTTTTTCTTTATATTCCTCTTATGTTCTACTGCAGGATTTCCATATTGTAGCATTGCACACCCTAAAGTGCGTGCTAGCCAACTACCTTTTAACACGCATTCATCTCCCTTCTAACTAACTTTGTATTATCGACACAACCCATGTAAATGTAGATTTTAAACTGAAAACGTTGTATAAACCAAAAAGCCTAATTGAAAACACACCTTTAACACTGTCATGATGAATATCGATTTCAATATCTAGAATCCTGCTGTTTTGGGGGTGGAGTGAGGCTTTTTTTTTTTTTTTTGTCTGATTACTGCTACTTTTGGCAATGTCTGAAAATGTTTTTCTTTCAGTGGCTGTCTGTTCTATGGGCCTCCTGGTACAGGAAAAACTTTAGTTGCTCGGGCATTGGCCAATGAGTGCAGTATTGGGGATAGGAGAGTAGCCTTCTTCATGCGCAAAGGTGCAGACTGCCTAAGCAAATGGGTTGGAGAGTCTGAGCGCCAGCTAAGGCTGCTCTTTGATCAGGTATTTTGTCATGTTTTACTTTAGTCTTTTCCCCCTCAGGACGAGGGCTTGCTTTGAATCCAATGCAATATTTAATAATTCTTTTTTTACAGGCCTATCAAATGCGCCCTTCCATTATATTTTTTGATGAAATAGATGGCTTGGCACCTGTAAGATCCAGTCGACAAGATCAAATCCACAGGTATATCTAATTTTATAAACAATCATCCATAATCTGTATTTTTGGTACCTTCGTTTTTATTGTACAATTGACTCCCATATGCATTTTGAGTTTGTATACGGTAGTCCTTCTGGATCAACAGAGACCCTGTTGCAAATGACTAACACGTGTTAAATAGTCATTTTCAGCACAGTGCAGTCTGTGTTAGAGTCCTGCAGCGGGTCGGGTACCCGCGGGTTACCCGCAAAATCCCGCGGTACCCTGCGGGTTGCTCGAAGAATTTCTGGGTGCGGGTATAGAAGCGGGCCGGTGGTCCTGCAGGTTGAGGTTCGGGTCGCGGATCCTCTCTATAGGGATTTTTACTCCTTTTTCTGAGCATTTCCACTACTGATGATGTCACATCCGGTTTACAATGACAGCACTTCCTGTTTTACTCCTTTTTTTTCTGATCCTGGCTACTTCCGATGATGTCACTTCCTGTTTATGATGGCAGCACTTCCTGATTCTTGATGGTCAGCGGGTCCGGGTTGCGGGTACGGTTCGGGTCGCGGGTCCAAGCGGGTAAAAATGCGGGTTCGGGTTGCGGGTACGGGTCGGGTTCGGGTCCCAAAAAATGGACCCGCGCAGGACTCTAGTCTGTGTACACCTTCCTATGTCTTTGTTGATCCAGATAGTTACAAGGTCTTGTGGTCTGATCTAACTGGAAGGTGGGCATGGTAACAGGTGAAAGAAGCTGAACATTTTGGCTTTATTTCTGTACTGTTATTGGCAAACAGGAGCCAGAAAGCATGCAAACCTTGTAAAATACAGTTGATTTTTCTGGTATAACCAGGGAGGCTGGACTGTTGACGTATTTATTTTCTCTCGGCAAATTGTATATATATTCTTTTAGTTCTATAGTTTCCACTTTGCTTGCTCTTATGGATGGACTGGACAGTCGAGGAGAAATTGTGGTAATTGGGGCCACAAATAGACTCGATTCAATTGATCCTGCCTTAAGACGACCAGGGCGTTTTGACAGAGAATTCCTTTTCTCCCTGCCTGACCGAGATGTAAGTATGTTGTGCAAATGAGTGAAACGTGTGTATTATGGGATGGTAAATTGTAATGGTGCAGCTTTGTATTTCTATATTGAAGGCAGAATGTGCAGCT
>CM044441.1:152134720-152147531 GCA_024363595.1 Xenopus borealis
TATTAACCGATGCATTTTGAAAAAAAAAATGACAGTTTCCATTTGATAATGTCTTGGATAATTTAGTGTATATGCCTTTTTATTTTGGCAATTGGGCTGGGGTAGACCCATGTCAGGAACATCTTCTCCTGCTTGTGTTGCTCCCAAGATGGCGGCGCCCATGGCCACCATGTGGGTAGCGGTGCCAGCGCGTTGAGGTCACTGCGCCGAAACGGACGCACGGCACACTGCGTCACGGCATCTGCACCCACTTTGACACCAAAATCCTTTTAAAAGGATGCCCAGGACCTGTTTACTTATGTTCCTGGGTGTTGTTATTTCATTGTCTATTGATTATTGGATTTTGACTCTGCCTGAACTTGACCTTGAAACTGATCTGCCTGCCTTGTGAACTCTTGCCCGGATTTTGACCAAGCCTCCTGTTTAATCCTTGTCTGTACCTCGAACTTGAACTTTGACCCTGTAAGCTTCCTCCTTGGCCCTGACAACTCCCACTGGGAGCCGATAGGCTGCCTGGCAACCCCTTTCCGGCCCTCTACTGATTCCCTCACTTGTTTATCATTCAGAAACACAAGTGAGGGAGCATCAGTGTAACCAATCAATACCTAATTGTACAAGAGACTATTCCCAAGCAATTCAGATGAGCAAGTGCAATAGGCACCACCAATCCGTGTACAGTAGACAAATACCTTTAATGTGACATTATTTACAAGTATATTTAGCAGTGCTTTGTTTTAAAGAATACAATAAAACCATTACATACAGATAACTAATCCAGATGGCTCTACTCACACCAGAATATGGTCTAAAATGCTACAAAAATATCTCAATGTACAATGTTTACAGAAGCATAAAAATATGTAGAATTGTATAAACAAATGCTGTCTATGGTTTGAAGCTCTATGAGATACACCATTTTTACCCTGACAGTCTTTTCACTAGGTCCCTAGATTCATTATTGGTATGTTTTTGCCCGTGGTCAATGGGTTAGCCTATGATTAAGTGCCCTATCGACACGAAACGCGTCAGGCGAGAGATGATTATATAAAATAAAGTTTTCATTTGTATTCATTATTTTTTCTGGTGTGATCTAAGCGTGGGTTCCAGTGTGCCTTGCACCAACTAGTTTGTGTTACAAAGACGGATTGTCCGCTCCCTTGAGCTGAGGGCCTGGGGCAGGAGCACCTGGGCCACGCTTCTATTGTGGTAAGAGATTCCACACATTAACACTTGTTATGCTTCAAATATTTTTTGTTTGAGACTTTGCCCATGGTCAAAACAGTCCTCAAACTAGGTCATGGTGGGTCTCGAAAATAATCTCCAGCCTTGATTAAACCTTGGAGTGCTGAAGTCGTCTTGCCTCATCCGGAAAGACCTATAAATGTTGGCGTTCTTATTAAAGAAGGATGATGGAGAGTCTGGGGCATAGTTCCTTTGATAGTAATTTGGTTGGTAGTTGCTTTGAGGAGGTGGGGATATCAGAGAAGAGAATCCATGGAATGAATTCATCCTCTGCAGAGGAGACGTCACAGGAGATCTGGGTGGAGAAGCTGGGACTGGAGTGGTGGACTCTGGAGACTTGGGCCGTTGAGAATCATTTGAGATGCTAGCAGTCGATGAACTACTGAAAGGTTCTGAGGTGGTGTTAATACTTTCTGGGGTGCTGTCAGTCATAACGCTCACTCCACTGTCCTCCCGCCTCAGAACAGGAGCCATGGGAGCTGGAGATTTCAAGCCCATGACTGGCTTTGATGACCCATACAAGTGCCTGAACTCCTCATCAAACAGCTCTACAACAACTCCAGAAAACTTGTACAAGAAGTTCCTGTGGACCTGGCCTGAGAGCCACGTGAAGCTGTGAAAAGTACAGGAGAAAATATATTAGAAAAGCTAAAAAAAAGTATCTTGGTTAACAATATGACTATAAAATGTTTTTTTTAAAAAACCCTATCCCATCCCCTAAACCCATATACAAAGGTGTATTAATATCTCATAAGGCCCCTGGGCAGAGCCGGTCAATCCACCAACAAAAATAGATCTGCCCAACCTGCAATGTGACACAGACATTTTTTTATATTTAATTTTGGAATCCTACAAGGGGCTAGACATATTGTCAATTTCCCAGCTGCCCCAAGCCATGTGACTTGTGCTTTGATAACCTTCAGTCACTCGTTACTGCTGTACTGCAAGTTGGAGTGATATTGCCCCCCCCCAGCAGCCTAACAACAGAACAATGGGAAGGTAACCAGATAACAGCTCCCTAACACAAGAATAGCTGCCTGGTAGAACAGCACTCAATAGCCACTGTGACTTCTTCAGTTACATTGAGAAGGAAAAACAACAGAAAGCAGTTCTCTTCTAAAGTGCAGGCACAAGTCACACGACCAGGGGAAACTGGGAAATTGACAAAATGTCTAGCCCCTGTCAGAGTTAAAATTGAATATAAAAAAATCTGTTTGCTCTTTTGAGAAACGGATATCAGTGCAGAGCAGCACTATTAACTGATGCGTTTTTGAAAACGTTTTCCCATGACAGTATCCCTTTAAGAAAGGCAGCCAACACTTGAACATCTGTGTTATGAGGCACTGATCTACCTTTGAGATAATGTGAGCAAGAGTCTCAAGAGTACCGGCAGAAATAAAAGAAGCAGCTGCTCCTATGAAAGGGAAAGATTTTTTGAGGGGAATTTTTTGTTCTTGTCAACACAGAGATTCACAAGTGCAATATAAAAACAGACTCAATATAAAGCACCAGTCAATGGCAGCTTAAAGCAGCACTGGGCTAGAAATGGAGCTCTGATCCTTTCTATATTTTAAACCTCAAATAAAACATATTATATTTCATCAGCCAATGAAAAACCCCAGATTTGGGCAAGGATTAGCTGTATCATCATGTATCTCCTGTGCCATTCAGTCCCATACAATAGGAATAATTCAAATAATTCCCCCCTTATATATATATATACAGCAGAACCCCCATTTTACATCCCCTGATTTTAAGTTTTCCCTCATTTTACATTGTTGTTTTGTGGTCCCATCTATATATTATGCAGAATACATTTCCCTGATTTTAAGTTTTCCCTCATTTTACACCATTTTTTTCTGGTCCCCTGAAAAACGTAAAATGGGGGTTCTACTGTATATATATATATATACACGTCTATTTATACAGCGCCTCAAGCACAGCATGCATTGCAATTTTTTTCCAAAGTATTTCAAAGTCTATAAAAATAGAATACAAGGCTACTTGTTTATACAGCTCTCTGGGATAACCCAATAAAGAGAACATGAAAATATACATCTAATTATGGATTTAAGGCACACAGAATGCCGGAGCCTGGCAATGTTACAGAGGAGGCAGCCAAACAGCCAGTCATGAGGAACTCAGCAAATCATAAGGGGTCATTCACAATGAGGAAGGTAGGGTGCAAAGTTTATAAAAACTGGTGTTATCAGCCATTTTTTGGACTACTTTTTTGAACTACTGAGCCTGCCCCCCCCCCCACGCACACACACAGGACACTTGGAAGGCACTGCTTGAGCAACCTAAAAGTAGGAGAGTGCAGTTTTTGCACCCAAGCACATGGCCTCCTAGTTATGCCCCTGTTTTGCACCCAGCCTTCTACACTAAATGAATTGTGAAGGTTTAGGACACTGAGACCAGCAGAAGTCCCTATGAAATAATATCCCTGCAGTACTGTATTAATAGAGGGAGCCACATACAGTATGTGCACCCTCTCTTGTCCCTAACTTGCACATTGTTCAGACAAGGTAGTTAGTAGGTAAATGCTGGACACAATGGTGCCATGTACTTACTACCTGCCCTATGGAATCCAACCAAAAGCCACAGCACACAAAGAGATATCAAATGGAAACTAAATGGAGTAAGTGTTAGATGAAGAATATGAAGTTCAAAAACAGACAGAATGGTGGTTGTGGAAAGAATAGTAGTAGTAGTATTAGTAGAAAAATAGACATTAATACAGATAAGTCTATGATCAAGGATGTTTGGGTGAAGAACAGATAAATGATTGAGTGTCCTGCTATTAGTCCACTGCTGTAGGTCAATAGCGCTGAGGAGTAACATGAAAGAAGGCCATTCATGGTGGCACCTTCGTATGGTGGGAATATCAGTGAATGGAAAGAAAAATAATCAAGGAAGGAAGGAAGTCTGTGTCATAAGGCAAAACCAGGATAGGAATTGAAAGGTGACAAGTGAATTCTACCTACTCATTGGTTACTATGTGTTACTAGACCTGGTGCATAATTGGGACTGGGCAGGGGTTCTTCACCTTTTTCACATGTGAGCCACATTCAAATGTAAAAAGAGTTTGGGAGCAATACAAGCATGAAAAGTTGCCAAATATGGGCTGTGATTGGCTATTGATATCCCCTATGTGGACTGGTAGCCTACAGGAGACTCTGGCAGTACAGCTGGTATTTATGTAACCAAAACTTGTCTCCAAACCTGGAATTCAAAAATATGCATCTGCATTGAAACCACTGGGAGCAACATCCAAGGGTTGGTGAGGACCATGTTTCTCATGATCCACTGTTTGAGGTTAAGGAATGAGAAATCCTTCCGTCCCGTGGAGAATTTGTGATGATGAATCAATCACTCCCCTACTTGAACTACAGAATATATTTTGCCTTTGTTCTAGTCATGTATAGGACCCGCAGGTTTTACTCCTGCAACAAGATCAAAATGTCGAGCTGATACTATCTTGGTTCTCTCAAACCTTTATCCCCTCCAGAGCTCAGAGTCATAAGAAACAAGACTGGGTCTGGATCCATCTCAAGTCTCAAATGTTGATAGAAAATTCTCAGTCCTGTCCCATTGTGACCTGAATCCAGTGCTACAACCTGGAGTTGCTCCATGAATCTTACTACTGGAAGTGAGGCATATTAGATATAGGATGGCAGGGAGAGAAATCTAGAATGTCTGGGATTTTTATTGTGTTCAATGTTAATTCCTTGATTTGCCTCTCAAATCCCTGAAATCGGATCTGCCGACTGCCACACAGGCACGCAGGATCTCCAAATACTTTCTCACAATGACTGGTAATTAGGAACATGTAGCAACATGGAAGACGAGATACGGAATAATCCTAGTGACAGTTTATTTGGTGTTTGTATTGCTCTGCCCTCCGGCATCAACACAAGAAACCCATTCATTTAAAGGAAAATCCTTCTTTTATGTCAATTTATTCTGCAATCTTCAAGTTTCGGGATTTGTGCTCAATGTAATCTGATTTTAGAAATGAGACGCTTACAAATCCCTACAGCCTTATAGGTTTGGGCTTTGCACCTGGAGCTTTGTAGCACCGAGCAGGATCCTGACACTGAGAAGCACAATTTGTATACACCGTCATCGACTAAATTGTCACTTTATTAAAACCTTTTATTAAAGCCCACTTAACCCCTATGATTTCTCTTTTCTCATTCCTCTTAATCTCTCCCAAAGTCCCTTCCCAAAGGCTAATTACCCCACTGTTACTATAGGCACCATCTCTCCCTACTATACCTGCTATCCCACAGTCACACTCCCTTCCCAGAGACTATTATCCACTGTTACTATAGGCACCATCTCTCCCTACTTTACCTGCTTTCACCCCAGAGACTATTATAACCATAAATATTATGAGTGGTGTGTGCAAGGTTATATATTATATGCATGTCTTGCTTACAACTGATGCTCTAGCTCCACACAGTTGCACTTGACCCCTTATCTCCAATGTAACCTCTGACAGAGCAAATAAAGCTGAGGAACTGGAGAGCAATACATAAATTCTATAAGAAAACTGGTTGTTAAGTGAAGCAATGGAGCAGGAAGGCTACACCCAGTCCTGGCACAGGTTACAAATATACCTTCCAACGTTTAGATAATAAATAAGAATTAGTGCCAATATAAAATAAGGATTAGCGGAGTCATGAATCACAATTTACATACTAATACTTCCTAATAATTCCGGACAGGTTTTTAGCATCTGTTGACTGGTTCACAACACAGATGGGCTGAAACCTTATTGGTAGCAATAAAAAGGCATAATTATTATTTTAGTTTTTTTAGTTATTTTTTTAGTTATTTTAGATTTTATTTTAGTTTAAGTTCCTGTAGTCACATGGCTGGTTCCCTTTCCTTTACGTTCACATCAGGAGTCCTATAATGCTTACACATAACATCAACAATCTTCTATAGGGCTCATTTATCCAGTGTGTAAAGTTCAATTCAGGGTTTGAATTGCTCACAATGCAGTTCTTTTCCCCACTATTCCAGACCCATTGAATACAAAATTGCTCAGAACCTTCTGAGAACTTTTGTAATTCAATTTTTTTTGTAGTTTTCAAGATATTAGCAATTGTCACTCTGTTAATATAATGGATAAGAAACAACAGCACCACCTGCTGTTCATTTTTGCTAAGAACACACAGCCACTAGAAATTATTATAAAAAAGGTGGAACGTTACGTTGCTAAGATTTAAAGTGATTTTTCAACTTTGAGTTAAATTTTAGTATGATCTAGAGTAGTGATACCCCAACCTGCGTCTCGTGAGCAACACTTTCCTGATTAACCCCATGGATGTTGCTCCCAGTGGCCTCAAAGCAGGGGCTTATTTTGAATTCCAGGCTTGGAGACAAGTTTTAGTTGCATAAAAACCAGGCGTAGTATCAAACAGAGTCTTTTGTAGTCTGCTAGTACACATAGGGGCTATCAAATAGCCAATCACAGCCATTGCTTGGCATTATGTGGTTTACAGGTCCCTGATAAAAAGAGTGATATTCCGAGACAATATGCAACTTGTTTTCATTGGGGTGTTTTTGTATTTTTTTTGTGGTCTTTGAGTTATTTAGCTTTTTATTCACCAGTTTCATCAATAAGGTTGCTAGGGTGCAAATTAGAATAAGACAAGACAAAACAAAAGGCACCAAGAAAATAAATAAATAAATAAAAAAATGAAAAAAATATATATATATATACAATTGAGCTAGCAAGCAGACAGATTTATATAGGGGGGATATACAGTTCAACCCATTCCATAGGTGCATATCCACGAGAGTACAACAATAAGGGGCAGTTTTACTAAGGACCGGATTTCAGATTAAAAATAAAATTGAAATTCTACCATAAATTTTTTTTAAGGGCATTCAGATGGAAAATAGATCGAATAGGTCAATTTTCGAGCGAATTAAAATTGTTTGAATCGTTCGAATGCATTGTTAGTTTCTAACGATTCTAACGATTTTGCCAAAAATTCTTCGAATTTCAAAAAATTTCAGTAACACTCCAGGAGGAGCCCCCCCCCCGTAGGCTAAAATAGCAATTTTTTTCTTTTTTAAAAGAAACAGTACTTTGAAATGAGAATTTTTTTTTTATTTTTCCAATTCGAATCGAATTTTGGGCTGTTAGTCAAAGTAACCAAAAATTACTTTGAAATTCAAATTTCTTAGTAAATGTGCCACTAAGTGTGAGTCCCTCCAAAAACAAGTCAAGATTTGTCAAAAATACTAAAATATTTAAAAAATTACTTATTTGGGACAAAGTAAACGCGTTTCGTGCCTGTTTGGACACTTACAGCCTATGAGTAAGTGCCCCAACAGCCACCTTTTCTTTACTATGTCCTAAATAAATATTTTTGAAGGTAAATAATTAAAAGACTATAAAAGAAAATAAAAAATTAAGACCAATTGAAATGTTACATTCTAAGGGGCTGTTTTACAAAGGATGGAATTTCGAATGAAAAAAAATTCGACCATCGAATTATTTTTAAAGGGCATTTTCGATTGAAAATGGATCAAATATGTTCGTTTTTGACTGAATAAAAATCATTCCAATCTTTCGAATGCATCGTTCGATTTGAACGGTTCTGGCTAAAATATTTAGAATTTTCAAAAACACTTCTTAAAGGTTTCAGTAGGTCCCCCATAGGCTAAAATAGCAATTCAGCAACTATAAGGTGACGAAGTGTCGAATTAGAATTTTTTTTAAAGAGACAGTACTTCGAAAATTCGAATTTCAATTCTAATCAAATTTTGGGCTATTCGATAGTCAAAGTAGCCAAAAATTACTTTGAAATTCGAATTTCGAATTTTCGAATTTTTTAAATTCGAATTTTCACTTCGACCCTACTTAAATCTGCCCCTAAAAATTAACGTAAAGGGGAACCACCCTTTTAAGCAGAGCAACAGCACAAGACTTGTCCAAAAACCTAAAATACCTTGTGCTGGCTTACAGTAAATGTACTTTTTTTTTTTTGTGTTCACATCAAATGTTGAATAACAGCATATTCTTGTATGGTCTTGATGGCCTAATTACAATTATGGGTTTTTCAGATCTCAACCTTTTCCCTGGAAATCTAGTCACGGGCAGGATAACTACACTTTATTAAAAGGGGTGGTTCACCTTTAAGTTAACTTTTAGTGTGTTATTGAATGGCCAATTCTAAGCAACTTGGACCCTAGCAACCACATTGCTGAAATTGGAGATCCAAATGACCAAAAAAAACCCGAATAAACCCTAGGTCCCGAGCATTCCGTATACAAGGTCCCATAGATGTATCTGTAAATATTTTATTTAGTTATTATTAACGTAACAGTACGTTTCAGGTTTGGGATCTGTTATCCAGAAACCCATTATCCAGAAAGCTCTGAATTACAGAAAGATGATCTCCCATTTTATCTAAATAATTGAAATGTTTAAAATTGATTTTCTGTGTAATAATAAAACAGTAGCTTGTACTTGATCCCAACTAAGATATAATTAATCCTTAGTGGAAGCAAAACCAGCCTATTGGGTTTATTTCATGTTTATATGATTTTCTAGTAGACATGAAGTCTAGTAGACTTGTAGCACTGAAAACATCTTTTTATGTGACTGTAGCAACACCCCTTATGGTCTTATATTTGTTATGGGCTTTGCTTGCAACAAGGTTACACACAGCAATTAAAGGGCATGTAAAGGCAAAATAATATTACTTTCTTTAATGAAGAAGAAATCTATCTCCACTATACTTTAATTAAAAGATGAGTACTGTATGCAGTGAGATTCTCCCTTCATTTACTTCTGAGGATAGCAGGGCGGGAACTAGGCTGGAAGAGGCAGCTGCCTAGGATGCAAAGATTGGGGTACACTGGGCAGCTACCTCTACTGCTTACCCCTAGACTTTTGCGCTTCCGGCACGCTTGCGTATGGAGCACTGCTAATGCGCACACCAGCGCTGCCAACGTGCATGCGTGGGAGATAGGGTTGGTGCCTAGGGCGGCCCATCCAGCTATGCCTGCCTCTGGTGGATAGGATTTGTCAGACTGTCCCTAACTGCTGTGTAGGGAAACAATCATACTTATGAACAGCACGGGGAGCCCCGCCTTCCTTCCCAGCCATGCAGAACTCAAACGGCTTTGTTTGTTTCCCTGTAAAGCAGTCGGTGACTGTGTTGAGATTTGTATTGGATTTTATTTTTTCCTTTACATCCCCTTTAACGTTTACAACTCCAGCTGCAGGGACAAAGATCATGGAGCCAGATTTAAACAAATAAACAGGGATTCTATTTGGAGGATTATTTTGCTGCAGCCACTGGTTCTGCAGAGTTGGAGAAAGTTTGTATTAAACAATACAAAAACTATAAAATCCACATTAGATTACATGACAACACAGGACCCAGTGCAGTCTGTATATTCTGATTATTAATCAGTCTTGTGTATCGGCTTCTGGCAGATATTATTTGACTTGTGCTGTTTTGATCATTTATGACGATCCCTAAGCTTAGCCCAGATCACACTGAGCATGTGCACAGTCTTGGTCTTACAAAGATGTATAACAAAGTTACAAGATGACAGCCCCCTGTGGCCAACTTTGAAAGCATAAATCATTTGTTTGATTAGGCTTGTGGTGCAGTAAGTTCATGTTTATGTTTAGTATACAAAATACACCATTTCTACCCTTATCCATGCCCCTTATCTACCCCTTAAAAGACCAAAAGACATGCCCCCAAGCACTGATGCCCCCCTAAGGCTCCATCCCCAAATTCGGAAACATACAAAAGAGAAGCCGAGCAAGCGCACAAACACCACATCAAACTCATTACAAATTAGCTGCTCCTGTGATTATACATGTTAGATACTCTTGGCTAGATCTGTATTTTGATTTAATTCAAAACATCAGGTGCTGGCCAAGTGGCACATTGAGGGAGTTTGAGTTCACACCCAACATCTGCACAAATACAACAGATAATGTTGTGGCAACGGAACGCACCCACCAAATACCTCTGATGTTCTGACAAATAAAATTATTCATGTGATGGATATCAGTTTAAATATCAAACTGAGCAGCCCTTGGCTAAACACCAGGAGCCACAAACAGATCCATCTTGTGACTCAAGACCATTACCATAAATGATTTGCCTTACAGAGAATTTGTTTTTGAGATGGGGTCAGTGACCCCCATTTGAAAGCTGGAAACAGTGAGAAGAAGAAGGCAAATCATTCAAAAACTATAAAAAAAAATCATTTGAAAAGTTAAAGCTTAGAATTGGCCATTCTATAACATACGTAACGTTGACTTACAGGTCAACCACCTCTTTGAAGCTGCCACATTCCCTTCAGTCGGGCCCTGAGCAGCGGCAGGAGGCTAATAGTGTATCACCACTATTGTGAATCCCCCCCTATGTGATTTTGACCGTTCCATATGATCACACTGATTCCCACCCCCATACAATACTTTATTAAGGAACAACTTGTTGTTATGTATGTAACTCACCTGTAAGAACCAGACAGGACGCATCTCCAGTCAGATATGATGAATTTTTCATGAATTTGGCCTGCAAACTTCTTGCCAGATTTCGCACAGTAAACGTCTCCCGTAACACTTCTGACGGAAATATTCTGGAAACAACGGAAAGAAAAAAACATCGTCTTATTGCCTCGAGATCCAAGTTAGGCCAGTTGGGAAGTACAAAGGTTGCAGAGAAATTGACCTGCGACAGCTCAGAGGTTGGAGAAAGGTTGTGGTTTGATTGATCAGCAGACGTGGCCTAAGACTAACGTCACAAAGGGGAATCATTTTGTTGTTTTGTGAGACCCAATTAGATACAATCTATGTCTGTAATGAGCAAGAATTATCCACACATCAGTGAGTAGGTATTGCAAGTGCCAGGCAGTAAGTCCCTACAATGTCACTTATGTTTTCCAAGGCAAGTGCAAAGATATTGGCCAACTCATATGACTATATAACATGTAAGTCTATGGGTAGCAGGGAGCCCTCTGCATATTTCCAGCAGTAGGAACTCAAAGCCACTGATACTTCCCAGTTTGACACTCCGTGGGGTTGTTCCAATCAGTTATTTAGTTTCCAATCACATATTATATCCATAGACAGACCCTGATGTCATGATTTGATGGTTTACTTTTTAATTCTAAATGACACTGTTTACACTGCAAATGATTCCTTCTACCATTTAAATTTTTATTCTTAACAAATGTATTTTTTTAGCTGTAGTATTGGTGATTTATGCCTGATCTTGAGCTTTGAGAAGGAGCCAGCACTTCAGGATGGAACTGTTCTGAGACAGCTATTATATCTGAACTTCTCATTGTACTTCAATGTGACCCAAGTCAGTTTTTCCTGCTTGGTTGCTATTCTTGTGTCTACCACTAGGCGGGGAACACTTTTATCAATACAAACAAACCTTTCAGTCGAGGTGTCCAGTAGCTACTGTTATCTGCCCATTGTTCTGTTTATAGCCTACTGATGGGCTGCTGGGGAGGTAAAGGAGGGGGTGATATTACTCCAAGTCACATGACTGGGGGCACCCAGGAAATGGACATCACGTCAAATTTCAAAAGTAAATATTAAAAATCAGTTTACTCTTTTAAAAAACAGATTTCAGTACAGAGTTCTGCTGAAGCAGCATTATTAACTCATGTTTTGAAAAAAAAAAAACATATGACAGTATCTCTTTAAGTAATGCTACACAAATCATGACGGCTGATTCTTCATTCTATGTCGAGTCAACTCTCCAAGTGGAAGAGCAAATCAATTTTGGCTTGGGATAAAATATGGTATGGCACAAAAACAACAGCATGATTCTAGGAGAAACAGAGGAGTCTAGAATAATAAAATGTAGAGTTAGTTACTGAACTGAGCTGCCTTAGAATTGCACTGTCCCCTGAAAAATAGGACAAGATATTTAGCCCAAAGTAAAGCTAAGTCAATGCAAGATTAAAGGGGAGCTTGGGTAGAACACCAAGGTAAGGAGGGGGCAAGTATGGACAAGGGGAGTGATGAGTGGTTCCTACTATTTACTATTCACGGTGCAAACGCTGTGACTTTACCCAAAGCATTAGAGCCTTGCTAAGTTTCTATTGGCTGTAACTGAGCTGTAAATGAGCTGTTTCTTCACGATTCCAAAAATGACAAAGATTAAATGTAGGACACAATTATGAATTCATTCTTTGTACATATTGACTTGGCCCTTGATCACTCATCAGTGCAATATATTGTTTATTTAATGCTGAGTAAACTTGTA
Source organism: Xenopus borealis (assembly GCA_024363595.1). Taxonomy (NCBI): domain Eukaryota; kingdom Metazoa; phylum Chordata; class Amphibia; order Anura; family Pipidae; genus Xenopus; species Xenopus borealis. The sequence goes on from CM044441.1 coordinate 152,147,242, forward strand.
TAGTATTGACAAAGTGACTTATTAAGGAACATTTTATTTCAAGTGTTTGAATAACAAGGTATGTCGGATTATTGAAAGCTGTTGATTGTTGGTGTCTGCAATTCTATCCAGAATATTTTTATAGAGTGTGAATAGATATTACAGAAAATACGGAATTGACTGATAGTAGAGAGACTGATATATAGACACAGACACCCGATAAACAGACAGATCGATAAATACATAGTTACAAAGATAGATGAGAAATGGATAGATGATAGATAGATAGATAGATAGATAGATAGATAGAT
>CM044441.1:152248412-152259727 GCA_024363595.1 Xenopus borealis
GACAAATAAAAGAGAAGATCAAACAGTGGCACATTAATGGACTGGTTCACCTTTCAGTTTGTTATTTATAGAACAACCCATTCTAAGCAACTATTCAATTGGTCTTCATTAGTTATTTTTTTATTGTTTTTTCAATTATTTGCATTTTTTTTACTGAACCTTTCCAGCTTTCAAATGGGGGTTGCTGACCCCTTCTAAAAAGCAAATTCTACCGGCTATTCCTCAACTTTCTATTCATATTCCAGTCTATTATTCAAATCAATGTATGGTTGCTAGGGGAATCTGGACCCTAGCAACCAGACGGCTGCAATTACAAACTGGAGAGCTGCTGTATAAGTCAAAAACCACAAATAATAAAAAATGAAAACCGTTGGAAATTGTCACAGAATGTCCCTCTCTACATCATACTAAGAGTTAATTTAAAGGGGAACTTTCCAGTGTGTGAGTCAGGGAACGGCTGTCCTGCAGGAACGTGGCAGCTCAGAGGTTAAAGAGAAGCCCTCGCCCCCTTTTGAAATGGGGAACAGACAATTCTCTCTTTTCTCACTGTCAACAATGTTTAAATCTTCTGCCCAGAGATCCCAATGTATCTGTCATTTGCATTATTAAAGGGACAGTATCACTATTAAAGTAGTCAATAAATAAGTGATATCATGGATCAGATCAGATCACGTGCAAAGCCTGGTGCTTTCTCTGGAGTTGGGCAAGAATAATTGTGATTTCACTAGTATTTAGCAAAATCCACCAATTCCACCAGAAATGTTTAACTGTTGTGCCACAGATGTGGTGGAAAATATGAGGATTCTGTTGAAAGGCATATTTGGGGCAGTAAAATGCCATTTGTAATATGCTGGGGTGGTAGTGATATGCAGCGTTTGGGACACCCCCTCGCCACTACTAATCACCCGCATCTTTAAAGAGACACTGACATATTTTATAAGCACTGGCATGCCAGCCTTGGGCAGGAGAAACAACCAAACTTCCATCACATGGCACAGCTAGACCTCAGTCCAACCAAACACACTGGTGCACCTAGAACCCAAATATAGGTGCACCTAGAACTCTGTTGAACCCAAGGACGTAACTACAGAGGAAGCAGCCCCTGCGGTTACAGGGTGGGGGCAGGAGTGTAGGGGCTTAGTGTGGCCCTAATTAATGAGCAGCTTTAATATATCTTGGTAGAACCAATATTGTACAGCCCCATGGGCCCCAGTGACATCTAGTTACACCACTGGTTGAACCCAGCACACAGACACACCTAGAACCCAGAACTCATGTGCACCTAAAACCCAACTGAGCCCAACACAGACACACCTAGAACTCATGGGCCCAGTACATGGGTGCACCTAGAACTCTGACCATGAACAGAGGCACATGTAGAACTCTGAATTCCATTGTATACTAAATACCCAGTCCATAATGTCTGTGTGTTGGAGAAGAAAGGCACAGCGGGTGGGGGCAGATGATTAACCCCTTAGCGGTGCATAGCAGTGTGGCACAGCAAATGGTTGGGTAGGGTTAATTATATACAGTATATTGAAGGGGCTTTTGACTGGTGGCTGAAAGTATAGATAAATGAATGCAAAGTGCTAGTGTGCAGTGATTACTGGCAAAGATTATAATTTGAAGGTACCCAGGCTCTCACTGCAGTCTCCCGTCCACCCTATGTTTATAATCAAGATCAATGAAATAAAACTTGTTGCAGCAGCAAATGTATATATATATATATATATATATATATATATATATATATATACGGCCGTATAATAATTCAGGCTTTAGTCATGGCACAATATTCACAGTAATGGGGGGCTCTTGGGGTTAAAGAGCCTGGCCTATAAGAATGAATTATTTTGGATCAGAACAAGTACTAAGGTCCTGCAGGTGTATATTACGTATGCTGGTGGATTATTAAGTCCATGCCTACTACTCCCATGAGCTGAAGAGACCAGTGCCATTACCTGGAGACACGTTCAAAGAACTAAGCTCATCCTAAGTGTTTGGAGCCATCTGAACCACGAGTCTGTCCCTATACCCACCTCCACCTGAATGAAACTTGCTTGTTATTGGCATCAGTGACCTCGTACCCTGAGGTTGGTCCATTTATATTGCTCTATTGCTGCTGCTTTATTCACACTCTGAGCCCAAATCAGGTAGGAGCACTTGTGTAGTCAGACTGGGATCACAGAGAGAGAAAGGCAGCAAACCAGTATCCAGAGCTACATTTAACCTGAGACTAAAATGGGTTTAGGGTATGAAGTCCCGGGGATGATGCTTGTGATTTATAACCCTGGCAACCAGATTGTGAGGCCCAATGTCATATTCTTTAAGCTAATCCTGCTGGTCATGAAGCTTCCATTGAAGCGACCCACAGAGGCTTCAGGTTGGTAAGTGGCACCAGGCCAACACCCCATGTGCCACAGCCCCAAGGCCACACCTTAATGAACGTATTGCACACTCGTCACCCCAATGTGGTTTTGTTTTGATTGGGTTTATTGTGGATGTGAGATCTAATATCTCTGCGTTACCGTTGCCCATGGAAAGTTGCTGCTACTTGTATCTGGCTGCAGATAGGACTCATTCTGTCCTAGGCAGCAAGACACACAGAGCCACAAACAAAACACATTTTATATGAATTCCATAAAGAATAACAAGTATTGCACCAGATTAAATGAAAACTATACCCCCAGAACAATGTAGGTCTCTATAAAAAGATATTGCAAAAAAAAACAACTTGTGTGTAAAACCCTGCTTCATGTAAATAAACCATTTTCATAATAATATACTTTTTTGGTAGCATGATTCAACGGTGCACACAAACATACCAAACAAACTATAAAGTTAGGTTACATGAGCCAATTAACAGACAGAGTTCTGTCTTTTGCTTCCACACTTCTTCCTGTTACAATTGAAATATTTCTGGTCAGGTGATCTCTGAGGCAGCACACCGACCCTCACAAAATAGTGGTTCAAGGCAAGAGATGTAAAAGGGCAATATTTACTTAAATATATATACCAGTATGGTAAGATTCTTTAATGTCACTTGATTTGATATAAACTATTTGTTGCTCAAGTATTCATTTTGGGGGTATAGTTCTCCTTTAAAGCTTCTTCCCAGGGGGTATTCTGCAGAATGACAAAGGGCATATTTAATTATTCAAGATGAAGAAAGCAAAGTCTCTTTTACTTTTAGACAACTCCCATGTGCCTCTCATTATGTGCCCCTCCCATAACATTCCTTCTCTGAGTATATATATATATATATATATCCATACATAGGGGCCACAATATTGTTTCTGTAACAGCAAGAGGATGAACAAAATGTGGGCTCAGAAAAGGAATAATCTGGCAGCTCCCACCCATAGGTACAAATACACAGGGAAGGTATGAGATCCTTATACATTACAAGTTCCTGTTGAGAAAAATCAAACCCTTGTTGAGGCCACATTACAATCTTCTCCCAACATGCTAATTATGATTATACACCAGCATAAACATTGCAAAGAGCAATTGGTCCATGGATAGGGATGTATAGACAAATATAGCGAGAGTCCAGTGAAGGTCATCGTTGTCCCCATGCAGAAGATCCCACATACTGTAGGCACATGCACTATACTTCATCACAGATGATCTAGAAGTACTTTGTTAGACTTGGGTAGCCTCAGTCCAACAGTCCAGCATTAATGGAAATGTTACTGTTCGATGCTTTCACCAAATACGTCTATGCTATTTATTTTGTATTGACCCCCAGCATAAACAGCCCTGTGTCTTGGAAACATCTTTGGAGAAGCTGCATGTAGGTGAGGTTCTCATGGGTATTTGGGTCAAAGAAACCTTTGGTGGCATCAGTGGGATCAGAAAGTATTTTGTTCATCTATTCATCAAGGAAACCACGTTTGTAGGCCACTTCCACTGGCACGCGGTGACTGAGAAATGGGTCGATGATGCCCCCTGTTTCAATCTGAGCTTCTAGGAGCCTGATGCCGTGATCTTTAACAATGAGCTCTCTCTGCATTGCTTGAAAAAGAGAAATTCTTTGGCTGGTATTGGGGTCATTGTAACCAGTTACGGCTTTCTCTGCAGACAGAACCTTGGCGTGGAGCTCTTTTCCTATTATCCTAGAGGCAGCCGCTTCATCCACTGAGAGTTTTTTGTTCTTAATGGGGTCAATGACAAAACCAGTGGCTGCTTGTACTTCCAGTAAGACAAGGGCAGTCCCTGGACTTAAGATACCATGGCATCATAAATGCTCATCTTTTCCTTCTTTGATAGGTCAGTTTTAGAAGACACTAAAACACCAGCAATGCAGCTTGTTCCCTCTAGGTATCTCTTTACTGAATCCATCTCAGTGACTTCAGCCAATGTCTTTTTTCCCTGTGTCAGGTCTATGAGGGTGTCTTGATCAATGATTTGTGATTGGAAGAGCTCAGATGCTGAGACCTGCTTCCTGAGACCTTTAAATTTGAGGTTCTGACCCTTCTGGTCTGTCTCCTTTATAATAGTGACAATTATTTTTAATATTTCCTCCAATGTCAACATTTTGTCAATAAGTTCCTTCCTCTTCTCTGGGGTAACGTATTTTGAGTGCAGGAGCTCCCAGAGTGAATGAGCTTTGCCTTCAACTTTAAATTCTCCAATAGAAACCTGAACAGTTATTGACTTTAAAAATGAAGCTCTTTGCCCATATTGCTCCAACAATTCCCCCTAGGTGGTAGGAAACAACTTAGCGAGAACAGCAATGACCCCATCAATTTTAAGCAAGTATTTCTTCAGCATGTTATCTCGCTCTGTTTTGCTGATGGCCTTTGAGCGAAGTATATCCCACAGAGAAACACTGGGACCTTGGACTTCATCAGTGGGAAGGAAGGTGGAGAAATGAGACAGGGACTGGATTATTGGTACTGATGGGGAATCATCACCTGCCTTTCCTGATTCTCTTACACCAGCTTCAGCTGAACCATTTATGACAGTTTTCTCTGCTTCCACCATGATGGCTATGATTGACTGCATGAGCTGCTCAAGAGTTAGGGCTCCACTTTCATACTTAGTAAGCAGTTCATTTCTTTTCTCACCTGTGATATATGAAGAATTAAGAAGCTGCCAAAAGGAACTTTTTTCTCCTTTGAGATGGCCAGAAGTTACGTCAACCTCCACATACTTCAGGAAATTGTGTTTCTCTTTTTCAGTGTTCTCTTTAGAGAGTTGCTGGGTTAAGGAGGAGCTTCAAAAGGTAAAACTGCTTCTCTTTTCTTCAAGCTTCTTAACCAGTAATGCAAGTTCTTCCATAAGCTTCTGCACAGTGATTGCTCCAGATTTATACTTCATTAAAAGATCTTGCCTTTCCTTTTCAGCTTCACAAAGGTGTTGAGACGTGAGAAGTTCCCAGGCAGAGATATTCAGACCTTTGTACTGGCCAACCTTAATGTCCATAGTCTGAGACTGCAAGGATCTTTGTATTGTCTTATCAATCTGGAAAAGTGACGACTTCACATCCTTCACTTCTAGCATACTCAGCCTAGTATCTGGGTCTTGAATGCACGTTTGCAACAGCTGCATATAGGTGATATTCTCTTGAGTGTTTGGGTCAAAGAATTCCATTAGGGTCACAAAGAACCTGGTTGATCTCTTGATCAAAATACCCATGCTTGTAGGCAACAGACACAGGAACACGATGACTGTACACAGGCTCTATGACACCTCCCGTGGCAATCTGTGCTTCTAGAAGACGGATACCATGGTCGTAGACTATTAGATCCTTCTTCATAGCTTGGAAGAGAGAAATCTTTTCACCAGTGTAAGGATCTTTGTAACCAGTAACTGCACGTTCTGCAGAAAGGAATTTTGCATGAAGCTCTTTTCCAACTACCCCAGATGAAATGGCTTCATCTACGGACAACTTTCTGTTGTTGATTGGGTCAATGATAAAGCCAGTTGCAGCTTGAGCTTCTAAAAGCACAGAGGCAGTGCCTGGTCTTAAAATATGTTTCTGCATGGCTTGGTAATGCTCATTTTCTCCATCTTAGAAGAATGTTTCTTTGAGTGGACAAACACTCCAGCAATGCAGCTTGTTCCTTCCAAATAACTTTTCACCGAGTCCATCTGGGTTATCTACTCCTGGGTCTTGCTTCCTTTGGCGAGATCATCAAGGGTCTTCTGGTCAATAATGTCAGAGTTCAGCAACTCTGCAGCCATAACCTGTTGTCTAAGCCCCTTGAAAATAATCTTACTAGATCTGTCTTCAGTCTCCTCTATAATGGTGGTGATCATTCTTATAATGTCCTGGATAGAAGAGCCGGTAAGATATGCCATTAATATTTCCTTTCTTTTCTCATATGAAAAGTATTTGGAGAGAAGAAGGTTCCACAGTGACATCTTCTGACCTTTGAATTCGCCAACAGAAATTTCAGTTGTTGTATTCTGTAATAACTTCTGTTTTTCTTCTGACCTTCTCTGTGTCAACAGAGAAGGTCTCATCTGAAAACTGTCCCTCTCCACTTCCCTGGATGAGTCTGATGCAGCAAATAAGAACCTCCTGTACAATGTTTTACATCTCTGTAACTATTCCTTTCTTTTGTCATCAGACCGTTTCTCATTTTGCAGAAAGCCCCAAATGGACACTCTGTCTTGTTTCTCCCCTTCAAGTTGTTGTCTGGACACTTCACATGGACTAGCCTCCAAAGCTTTCTGGAGCTGCTCTTCCGGGGGCCACTCACTAAGATCAATAGATTTGTGTTTTATCTCCCTCCTCGTAAATGGAGTTGTGGTGACACTTAGGGGCAGATTCACTAAAGCGCAAAGCGTCTAACGCTAGCGCAAATTCGCCAGCGTGACGTCAAATCGTAACTTCACAAATTCACTAACACCTCTCTGGGGAATTTACGCTAGCGAAGTAGATAGACTTGCGCAACTTCGCACCCTTACGCCAGGCGAAGTTGTGCACTGGCGAAGGATCGTAATTACGCAAATTCACTAAGATCAACTTTTTGCTGTTCGTTAGCACTTACGCTAGAGCAATACAATAGATAGGAGGTTGAAAACAAAATTGAAAAACATCGTTTTTTTGGGGGGGGTTACCCTCCTTCCCCCCTACATTTCCTGACATATGGCAACACTACTATATAGGGGGCACATGTAGGGCAATAGGACAACTTAATTTTTTTTGATTAAAGGTTTCCTGGGCTTGTGTAGTGGCTGTAACATACACTTCTATTATATTTTGTAATTCGCGCCGTATGCAAATTAGGCTTCGCTAGCGTAATTGCGCTATGCCTAGCGAAGTAACACTAGCGTAAATACGTTACCGTTCGCCGACCAAAGCGTAAATTCGCACTTTAGTGAATTTGTGTAGCGCAGGCGAAAATTTGCCTGGCGAAGTGCGCCGAACGCTCGCGAAGCCTGCGCTACCGATTTTTCAGATCTTAGTGAATGTCCCACTTCGGGTTTTTGTTTCTTTCTCTGTAACTACAATGACAATAAATTTGATTATTTCTTCTAAAGTCAAAGTCCCAGCACAGAGCTTCTCTAAAAGATAATTTCTTTCACTCTCAGAAAAGTAATCTGAATTTAATCGCCAGTGATTTTTTTCTGGAAATTTCCCACACAGAAATAAACATTTACAGATTTTAGAGTTATTTGGATTTTCGGATCTTCTTTTGTTACAACTGCAGCTTTAACTTGCTCTGTTTCAGAGATAACTGTGATAATGACAGTTTCTAGCTCTGTAACTGATAAACTTTCTGATGAGTATTTTTTTTAAAGTTCCTCTCGTTTTTCCTTTGAAATATAATGAGAATGCAAAAGTTCCCAGACAGACATGTTCTTACCTTGGAATTCACCTGATTGAATATGAAAAGTTTTAAACGTCAGTGTTGTTGTGTAGTCAGTTCATACAAGGGAGGCTTTGGTGTCTCTCACATCCAACATGAACATTCCTGTGTCTGGGTCTTCAACACATCTCTGGAGCAGCTGCATGTAACTGAGATTCTCATGAGTATTTGGATCAAAGAAACCTTTTGTGCCATCACTGAGATCAGAAAGGATCCTGTTCATTTCTTCATCAAAGTATCCTCGCTTGTAGGCCACCTCTACAGGTACTCGGTGACTGTGCACAGGGTCGATGATACCACCAGTGGCAATCTGTGCTTCTAGGAGACGAATACCATGGTCTTTCACAATCAGCTCTTTCTTCATGGCCTGGAAGAGGGAGATTTTGTTTCCAGTGTAGGGGTCAGTATAGCCGGTCACACCTATTTCTGCAGACAAAAGTTTATCATAAATCTCCAGGCCAATAAGTCTGGCACTTTGAGCTTCCTCCACAGAAAGTTTTCTATTTTGTATAGGGTCAACCACATACCCAGTAGCTGCTTGTGCTTCAAGGAGAACCAGTGCGGTCCCTGGCCTCAATATTCTTCTTAACATGGCATCATATATGGTCATCTTCTCTCTTTGTGAGCCTTCTTTCTTAGAAGTAACAAAAACCCCAGCTATAGGGCTAGTCCCCTCAAGATAGCATTTCACTGAGTCCATCTGAGTCACTTGTTCCACTGTCCAACTGCCTTGAGTCAACTCATTCAGTGTACTCTGGTCAATGATTTCAGATTGGAGAAGCTCAGTGGCTGTCACCTGCCTTCTTAGGCCTTTGAACTTTAACTTGTGACTTTTCTCTTCAATCTCCTTAATGATAGTGGTGATGATTCTGGACATTTCTTCCAGTGTTAATGTTCCTGATTTGTATTTTTCTAGAAGTTCTTTTCTCTTCTCTTCAGAGATATATTTTGAGTAAAGTAAAACCCACATGGAAACTTGTCCTTTAAATTCACCTACAAACATATCCACAAACTTCTGCTCAAGTGTTTCCTTCACTTCCTCATCACCCTTCACTTCTTTGTCTTTAATTAGTTTTATTATAACTCCCTTTAAAGTCTCTACTGTGGCCTGGTGCTTGTTGAGTTGATCTTTCCTTTTATCTGATGAGATGTATTTAGTGTGGAGAATTTCCCAGAGAGACAATTTCTTTGTTTGAAACTCACCAGCTGGGACGTTAACTCTTATGGATTTTAAGGCTTTGTGAAGTTGCTCATTTCCAGGTACAATTTCAAGGGATGCTTGTAGCTTCTTCCTATTCTCTTCAACCTCACCAATGATTGTTGTAATGATCTTAATGATTTCTTCTAGTGTCCAAGTCCCTGAGCTGTACTTCTGTAGGATCTCTTTCCTTTTCTCTTCTGTAATGTATTCAGAGTTCAGGATCTCACAGACAGAGATCTTTTGACCCATAAACTTTCCTTTAGTAATCTGCACAAACTCAGAGCTCAACGCAGTCTGCTGGTCCAACTCTTCATGACCCGATCCATTCAAATGCACAGTTTTTTTACTTTCCAGTTCTTCAATTGTATTTATAATGATTATTTGAAGCTCATTAATAGTGATGGCACCTTTTTTATTCTTCATTAGCAGCTCCTGTCTCTTCTCTTCTGGGAAATAATGTGAATTGATAAGCTCCCACAGGGAAACATTCTGCCCTCGATATTGGCCAACCTTTAGATGGACAGTGAGGGACTTTAATCTGCTTTCAAAATTGGTCTCTGCCTTGGCGTGAGTAGACTTGGCCCTATTAACCTCTAGCAAATAAAGTCCAGTATCTGAGTCCTTAATGCATCTCTGGAGCAGCTGCATGTAAGTTAGGTTGTCATGGGTATTTGGATCAAAGAATCCCTTGGTGTCATCGGAAGGATCAGAGAGGATTTGGTTCATCTCTTCATTAAAGTAGCCTCGTTTGTAAGCAACAGCCACTGGAACACGGTGGCTGTGCAGTGGGTCAATGATACCACCTGTGGCAATTTGGGCTTCAAGCAGATGAATGCCATGGTCTTTTACTATCAGGTCTTTCTGCATGGCCTGGAAGAGTGAGAGCTTGTCACCAGTATAAGGGTCCTCATAACCAGTTACAGCCCGTTCTGCAGAAAGGAGCTTCCCATGAAGTTCTTTCCCAATAACCCCATCAGCTACTGCTTCATCTACAGAAAGTTTTGCATTTTTTATTGGGTCAATGACAAATCCAGTGGCTGCCTGAGCTTCTAGAAGTACCAGAGCGGTTCCTGGTCTCAGGATATTTTTCTGCATAGCACTATAGATACTCATTTTGTCATTCTTTGATGGTCCCTTTGTAGATGGCACAATAATTCCTGCAATGCAACTCTCTCCTTCAAGGTATCTTTTCACTGTATCCATTTCAGTCACCTCTTCCACAGTTTTCCTTCCCTGAGCTAGCTCTCGTAGGGTGTCTTGATCAATGATTTGTGAGGTAAGCAGTTCAGTGGCTGTCACTTGCCTCCTCAGTCCTTTGAATTTTAACATTTTAGTCTTTTCCTCAGTTTTCTCTATTATTTTAGTGATTATTTGGATCAGTTCATGGATGTTCAATGTTCCGAGATGAAACTTTTCAAGTAGTTCTTTCTTTTTATCTTCAGAAAAGTATTTTGAGTTCAGAAGTTGCCATGCAGAATATTTCTGACCTTTAAATTCACCAACAGTCACTTCAGTCTCCACAGTCTGTAACACGTTAAACACTTCATCACACAACTCATATCTGCTGCTCTTGGATTCTGTGTCTTTAACTGACTGTCTTTATGATTTCCTCAATGGTCAGTCTGTATTCTCCTATTAATTCTTGTCTTGTCTCTTCTGCAATGTATTTGCAATGAAGGAGATGCAAGATGGAAACCTCCTGACCTTTAAATTGCCCCTTTGTCACATGAATACTGATATTCTTTAGAGCCTCCTGGATGTCGTCGTCTTGTAGACAATGGTCAGATGGGTCAATATGCTGTACTTGCTTAACATTCTTCAATTCTGTTTCGGTAATGATAGTAACAACAATGGCAATGATCTCTTCTATGGTTATGCTTCCCAATTTCATCTTGTCTGTTAGTTCTTTTCTTTTTTCCTCAGAGATATAGTGAGAATTCAGAATCTCCCACAATGATACAGTTTTCCCCTTGAAGTCCCCCATTCTCACATAAACCTTTTCCGAAAGTAATAAAGTTTGGATTTGTTTATCTTGCTGGACAGCATCGATGGTATCGGTTGGTTGCACTGTTGCTTCTCTCTCATAAATGATACCGATAAGGATTGTTAGCAGTTCCTCAATGGACAAGTTGCGGATGTATATGTCTTTAGAATTTCATCTCTTTTCTCTGTGGAGATGTACTGTGAATATATGAGATCCCAGACAGAAACTTTCCTGCCTTGGAATAGTCCAGTTGTCATCTCAACAGTCTTCTGCCGTAGGGCACTTTGCTTGTTAACAGGAGAGA
>CM044441.1:152555241-152567670 GCA_024363595.1 Xenopus borealis
ATTTTTTGATGTTACTGGTCCTTTAAGTTCTTACATAAAAAAATTCCCACGGACTATATGGCCAACAGCAATTGCTTCAGAGAAGGCCTCCCAATACAGGTTACAGATAAATAGGAGGACCCGGATGGACGGTGTAAAACACTGTGTAATGACACAAAGTACACTATGGTTTCATACTATACGATTAATTCAGCCAAATCACTTTTTTTTTCAAGAGTTGATAGCCTTTATTTCTAACTGGACTGAGGGTAGTTTGATCAAGGGAGGAGACACTCAGCGATGTCGGATAAATACTGGGATAACGCGTGTTGGATAAATGCTAGTCTAGCACTCCACAGTCCAATATATCTCCGCTGCTTTCTGTGACAGAAGGTAACAAAATAAACAAACTCTTCAGCAACATGGGGGGGGGCTAGATATTTGGAGGTAATTACACCCTGGAGCAAGACAATTCACCCATTATTCTGCGCCATACAAACTTCATGCAATAAACCACATCTGGGTGTCCCAAACATTGGTATCCTTCCCTCACTAGAATCCTAACTGTCCAGTGGTCAGACCACTCTCCCTTAACATAAAAGGTTACAGTTCAGAGGATTTCTAAAAACTACACTAGATGGCGCCGGAACAAACTTCTGCTAAAAACCCCTAAACATCTTCCGCTAATTAAGGTTACACTGAAGGATTTTTTCTCCAACAACATAGGGTCCGTTGTCCTCTCATAAATCAGTTATAAGAGGACATCTGATCCAGTTCGGGACACACAGAAAGAAACTCCAAACTGCAGAAGTGAGCAGGCTAACTAAGCAATTGGAAGCCTTAGTAACATCCCAATCTGCAACCCCAGAAAAAGACTTCTCCAGGCAAATTCAAAAGGCCAGAACAAAATTGGACTTCGCACTTACATCCTGTTGTGTTTGGTAGCAGAGGATGAGGAGGGTATAACAGGGCTTTATTAGCAGGTACATGTAGCAGTTACATAACAGCAGTAACTCTTACTTTCACTTTCAAGTTGTACAGAAAGTCCTGTGTATGCACAGTGCCACCTGCAGGCCATTTGTATAAACACCACACAACCAAAGTCCAGAAGGCAATGCAATGGACTGAGCAATGTTGCTACTATCATTCTAACAAACCTAGCAAGATCTTTGCGAGGAAGCTGAGAAACAGGCTAAATACACCCCTAATAACAAACCTCAGAACCACTTAAGGCCAGGTTAAAAAAACACCCTATCAAAAATCCTTCAGGAATGCCACACTTTTTACAAACAGCTGTATACCTCTCCAGCCCCTATTTCGCAAGTACAGATAAACAAATTTTTGAAAGAAGTACCATTATCTAAGATACCAGACACAAATCCCTTATGGAACAGGAGATTTCAGAAGAGGAAGTCAAACGAACGAGAGGACTGCCCCTTGCCCCCCCTACTGTTAAGACAATGATTGAGCCTTTAGCAATAAGGAATGATGGGCTACGAATGGACCCAACGAGATATCCTCAGTCTATTTATGGATGACGTCACCACACTAATATCACGCCCTCTAACATCACGAAGGCTACAAAAATTTGGGTCCATCTCAGGATTAGTACTAAATCCCACTAAAATGGAAGCCCTAAACATCAACCTCCCCCCTGACCTAGTCAACTTATTAACCATAAACTCTGAGTTCCACTGGTGTAAAAAATGTATCACAATACAAAGGATAAGGTTCATCACATGTATAATCAGTTATATAAAGTTAATTACCCCTACACATACAAAAAGTTACAAAAGATGTTAGAGGACTGGAGCAGGTACCATATTTCCTGGATAGGTAGGCTGACAGCAGTGAAAAGGACACTCCTCCCTAAACTCCTCTACCTTTTCGGAGTGCTCCAGACAAATATCAAAATAAAAGACCTCAAAGGGTTTGTATAACATATTATGACCTTCATTTGGAAGACTAAACCCCCAAAACTTAAAATAGCTATTCTTCAAAGAAGAAAATACTTTATAACATCACAATTAGCCCAGATTCCTATGCTTCATATACAACACCAACCTCCACTGCGGGTTGAGCTGGAAAACCTTCTGACCCACCCATACACTGCTGAAGAACTAGTATGGACATCACAGTTAGCACAACCTCCATTAGTAAGCCCATGCTTAACACAGATATTGACCCTGTAGGATCAGAATGCCAAACAATACTCCTTGGCGAACACACATACTCCGGCAACCCTCATTTGGGCCCAAGGATACAAATACATTCCTTTACATGGTGGTCATCCAAGAAAATAACCAGAATTGTCAACTTTCTCAGTTGCAGGGGCCCGTATACTTTGGCTCATTTCATAGAAACACATAACCTACCTAACTGTTTACAGCATCTCAACTTCTTCACTGGGCTAAGAAATGATGGGAAGAGAGAGAGCCAGACGCAGAAGACATACTTTGAAAGGTGGTGCATAAATGAAACCCTACCTCCTAAAGCAATCTCACTCCTATATCGTAATATGATACCCCCTAAGGAGGTCACCATCCTCCCATACATTACATGGAAGAAAGAATTAGAGAGCACCATATCAGTGGAGGAATGGAATAAACTATGGGCTAACCTGAAACACAGCTTGGTAACTACGGTCTTAACAGAGGCAGGATACAAGTACATATAAGTACTTATGTACATATAGTACTAAATCTATAAGAACCCGTATGAGGCTGGGTACTCCTCCGAAAGAGGTCCCACAAACAAATAGTAAACTGTTAAACCACATATTTTGATAAATGATAGCAAAATCTTGGCAATACAAAAAACCTTCAAGGTCACAGGTTCAACGCGCGATTATAGCATTTGTTTAGAACATTCCTGGACTTTTGGCCCTGCCTGAACTTTCATTCTGATATTAGTCTGCCTGCCGTTGGACCTTGGTCTGGACTTTGATTACAAAATTGCCTGAACCCTTTTTGTACTGCGATCTTGGACTTTAACCCTAAAGCTAACCCTAAAGAACTGAGGATGAGAGGTGGATAAAGCAGATATTTTGAGGAGGAGGACCATGAGTCACCAATCTTTCGGTCCTGCGTCCAGAGGTGAATCAAGACAAAACCCTAACGTCTACACGGACAGGAAAGCCGATTAGAGAAAGGATACACATGTGTGGGATTCTATAGGAAGGAGGGGCATCCAGGTGCCCTTGAGGGAAATCCGGCCCTGCACACACACAATATAGGAAGGTGTATTGTCCCCATCAGCTCCTTTGCAACATGGAGGGAGTTTTAGTGCACCTTTGGTCTGGCTGTCATACCAAGTTCCCCTTCTCAGCATGCATCAATTGCCACAAGTGACTAGGACACTATTTCCAGACCAAGATTTAAATACCAGACCAAGATTTGAAAGTGAAAGTCAAGTGTGAAATGAGGAAAAGCAAACTTACCTCCTTGGCAATTCTGTCTCTGGCTGCATTAGAGTCTCGTGTTCCTGGAAGATCTACCAAGACTGCTCCTGTCCTCAAAACTTCTGCCTCTGGGACAAAGATCCGGACACATTTGACAATAGGCCAGAACTGCCCTCCCTTTTTTTGCCTGGGTTGCTCTGAGTTTGTGTCAATATACTTTTCAATGGCTGAGCGGAAAGCTGATGCCTTGAGGAACAGAAGCAAAGCATGTACCATACTGCGTGTGTTCATGTTATGCCCATTACCCAAGTCATTTGCACATGAAGATGCAATAACTACACAAACTATTCCACTCCGCTTCAAAAGTGAGGCAAATCGCCAGGCTAAAGGGCATTATCAGTAGCCAACAATGGCCACCAGTATAGAAATGGCTCCTGTGACTTTGGGCCCCAAGCTTTTTACTTCTAGGACTTAACCACTGGAAACAACATATTCTGTATCAAGTGGTATGCATTAATAGGAACTGACTTGAGATCTTTTCCTATGACAAGAAACAGCATTTTTATGCATATTCCAAGTGACAACCTTGCCCCTGATATTTGAGCCTTTCTCTGGGTGACAAGAGAAGCTAAAATTGGCTCTACCTGATTTTATCTTTTATTTTAACAGGACACAGTGGAATATACATGCAAAATGTGTCTGGGCTATTGGATATGACTGGGATTGTCAGCTGATCCTCAAGGTAGGACACCCTAATACAGTGGTCCTCAAACTTGGCCCTCCAGCTGTTAAGGAACTACAAGTCCCATAATGCATTTGCCTGACTGTGGCTGTCAGACTCCATCATTGCATTGTGGGACTTGTAGTTCCTTAACAGCCCTAATATAATATCAATCGCATGGATCTAGAGGGTGAATACCCTTTGGGGACCGATGCAAAACATGGTGATAACCATCCCATTAAGATTAGAATTAGCTCTGTGTCAAACTATACATCCACAGAACCAAAGGGGAATCTTACAGCTAAAGTAAAAGAGGGGGCTCACCGTATTCTCAGATATCTGCTTCTTCTCCCCCAGGTACTTGGTTACAGTGGTATCCTTTTTAAGCTCATGCAACTCTGCTATTTTACCATACACAGCCATGACTCGGCTGTGCGCCACTCGAGTCTCTGGCTTATTATCTGGCCGTCTCTTAAATTGCCCTGACTTGTCCTTCATGTCTGTGATTAGGGCTTTAAGCTCCCGTTCCCATTCCTGAGTGAGAAAGAGTATGAAGATTACATCCAACATTAAAATAACTTGAATACAGACAGTAAAGATGCATCAGAAACAGGGTTCAGTCGTGGCATTCAGTCAAAGCAAAGTAAAATCCTTAGAAATGCCTAAATAAAAAAATACTGGTTTACTGAGCAAGTGCTGCTGGTTAACAATGAGGATAAAGATCAGTCCCAGCTCAGGGCTGGAACCTTTTGATTTTATGAGTCTTGTCCTCCAGTGCGGAGACTTAGCCCACAAAGGCTTACATCCCCAGGTTAATGCTGAAATATTTTGATGTCTCATAGAGAAAAGCCGCTCTTGAAATATTCATCCTGCAGCCCACATATCACAAACCACAGTGCAGCTGATGCCCAATTACCTCTTTGGAGAAGAACTCCACCTCTGCCTTGTATCCAATAACAGAACTTTTCTCAATTTCCACTACCACCGCAGTACAGGCTCTCATAGCTGAGGTGGGAAGAACGTCCTCCTGCTCTAGCAAGGCATTCAGCAAACTACTCTTCCCAGCTCCAGTGTCTCCAACAACAGCTATGTGTGTCTGAGGAAGAGGGCTCTCCTTCTGCAGGTCCAAGATCCCTTTCCTAAATCATAATCAACATTTCATAAGAGGAGTAAACATCACACAAGTTTTATGTCCTGTAGAGGTCCACCCTTTTTAGCCCCTGCTCCCTATATTAGTGCAAGCTTACCTCCACTGTTCCATGGTATGTTCATCAATCCCTTGGATGTCACGGAGGATTAGGGAGACCTCTCTCAATACAGACTGACATTCAGACAGCTGGAACCGAACATCATGCTCTGATCGAGCCCAGGCACACTGCTGCTCCTTGCTCCTTTTAAAATAGACATTGAGTGTTTCTGAGCTGGACTCACCAGAGCTAGAAGTGATTGGATTTTTCTGGGTTTCAGGGCATTTCTGAAACTGTAATGGAGGTGTCATGACCTGACTGAGGCCAGAATCCTTTGATGCATTCTCCTCATCTGAATATATTTTTTCTAAGTCAGGATCTGATGGGATTATATCAAAGTCATCAGAGAAAGGAGATGGCAGGGGTAGGTTTTCCTCCATGGAGATTTTGGAAATGCTTTTTGGTGGTACAGGGGGGGTCACATTAGCAAAAAATGAACTTGCAGGTCGAGTATTACACAAGGATGGAAACACTGGAGAATGGGCTCCTGAAAATGGTGAGATGGCAACACCTGATTCTGCAGAGACATTAGGAGATTCCCACGAATCTGGCTGTGGCCAACTGTGTTCTTTGCTTTCTTTCAGTCTGTATTGATCACTGGAGACTTGAACACCATAATCTGCGTCCACATCTTCTTTCTTCACATTAACCTCATCGTTGTCGTCACTATCAATAACAATGATTTCTCTGTCAAAATAAGGAGCAAGGTTTTGCGATTTCCCACAGACCAACTCAGTCCTATCATATTTATGAATATCAGGCCTCTGGGTTTTTCTTTTTCTCTTTAAAGACACTCTAGGTAAGTCTTTTTCCAACATTGCATTTAGTTCCAAATTCACAAATGTTTTTTCTTCATCAGAATCAGAAATGACAATGACTTCGTTATCAATGCACCGTGTCCTGCATGGTGATATGGTTTGCAAATTCTTCCAGGTAACTGGACTCTCAGACGACCCTTTACAAATTGCACCTGTAAACCAAAAAAAATGGCAATCAAAATATTCTCTTGAATTATAGGCATCAGGCATGTGCAGTTGACACCCCCCCCCCCAGTTTTTTGAGAAAAAAAATAAAGCTTTATTTATTCTTTAATGGCAGAATTCAGCAGGAATGGTTGTTGAAATAGCCTAGCCACAATAAGCTCAACACACCAACTTGGAGAAGATGGCATAGGGCTAGTCTGAAACTACTAGACTTGGCTGGGTCAATGGACTAACGGAGCCAGTTTTAGCCTATAGCTCAATATCTATCAGATGGAAATGTCATGCTTAATAAGCAGACAAGTGCATGCTATACACAGGTCAATAAAAGCCTCCAAATTGGCCCCTATATGGCAAATTGGCAGCTTATCAGCCCGTGTGCCATGGGCCTATTTGCTATTCTTAGTTAAGTAGTGAGTATGGGAACCGCAGGAGGGCTCTTCAACAAATATCTGTGAAGTATAAATATTCATCTTGTCCTTTGGGTCTTCACAGTTGGATCCAATCATATCCTGCTAATTTGGCATGGTGCATGGGTGGCCAAACTGGCAACGATTCTCTTGTTTGCACATAAGGTGCTGTGAGAAAATGAACTTCACTTGGAAACTGGCTAAAACATTGAACTTTCAAGTGTCCATAGAAAACGGGCACAGTCCGAACTTGCATGGTCTCCTGTAGCCTCAGCTACGTTACAACGTACAGTTCTATGAAAAAGTTTGGGAACCCCTCTCAGCCTACATAAACATTTACTCCAATTTCAACAAAAAGATAAGAGTGGTATGCCTTTCATTTCCCAGGAACATCTGAGTACTGGGGTGCTTTCTAAACAAAGATTTTTAGTAAGCAGTATTCAGTTGTATGAAATTTAAATCAAATGTGAAAAACCGGCTGTGAAGAGTGACAGCATGGGATCCTCAAAGAAACTCTCAAAAGATCTGAAAACAAAGATTGTTCAGTATGGTAGTTTAGGGGAAGGCTACAAAAAGCTATCTCACAGGTTTAAACTGTCAGTTTCAACTGTAAGGAATGTAAGGCCACAGGCACAATTGCTGTAAAACCCAGGTCTGGCCGGCTAAGAAAAATACAGTGGCATATCCAGAGGATTTTGTGAATAGTTACAGACCACCCAAAGATTCCCTCCAAAGACCTGCAATAACAGCTTGCTGCAGATGGTTCTACAATTCAGTGCAACTAGCAAAAAGAACATCTGTATGGCACTGTGATGAGAGAGAAGCCCTTTCTGCGCTCACACCACAAACAGTCACTTGTTGTATGCAAAAGCACTTTGGACAAGGCACAGTCATTTTGGAACAAAGTGCTTTGGACTGATGAGACAAAAAATTGAGTTCCCCGAGTCCCCCGACTTGAATATCATAGAAAGCTATGGGATGATTTGAAGCAGTCTGTCCATGCTAGGCAGCCATCAAATTTAACTGAACTGGAGAGATTTTGTATGGATGAATGGTCAAAAATACCCCCATCCAGACACCTTTCAAAGGCTATAGGAGGCGTCTAGAGAACATTTGCAAAAGGAGGCTCAACTAAGTATTGATGTAAGCTCTCTGTTGGGGTGGCCAAATGTAAGCACCAGTCTAATTTTGTTATGATGCATATTGCATATTTTCTGTAAATGCAATAAACTTTATGTCACTGCTGAAATACTACGGTTTCCATAAGGCATGTTATATATTAGAAGAAAGTTGCTACTCCGAAAGCTCAGCCAATGATAAACGAAACTACAAAGAAATAAGAAGGGCTCCCAAACTTTTTCATACAACTGTATATCAGTATGAAGTAATCAGGCAGGAGGAATCCATTTGTCTAATGTGTGTGCAATCAACATTAGCATATTGAATGTCTGACTGAAGT
This sequence comes from Xenopus borealis, assembly GCA_024363595.1. Taxonomy (NCBI): domain Eukaryota; kingdom Metazoa; phylum Chordata; class Amphibia; order Anura; family Pipidae; genus Xenopus; species Xenopus borealis. Next base: position 152,563,438 of record CM044441.1, read on the forward strand.
GGTCTTTGCTGTGCTCTGAGCCATATTGCAGATTACCCAAATCTATTTCTCTACTCGTGACTTCTTTCCTGTCCTTACAGACTGCCTTTCTGTTATCTCCTCCTAACCTCTCTATATTTGAACATATCGTTCTACTATCCTCTTCCCTTGTGTCAGGTTTTACTCACAATCAATATCACCACCATTCAGTCAAACACACAGGCCACTGCTTTCATCTGCACAAAATTGCCCATATACAACCTTACTTTAGATCCAAACTAGCACAATCAAAATTAGCAGTTCTCCAAGAAGCCTTACATAATGTGCTGCTCTTTATCTAAAATCCTAAGCAGGTATGGCTGGGGAAAGATGGTCATTCTATGACATACTAAACTCTGAGGTCTGTTTTTTCCAGGCTGACACTACTTTTTTTTATAAACAATGAAAAGTGCTTCCCTCCAACCCACTATCCACAGCTATTGTGCTACTGGATACCAAGCACTAAAATGTCTGCATGAGGTTTGTAGATCTTACCTTGAACTTGGCCTGTAAATCTCTGATATGTTGGAGATGAGACTTTTGCAGAACTAGCTCTGTTATACTCATCACCTTCTTCTTTAATGACTGGTTCGGATTGAGAAGTATGGTAGGCACTAGATGCGGAGAGGTCATCCCTCATAACATTGTTTCCTGTGAGTGTAACATCGCATGGCCTACATTCAGAAATACATTGAGAGTTATGGGTTCTCTTGCTCTGGATATCCATCACCCGGGTTGCTGGTTCCATTGACTTCACAGCTGGCAACCATAAGCCTAGTTCCTTACTGTAGGTTTCTTGATGTGAATGAGCAGTGCGGCAGTGTCCCTGTGGATTATAGTCTGTGGTACTAGAGGATTCATCACCTCCCATCACATTGGTTCCTGTGTGAGTCACACACCTCCATTCACCAGTATTAATATTTTCTGGGCTACTGCTCCTGGGCCCTGTCCCATTAAGGAAAATATTATCACAATCTGAATAGGACTGTTTCTTTGTGCCCAAGGAACCTGCAGCACCAGCATCTGTCTCGGCTACAAAGACCAGCATTGGCTGATCCCTATTGCTTGTATGGCTAACACTGGGCCCCTCAAATGCTCCTCCTAGGGTACATGTTAAAGAATTTGAGGCGTTTATACCTTGGATACCAAGCTCAGCTGAAATGTTTGTATTTGCACCACTTTCCATGGGCTGAGATATATCAGGAGCTGGGTGCACATTGGCACAGCTTCTTGCTGATGGTTGCACGTTATAGGAGGTCTTCTGCTTGTGCTCTTCACTGATTTGGGAGTGCCAAGCCCTAACTGTACTCCCATTGCACCCTGTGGCTTGGGACAATGAGTTTGTTGCACCGACATATGGTATTTCTTCTGAAATGTGTGCAACACAGACAGATTGTGTGTACTCTGTAGTACCAGGAGCTGTATGCCTTAAACTGACATGTTGCATTGATTCTACAATATCAGCAGTTGTATGTGTTACACTGTCAGATTGTGTGTTCTCTGCAATGTCAGGAGCCATGTGTGTTACACTGTCAGAGTGTGTGTCCTTTGCAATATCAGGAGCAGAGCGTGTTATACTGATAGATTGTGTGTTCTCTCCAGTTCCAAGAGCTGTGTGCCTTACACTGACATGTTGCATTGATCCTACAATATCAGCAGTTGTATGTGTTACACTGTCAGATTGTGTGTTCCCTGCATTGTCAGGAGCTGAGGGCATTACACTGACAGATTGTGTATTCTCTGCAAAATCAGGGGAAATATAGGTTACATTGACAGTTTGTGTGTTCTCTGCAATGTCAGCAGCCATGTGTGTTACACTGACAGATTGTGTGGTCTCTGCAATATCAGGAGCAGAGTGTGTTACACTGACAGATTGTGTGGTCTCTGCAATTTCAGGGGAAATATGCATTACACTGACAGATTGTGCTTGTTCTGTATCGTCAGGAGCAGTGTGTATTAAAGTACCAGATATGTCAGGGTCAGTATGAGTTACACTGTAAGACTGTGTATCCTCTGAACGGTCATATGAACAGTGTGCAACACTGGCAGATGATTTTTCCTCTTCAATATTAGGAGCTGTGTGTGTTACACTGACATCTTTCATTGATAAAACATTATAACAAATGTTATGTGTTACACTGAGAGATTGTGATTCCTCTGTAATACAAGGATCTGAGTGTGCAAAACGGACAGATTTTATTTCCTCTGGACTATCAGGAGCTATATCTGTTACACTGACTGATTGTGTTTCATCCCTAATAAAAGGATCTGAGTGTGCAACACTGACAGATTGTGTTTCTCCTGTAATAAAAGGATCGGAGTGTGCAACACTGACTGATTGTGTCTCATCCCTAATAAAAGGATCTGAGTGTGCAACACTGACTGATTGTGTTTCATCCCTAATAAAAGGATCTGAGTGTGCAACACTGACTGATTGTGTCTCATCCCTAATAAAAGGATCTGAGAGTGCAACACTGACTGATTGTGTTTCTCCTGTAATAAAAAGATCTGAGTGTGCAACACTCACAGAACTTATTTCCTCTAAATTGTCAAGATCCGAGTGTGTAACACTGACTGTCTGTATATTCTCTGTAATATCAGGAGCCATATCTGTTACACTGATAGAATGTGCTTCTTCTGTGTTCAGAGCCATTGGTGTTACATCGACAGACTGCATTTCATCTGTATTTAAAGGATCCATGTGTGCAACACAGACATATTTTACTTCCTCTACACTGATAGATTGTGTTTCATCTCTGTTAGGCACCACATGGGTTAAGCTGACAGATTGTGTTTCTTCTGTAATAAAAGGATCGGAGTGTGCAACACTGACACATTGTGACTCCTCTGGAATTTCAGAAGCCAAGTGTGTTACACTGACAGATTGTGCTTCGTCCGTTTTAGGAGCCATGTGTGTTACACTGATCGATTGTGTTTCATCTTTAATTAAATGATCCAAGTGTGCTACACTGATAGATTGTGCTTCTTCTATAATACGAGGAACTGAGTGTGCAACATTGACATATTGGGTTTCATCTGTAATATAAGGATCTGAGTGTGCAACACTGACAGAAGTTATTTCCTCTAAATTGTCACGATCAGAGTGTTTAACACTGACCGTTTGTATATCCTCTGTAATATCAGGAGCCATATCTGTTACACTGACATTTCGTGCTTCATCTGTGTTCAGAGCCATGTGTGTTACATTGACAGATTGCATTTCATCTGTATTTAAAAGATCCAAGTGTGCATCACTGACACACTGTGTTTCCTCTGGAATTTCAGAAGCCAAGTGTGTTACACTGACAGTCTGTATATTCTCTGTAATATCAGGAGCCATATCTGTTACACTGACAGATTGTGCTTCATCTGTTTTAGGAGCCATGTGTGTTACACTGGTAGACTGTGTTTCATCTGTATTTAAATGATCCAAGTGTGCTACACTGACAGATTGTGCTTCTTCTATAATACGAGGAACTGAGTGTGCAACATTGACATATTGTGTTTCATCTGTAATATAAGGATCTGAGTGTGCAACCCTGACATATTGGGTTTCCTCTAAATTGTCATGATCCAAGTGTGTAACACTGACAGTTTGTATATCCTCTGTAACAACAGGAGCCATATCTGTTACACTGACAGATTGTGCTTCATCTGTGTTCAGAGCCATTTGTGTTACACTGGTAGACTGTGTTTCATCTCTAATTAAATGATCCAAGTGTGCTACGCTGACGCATTGTGTTTCCTCTGGAATTTTAGAAGCCAAGTGTGTTACACTGACAGATTGTGCTTCATCTCTAATTAAAGGATCTGAGTGTGCATCAATGACTGATTGTGTTTCATCTGTAATCAAATGATCCAAGTGTGTTACACTGACAGATTGTGCTTCTTCTGTAATACTAGGAACCGAGTGTGCAACACTGACATATTGTGTTTCATCTGTAATATAAGGATCTGAGTGTGCAACACTGACAGAACTTATTTCCTCTAAATTGTCATGATCCAAGTGTGTTACACTGACAATCTGTATATCCTCTGTAACAACAGGAGCCATATCTGTTACACTGACAGATTGTGCTTCATCTGTGTTCAGAGCCATGAGTGTTATATTGACAGATTGCATTTCATCTGTATTTAAAAGATCCAAGTGTGCATCACTGACGCATTGTGTTTCCTCTGGAATTTCAGAAGCCAAGTGTGTTACACTGACAGATT
>CM044441.1:152720218-152733843 GCA_024363595.1 Xenopus borealis
CCCAGTCTGCAACTGGATCAACTTCAGTATGTGTTAGAATATAAAGGTTTCTAGTGGGACTTTGGACCTTTTGGTTAGACTCATCAGCTCACCCAACATTGAAAACCCTCATCCTAACCTATCCAGACCTTCAGGTTCCCACCTCTCCCTTTTGCCTCATGACATTGGTGTGTTGGTCTCTTACAGGGCACCCGGATCATCCCGTACCTCTCCTCAGTGCTGTTTGACCCAACCCAGTGGGAAAGACCAGAGGACTTCAACCCAGAGCATTTTCTGGATGAGAAGGGACAGTTCCGGGCAAAGCCAGCTTTCATGGTATTTTCCGCAGGTAAGCATAAGTGAATTTTAATGAAAACTATGCCCCCCAAACTTAAACCCAACCCTGTCAGACCCAAACACCCAAGTAGGATTCTAACCATAAGACATTATGTTTTGCAGGGAAGCGTGAGTGTCTTGGGGTGAATTTGGCCCGTATGGAGATTTTTATCCTGATCTCTGCTCTGCTCCAGAAATTCACTTTCTCTGCAGCCCCTGGGGAAAAACTGGAGCTGAGATGCCCCAAGAAAGTCAAGATGGACTTCATTATATCATCTGAGATCTGTGCAGTCCCTCGCTCCTCTAACACTGACTGACCAGACAAATAAATCAGGGGTTATATGATGATATCACACTGCTGATTGGTTACTGGAGCCAAGGAGATGAATTACCTCTTCTTGTGGAAATTCTTTCAAAAAACACAAACATGGACTTTGCCCCTTCCCTAATTCTTATTTACTGAACTATTATTGGTGCTTTAGTTGAACAATGAACTTCTATTTATATTTCTGCTGCTTTAGATAAAGTATTCTCAAACTGTTGCTCTCCAAGTAAAAGTTTTATTACACTACAACATAATATCATTGTGATACTAAACTCTACAGTTAATATATTGTTATATATAATGTATGTGAGTGTATGAGTGTATATACGTGTGTATATGCTGGGTTTTTAATTTGGAGGGGTTGAACTTGATGGACTCTGTCTTTTTTCAACCCTATGTAACTATGAACTATATGTAACTCGCATCATGCCCAGTCAACCATTGGATTAAATATATGTAAGGGGTCATTGATATGGTTCAATAGTATGAACCAATGTACAAAAGAGCTAAGGTAACTACTGATTGGTTGCGGCACTGTGGAAAATGTTTCCATGGCATGGCATGAAATATGTACCTGGGCAAGTGGAAGGGCTTAATTCCTTATGGGATTTTGGACATAAGACCAGATGTTCCCAGGAGCTCTCCTTTACTTTTTGGTTAGAGGTCTCTTGGTGAATTTTGAAGTCCAGAAGAACCCATGTTGCTCATGTGTCCTAGTTCTTTATAATGAATCTCCTTTACACAACAGACTTGTCTTGAAGGAGGTCTTGTGCATTTTGGAGGCCAGAGGAACCCATGTTGCTTTCATTGTGTGTCCTACTTGTTTGGAATTTTGGATTTGGAAGTTCATCCCAGCAGAAGAACCCATTGTCATTACCAAAATCAACCTAGTTCTCTCCAAAACCCTCCCAATCTAAACCAATTCCTTAGCAGCACAATATGGATAAGAAGAAGTGGGTCACTGAAATGAACCCCTTTTATTTATCTCAGCTGCACCCCAAGGACTTTGAATAATGGCAGCTGGTCCCAAAGACTTTAGTAGGTACCTTTTTCTTAGTAAGTATCACAAGATGTTCTGTGAAGCTGATAATTGTATTTCTGGCATCACCCTGGCTAATATGCTCCTGTGAGGCAAGCAAAACAGGGGCTTCTTCTTCCCATGGCTTCCCTAATATGGTCTCTGCTCAGGTTATCCCCTCCTGCTGGGTTAGAAGACTGGGCTCCCCATCCCTCATATCAGCTTTTCTTCATCCTCAGATTGTAGGATCCCCAGCCAATCAGATGTCTCTTTAACAAGGTGTAACATGCCCCAAATCCAGGGCAGACCATTGGTCCGGGTTGGCAGCACAGAGGATAGGCCAATAGTCAATAGACAATTAAGGACCTAACAAACACATGGGGTTGGTCACAGTTGGGCCCCATCATGAGGGCTCTGAACTAACTGCCAGTTGTACTAGAGGCCGACGCACACTGTTCATATTCATTGGGAATGTCCTAGTGGACTTTGTACAACTGTAAAGTTTATTTACATCAAGCTCTGCCCAGACTTTCTGTATGTTAATAATTTCATGAAAACTCCAATGATTAACCCTGGTTCTTCAGTTGTGTATAGACTAAAGTACAACCATAGCATTAGGCAGAACAGACGGTGCACACGTTGGGCAAACTCAATTAAACGTCTCCTGTGGACTAAAGGGAACTAGTGAGGAATCTGGTGGCCTCTCAGAATGTAGTTGGATCCATCAAGTTGGACCCACTGACTGGATAAAGGGCTGACAGGAGGCGGGACCTGTGGTTGGCTGGACAACAAGATTCACTGTGCCCCCCGAGTGCCCCTGTTTCCCCTTCATTATTGGACTTGTACCAAGAGCAGAAACACCCCCAGTTCCCATTCCTGGGAAATACAATAAATAAATGGTGAGTCTGTAGAATTACGGTGCTGCAGTGAGTACCAATCAGGATAATGCAGTAGGGGTAGGGGGTAAATTTGAATGGGGGGGTTGACAAGGAGTATGGGATTGGGCCTGGGTCAAGGATGTATAATGGCAACACTATTGGGCAGGGGGTGGGGCTGCAATGTGTGAATGTGGGATTGGGCAGGTACATATAATGGTGTTTCTATATGTGTGTGTTGGACTGGGTCTGATTTATTTATTATTTCCACTTCCAGAACCATGGAAATCTTCTCTGTCCTGACTCTGTTCTTCATCTCCCTGCTCACCCTCCTCTTCCTCTCCTCACTGTGGAGACAATGGAAGAAATCTCATGTCCTACCCCCGGGCCCAACCCCAGTCCCACTTCTGGGCACCCCACACTATTTATACCGTGATGGAATTCTCAGGTATTACCCAGAGGTATGTAATACATGTCTTTCTGTCTGCCTAACCCTTGTAACTGCCCTTATAGTCCTATGCTGATGGTGAGATCTCCTTTCCTCCCCAATGAATCACTCATTCCCCCTCTCTTGGTAGGGAATCCCATAACCTGACTGTCCTTACAGTAAAGAACCCCTTCCTATGCTGATGGTGAGATCTCCTTTCCTCCCCACCAATGAATCACTCATTCCCCCTCTCTTGGTAGGGAATCCCATAACCTGACTGCCCTTACAGTAAAGAGCCCCTTCCTATGCTGATGATGAAATCTCCTTCCCTTCCACATAAAGAGTTTCCTGCACATTAACTTCTCTCTTCAGTTCCACAAGAAATACGGCCCAATGTTCACCCTGTGGCAAATGACGGACCCAGTTGTGGTTCTGTGTGGGTACAACACGGTGAAGGACGCTCTGATAAACCAGGCAGAGGAATTCAGCAATCGCCCCGTGTATCCGCCACTTGATAAATACACGGAAGGATTCAGTGAGTGAGACATTGGGATATAACTGGGACACCAATAGGCTCAACAGCAGTTGGACAACATGTGACGTTACATTGATGAGGTTTGGTTTAGGCTGAGCTTAAAGGGGTCTATTGGGGTAAAACTGAAGTGCTGACTAACCCACATTCCACTAGGGGTAAACAATATTATGTTTTGCAAAGTGCTATGAATTCCCAATATGCACCAGTCAGATGTCACACACATAATGAGCCGGGAGGCTTTCTCATTTAAGGGAATTATCTCAAAAATGAAAATTCAACATAAAAGTTCTCTTACACAAATTATTCTTCACTCTCCTTCTCTCAGAATCTGTCTCTCTATATTCACTCTTCATGCAGGAGTCAGAGTCTGATTATGAATGACAGCTAGTTCTAAGACGGTCTTTGGGGGGATTCCCTAGATGTATTAGCAGGGCCGCCATCAGGGGGCACTGGGGGGGACAGTCTTTCCTGGCCCGGGAGAATTTAAGTTAAAGGGGGGCCAGGCTGTGCTGCCCTTTCCGGATAAACCAAGCCCCTCATAAGAGAGGAGAGTGTGGGACGTCACAGAAGGGCCAAAGACCCGAAGCTGCTAATGGAGCAAGTTGACATCTCCAAGGACAAGTAAGAAGATCTCACACAAACCTCAGGAATGTTCCACTGACCTCCAATGGTTTCTTATTCAATACCTGGCCACCAATTTTTCTTTTAATCCTCTCTGGGCCCCTGGCAACCAATGTTTTCTGAAACTTGTAAGAGGAGGTCCTGGACACCATTGTTTTTTTTACCCAGTAGGGGAAAGAATGGCCACCAGTGAAGTTTTTTAACTTTTATGAGGAGACTCTGGCCACCAGTGAGTTTTTTATCACCCATGTTTGTGTGGCTTTTTTTACTGTGATGTGGGGGTGCGTGGGGCAGAGCTTGTGCCAGTCATGGGTGGGACCCAGAACCATTTGTTGTGCAGAGCTCCATAATTTCTGATGGTGGCCTTGTGTGATAAAAACTCACTATGGTGGTCTAGTGGGGGGACAGCAGGGACCCCTGATGCCCCCTCGGCAGTGTGTTGTTGCCCCTGGTCCTTGCCGGTAACTAAGGGCGCATCTCCTGTTTTTATGGGCGCATATGCGATGGCGTGATGACACCAGTGCGCAATGGCACGAAATTTAAATGTATTTAAAGCGGTATTTTGTATTTCACATTGCCTGTGATAGGATTTCATCCTGGTGCTGTTAGCTTTTCTATTCTGATTCTGAAACCTGTATTGATTCCTGTTGTGACCCCTATTCTACCTTCTAAATCCTGACCCCTACCTGATTTCCAACTTGATTTTTCTGATTGATCTCCTGGTTTGACCCTTGCCTGACTATGTTTACTCTCTGCCTGCCTCGTCCCTGCCTGACTATGTTTACTCTCTGCCTGCCTCGTCCCTGCCTGACTATGATTCTGTCTTACACCTTGTACCACAACCTTCTGCCCAAAGACTTTGCATTTACAGTTGTGCCCCTGTGTTTATTCAGAACCCCTTGCTTTGCACCTCTCTTAATAAGACCTGGCGGCATCCGATTGGTTGTTCTAAAGCTTTAGGGACTTTCCATAACCTCACTTGATCCGCTTATTTCATTGAAAGCTCATAACTCAAACTAAGCTGCTGGACCTGTTCCTGAGGTCTACAAAACCAATCTCAGCCCTGATAGGAGCCTTTTAATACTATGTATATATTTTCCTGCCCCATAGAGCTTACAGTCTAAGAATAGACAATTACAGAATAGACAAATGACTGGAGGAGGAGCTGTTTGTGTCAGAATGACTGAGGCTTATGAATAAAGACACATTTGCGAGGAAGCCCTTACACCACCAAACCCAGGAGAGGCAAATAAGATAGACAAGAAGACTGAAGGACTCTATCCAAACTTTCCCAGACTTTTCCATGAGAGTTCCATGTGGGTCAGAAAACCACAAATCTCAGTTGCTGTATATCCATCTCCTTGGCATTTGGGGTGCTGGGCTTTAATATGGGAACATGTAGAAAATTAGATATTACTTAACCTTTAGTGGTATGTCCCAGGGAATAATCTGCCCTCCGTCTCCTGAAGCCCCTGAAGTAAAGGGATTGTCCAATAGTGTTTAACATCTCAGTTTCCTCTTGCAAATCTACAAGGAACCACAGTTTCCTCACAGAGGTAGACCAGAACCACAGTAAGGCACATGAGAAAGTTCTGTTTGTGTAAAACTGCCGCTGAGATTTGATAACTTGATGCTCTTGTTCCCCTGCAGATTTTTTAAGTTCCAACAAGCACTGGCGCCTCTTCCGGAGATTCATACTAATGACCCTGAGGAACATTGGGTTGGGGAAGAAATCCCTAGAGGAGAAATGTCTGAAGGAGGCTGAGCTGCTTGTTGAGGCTGTGTCTGACATGGGAGGTGGGTTCATTGGAATGTTAAAGGGAGGACTAAAGACTTCTGCTAAATGTTTCCTGATATTCTGAGCAACGGGGTGAGGTTTCAAGGTTACACCATGAATAACAAATTGTTGTGTGTGGCCTTCAGACTGAAACAAGGATTTATTGTTTCATTTACGGACCATAAAATTCTGCTCTGCTCTGAAATGAAACAATATCTATGAGTTCAAGTGACTTCTCGGTGTAAATTGTAAAGTTAATGTAAGGAAAAAACATGGAGATGTAGCATTTGTTAACATTGTCTGAAATATCAAGTATTTGCCAAAAATGATGTCCTACTGTTCTAATTCCAGTAAGTGTTGTACATACAGGGATCTGACCCACATTCTGTAAATCACTTCTCAACCAACCATAATGTGCCGCACTGGATCCTTCTTCTCAGTCTCATTTCTCTTATTGGCCATTAATAACCTTGGAATGTCCACATGATGCTTCATACTTGGGGGTATATTTATCAAAGAGTGCAGTTCCGCCATTAGAGTGAAATTGAGAGATGCGGAATTTCACTCTTTGATAAATTTACCCCTTGGTTGCTGCAGCCATGAGACAGTAGATGTCCAATTTTCAGAAGGAGGTTCCTTGTAGGAGATGAGGTGGAACCCAATCATCTTCTCTCAGAGGTTCCCTTACTCCAGAATGTAAGCAGGAGAAGCACAAGGTGGTCTTCAAGCCAAATAGTTAATATTGGCTAATTTAATCTCAAAAGGCCCAAATAAAATCCTTCCCCATACACATACAATGATACAACTTCTACAATCCCTTTGTTTCTATCTCATGTCCCACAGCAAAGCCCTTCAACCCAATCCACCTCCTCAGCTATGCTGTGTCCAACCTCATGAGCATGGTCCTGTTCAGCCAGCATTTGGACTACAAGGACAAGAAGTTGCCAGAACTCATTTCACACATAAGGAAGCACGCTGACAATCTCTTCTCTGCCAAACACCAGGTACAGTAATATGGTTTTTTTATAGTTTGATTTTTATTGAATTTTGACAAGAAGTTAAAGGGAAACTGTCATGGGAAAACATGTTTTTTTTAAAAACACATCAGTTAATAGTGCTGCTCCAGTAGACTTCTGCACCAAATCCATTCTCAAAAGAGCAAACAGATTTTTTTATATTCAGTTTTGAAATCTGACATGGGGCTAGACATATTGTCAATTTCCCAGTTGCCTCGGTCATGTGACTTGTGCCAGCACTTTAGGAGGGAACTGCTTTCTGGCAGGCTGTTGTTTTTCCTTCTCAATGTAACTGAATAGTACGCAGTGGGACCTGGATTTTACTATTGAGTGTTGTTCTTAGATCTACCAGGCAGCTGTTATCTTGTGTTAGAGAGCTGTTATCTGGTTACCTTCCCATTGTTCTGTTGTTAGGCTGCTGGGTGGGGGAAAGGGAAGGGGTGATATCACTCCAACTTGCAGTACAGCAGTAAAGAGTGATTGAAGTTTATCAGAGCACAAGTCACATGACTTGGAGCAGCTCGGAAATTGACAAAATGTCTAGCCCCCATGTCAGATTTCAAAATGAAATATAAAAAAATCTGTTTGCTCTTTTGAGAAATGGATTTCAGTGCAGAATTCTACTGGAACAGCACTATTAACTGATGTGTTTTGAAAACATTTTTTTTCTCATGACAGTATCCCTTTAAGGAGAAGGAAAGACAATAGGTGGGACTCGGCTGGGAATTGCATCCATTAGTTGGTAGAGCCATGGGGTCCATATATTATCACATTGTTTGGGCATCCTATAGAGAGGTAGTTAAGCTTGTACAGTTAATAATATGTAAATTTAATGTCCCCATGCAATCAATTTTCTCTTGTAGGAAATCAGTGAAGGAAATGGATGATAATGATGATATTTTCATGGTTCCTCAGATCTGCAACATGTTTCCCGTTCTGCTTAAGTTGCCCTACCTGTGGCAGTTACTCTCCAAGAACAGCCTGTACCTGGTGGCCTATGTGAGGGAGCAGCTGGACTTCCACAAAAAGACTCTGGACACCAGCGCCCCCAGGGACTTCATTGACCATTTCCTACTCAAGATTGAAGAGGTGACAATAGAAAAGAGAGAACATTCGCCGTTGCCCAAACTGTGCCAACCTTCTCTTTGCCTTATTGCCTTCCTCTTTTCCATCTCTCCTCCGTCCCACTCACATGGCACCAGCCTTGCTGTTTCCCCATTGCTTAATTCTGCCCCCTGCAGGCTGGAGGTGACCATGACATGCTCCTCCATTGTCTATTCTAGTGATCCCCAACCAGTAGCTTGTGAGTAACATGTTGTTCTCCAACCCCTTGTTTGTTGCTCCCAGTGGCCTCAAAGCAGGAGCTTATTTTTGAATTCCAGGCTTGGAGGCAAGTTTTAATTAAGTACAGTGCCAAGTCGAGCCTCCTGTAGGCTGCCCGTCCAAGCTAACAAATAGCCAATCACAGCCCTTATTTGGCACCCAAAGGGACTTTTTCATGCTTGTGTTGTTCCCCAACTCTTTTTACATTTGAATGTGGCACACGGGTAAAAAATGTTGGGGACCCCTGGTCTATTCCAAAATTTTCCCACAATTGCACTAAGATTCTGGAAGCTAAAATTGAATTGTGGATAAAAAACATAGGGATTAAGTGTGAGCTTGGACCTTGTACATTGAGGTTACAGAATCCTGCTGCCTGGATACTTTAATGCCACTTACATTTTGCATCGGATTATCCCTCTATCTGTGATTGAAAGCACGTCAGTAACTTGCCCCTGTTTGTAGGCACGGGGGGGGGGGCTGCTGTGCTCCCAAAGGGGCCACTGGGGACCCCTGAATCTGAATTAATCATGGTAATGATCCATGCCTTTAACATTGTCCCTAGCAGCAGAATATAATATATGATATATAGGATAGAGAGCAGAATATATTGGATAAATGATATGATAAATAGGATAATATATACGAAATGTAATACAGGATATATACATATAGCAAGATAGTATACACAGGCTATAGGGAATTATATATGAAATATAGGATATAGAATATTATATATATTTGATAGAGTGCAGCATATAAAGGATAAATAACAATAAATATATATATAGAATACAGGTTATGACATATGTGATATTATATACAGGCTATGGCGTGTTATTTCTATTATTGTGTCTCTCAGGAGGAGGGAAATGCACATTCCCAGTTCTGTGACACCAGTCTGATCATGTTTATCAGCAGCCTATTGGCAGCCGGCTCCGACAGCACCACTTCCACCCTCAAGTACTTGCTGGTTGTTATTGCTCGTCTCCCCGACATTCAGGGTAAGGAAGGGGTTAAGAGAGCAGCAATGCAAGGGTTAACTGGATCCAGGACATGTGCGTAGATATATATATATATATATATAGGGAGGGTCACTGACACCCTGTGCTTCATGTGAAGCTGCTGAGACAGATATCGGCAGTCTAAAACTCTGCCAAACAATGACCAACAAGAATGAGCAGAATTAAAGGGGAAGTAAAGGCCAGGCAACTTGTATGAATGGCGAATTCTTTGGGTACAAATTTATGACTTGGTTCAGCAAATTAATAGAAATAGATAGAAGAGCAACAGAACTTTCCATGTTATTACTTACCTTTCCTTCCCCTTTAATGACTGTTTAGTGTGGCCCCATTCTGTTTCCCTTCCAGCCAAAGTCCAAAAAGAGATTGATAATGTTACTGGGTCCCAGCGCCCCCCAGGTATGAGTGACCGGCCCCACTTGCCCTACACCAACGCTGTGATTTATGAACTACAGAGGCATTTGGATCTGGCACCGTCGGGGTTCTATCGTGTTCTGACTCAGGATACAAAGTTTCGGGGGTACAGCTTGCCCAAGGTACGGAGACATCTGTCACTGTATAGTAACTTACAATGCTGGACCTAAAAGAGAACAGAGTAAAGCAACATAATTAATGAAGGGGCTAAACTGTAAACAGGTGCATTATGGGCAGATTTATTTCCTATCTAGTTTATATCGGGGTGTAAAATAGGGAGACCCCATTCTCAATTACTTTCTCAATGTATTGGCTCCCATGCTACATCCTCAGATACACATTGAGGAACCCAGTGAATGTAAAGACATGACTTCTTCCTGATCCCAAACACTCAGGTGGGGATGGAGGGGCACCGGGAGAAAACTCTATAGGTTCCTACATTATGTTTATTATTATGATTTGACATTACTGATACAAAAGTAAAAATGTAATCCTCAAAGGTGTGGATCACCTCTCTCACCTCTCTGCATCATACTAACATACTCCAAGATGACCAACCATAACCCTTTAAAATACGAAACTTTCCAACACATAACTAATAGGAGCCCTCACTAGTTCCTCACAAGTTCCATTTCTAGTTCCCCTCAAGTTTCTCTTTAGAACGTGTGAGGATCCTCTCAAGTTCCTCAAAGTAAATCTCTAGTTCCTCTCTAGGTCCTCACAAGTTCCTTTCTAGTTCAACTCAAGGTTCTCTCTAGTCTCTCAAGGTTCTCTCTAGTAACTCTCTTTTTCCTCTCAAGTTTCTCTTTAGATTGTATGAGTTTCCACTCAAGTTCCTCAAAGTTCATCTCTAGTTCCTCACAAGTACCTTCCTAGTTCCTCTGAAGGTTCTCTCTAGTAACTCTCTTGTTCCTCTCAAGTTTCTCTTTAGATTGTATGAGTTTCCTCTCAAGTTCCTCAAAGTTCATCTCTAGTTCCTCACAAGTACCTTCCTAGTTCCTCTGAAGGTTCTCTCTGGTAACTCTCTAGTTCCTCTATAGCTCATGTCAAGTTCCTCTCAAGTTCGTCGAAGTTCATCTCTAGTTTGTCTCTAGTTCCTCACAAGTTCCTCTCCTCTGTAGCCATTCACTTCAATATTTGGCAGGAACATTCCTTCAGTCTATTGGTTGGAGTAGTCCCTGAGCATGCTGGGTACAAGGCATTAACCATGTTATTGAATTTGTTACCATATTTACATATATTCTATATAATTCATCTAAGATTTATTCTTTTTCTATTTGTCCCATTGAATGTATCTGTTTCACTATGAAATGGACTGTGACAGGGCACCCGGATCATCCCGAACCTCTCCTCAGTGCTTTTTGACCCGACCCAGTGGGAGACCCCAGATGAGTTCAACCCGGGGCATTTTCTGGATGAGAAAGGGCAATTCCGGGCAAAGCCGGCTTTCATGGCATTTTCTGCAGGTGAGTATTGGCCCCTGGGGACCAGAATGTGTGTGTATAGCACGGGGACCAAAGAGCACAAAGGAATTCTGGGTAAGACTGTCCAATCTCTCTGAATGTGGCTCTTTGCTATTGTACCTTAGTATAAAGCTGGATCCCTAATAGGAAATCTTTAATGGTTTGTCATACAGCCCTTCCAGAAAGCAGAGAGGAGAGAGGAAGAGGAGAGACAATGTTAAATATCATCCTAAAAAAAGAAGCCCCACAAGTAAATGTGGGGCATTACTTACCCTTTAACTTTGCTAAAGTGGCACAAACAGAGCTGTGATTTTCCCACTCTACTTTGCGTTTGATCCAGTGAGAGGTGCAGGGAGTAGTTCCCCTTCTGCAAGTGGCACGTTCATGAGAAGTAAGGGGGCAAAGTGGGGCAATGCCATGCACTCACTAATTGAGTGAAGGAGGAGACTTCTGTAAGATTCGATACAATAGTAACCCTCCTCTCTATTTTAGGGAAGCGCGAGTGCCTGGGGGTGAGTTTGGCTCGGATGGAGATTTTCCTCTTCTTTTCGGCTCTGCTCCAGAAATTCTCTTTCTCTTCCGTCTCTGGGGCCCAAATGGACATGAAATCTCTCAGGTTGAACAAGAGAAACATTATCAAGTCCTGGGAGATCCGTGCTGTCCCTCGCTCCTCCCACATCACCTGATTGGATGGTTAATTAAAGGGTAACCACTGACAAATGCAGTCACAGTATGTGCTGTGTGTATAATTACATGTAACATCACTACCTGCCATTGTCCTTTTCATTATATGGTCTGTTAATCAGCTGCGTTCTGCTACATTGTTTCAAGAGTCAGAGCCAGCAGTGCAGAGAATGCCAGCTCCTGCACCATCAATCCCTCATTGAGAACATAAAATCATATATTAATATACAACAGATAAAACCCCCTATTGATTCACCACGTTACCCCAAAATCATTCCGCTGCAGTAATTCCCCGTGTATCAGTGACCATATA
The DNA here is from genome assembly GCA_024363595.1 of Xenopus borealis. Classification (NCBI taxonomy): domain Eukaryota; kingdom Metazoa; phylum Chordata; class Amphibia; order Anura; family Pipidae; genus Xenopus; species Xenopus borealis. The sequence goes on from CM044441.1 coordinate 152,732,344, forward strand.
TCTCCACCTAATGGTGAGAGCATGAAATGAACTGAATAGAATAATAATATCAAATGTATCACATATAGAAGTGATGTCACAAGAGTCAATGCACGGAGTAAAAACAAGATATATTCTGTGATAAACTGTATTTAATATGTCATCAATGTATCACAGATAAGTTCCAGGAGCAGTGATTCTATTCAGCGGTTACATTGGATCAGTGATTGTATCTATGGACCCAACAACTGACAGACGTGTGATTGTTACATCATCCAGGGGAAAGTGTAAACAAGTGCCAATAATGAATATATAATACAAGTTCTCCACCTGGACTCGGCAATATAAATACTGTGAGAAGATGTTGCTGTAACTCACATGTAACTAAATATATTATTCCCACTTCTCTCTCTTCTCTTTCCCTCACACAAGGCGTCTGGTCCTATTGGCCACTAGTCCTACTAAGAGAAAAGGGGTTTCTTTCTGTTTTCTCGCCCACCTTGTTATAATTACTGACAATGTCGTTACAGACCCTAAAGGTCAATCAAGGTCTGAAGTTCTGGTCCTATTGGCCACTAGTCCTACTAAGAGAAAAGGGTTTTTTTTTTCTGTTTTCTCGCCCACCTTGTTATAATTACTGACAATGTCGTTACAGACCCTAAAGATCAATCAAGGTCTGAAGTTCTTTTCTGCAGAAATGGAAAATTCATTAAATATCAGTGAGTGGACTCACTGCTAGGGCTTCTGCCACTGGGTCCCCTTTCTGGCCTCTCCTACCTCTGTCACCAGCCCCTCTGGGACCCTCCTGGCCGCAACCCCCTCCGACCCCTCACTCTTACCTGTGCAGTAGTTGTGGCCGATATCAGGGCTGGGGGGTTGAACATAATCAGTTGGGCAAATGCTCTGTAAGGCTACAAGTTTATTATTATTGTTACTTTTTATTACTCATCTTTCTATTCAGATCTGTTCTATTCCTATTCCAGTGTTGCTAGGGGAATTAGGACCCTAGCAACCAGATGGCTGAAATTACAAACTGGAGAGCTGCTGAATAAAAAAGCTAAATAAGTCAAAAACCACAAATATTAAAAAATGAAAACGAATTGCAAATTGTCTCAGAATATCAGTCTCTGCATCAAACTAACATACTCCAAGGTGACCAACCATAACCCTTTAAAATATGAAACTTTCCGACACATAACCAATAGGGGCCCTCACTAGTTCCTCACAAGTTCCATTTGTAGTTCCCCTCAAGTTCCTATTTAGAACGTGTGAGGATCCTCTCAAGTTGCTAACAGTTCATCTCTAGTTCCTCTCTAGGTCCTCACAAGTTCCTTTCTAGTTCAACTCAAGGTTCTCTCTAGTCTCTCAATGTTCTCTCTAGTAACTCTCTCTCAATTTTCTCTTTAGATTTTAGGAGGTTCCTCTCAAGTTCTTCAAAGTTCATCTCTTGTTCCTCACAATTACCTTCCTAGTTCCTCTGAAGGTTCTCTCTAGTAACTCTCTTGTTCCTCTCAAGTTTCT
>CM044441.1:152788195-152798386 GCA_024363595.1 Xenopus borealis
GCCCTGTTATACCCTCCTCATCCTCGGCTACCAAACACAACACAACAGTCACACAAGTACCAGGAAATCATAGGGACAATCAAAGACATTTAGTTATATATCCCATGGAATAATTCATCTCAGTTTGAATCCTCTCACCTCCACGTAGTTGAGATTCACCCGGCATTTGGCAGCCATATCTAGGAAAAGCTGGCAGTTCATCTGATCGAGAATGATATAGACAGGGATGCGGCGGTTGGCGGCATCGAGCAGTTCACTCAGGATATCGGCATCTGTGAATATGTCCATGACAATCCCAATTACCTGGCAACAACAGTTAAAAGATTAGTGACAGTTCTACTGGGGCAGAGATTCCCTGATAGAGCTTGTTTGTCTTAAAGGCCTCAGAGCAGATATAAGTGGTCTCTGTTAGGGGAACAGGCAGGGCTGTATTTTCTGTATAGAGTCAGTACCTACCAAGGCAACTTGAGTTGGCGGGTCCTCATGAGCTATTTATACTTGTATTTATGGCGTAACAGGAAAGGCTGCACATTTTATTTTGCACATGATTTTAACCCCTTACCTGCTGGGCAGATCTGATCATCCTCCGTATTTCCTCTTTGATAGATGGGTTGTCAGGGGGTGGGGGGTGGACTAAGGTGGTCACTTCTGTGCCCTGGAAGCCATAGATAGTGGGCCACCCGAGATCCAGCTCTGGGGCCGCCGTGTCAGACTCCATTGGCCAGTAAGTCCCTGAGGACCCGTCGGCCTCCTCCTGAGTGCTGTACACATTGTCGGTGTACGGGTTCTCCTGACTGCTCTCTGGGGGTCTCTGCAAACACTTGGTGATATGTTCAAGCTCAGAGGGGCACAGAAAGTCCGGGGCCCCCTCCTCTGTAAGGAACTGCTCATAGGCCTCAGGGCCCCTCTCCGCCAGTACATCGATCGCGATCCGGTAATACTCCTTATAGTGCGGGGGCAGGTAATTGGGATCATGGGGATTTTCCCCCTGCGAGGAGCTCTGTGAGCGATGGGCCATCAGGCTGCACCACAGAGGGGGCGAGAGCTGGGACCTGCCAGGAGACACAGGAGAAGAGAGTTAGCCTTTGGGCCCAAACATTGCAAGTACACACACCTTCAACATGGGAACGTAATGACAATAGTCATGCGTGTGCAGAGAACATATGTGTGCAGGGAGAGCAGATTCAGCCACAATCTAATAGGAACATCATATCAACAGGTGACACCATTTCTCTATATGAAGCTTCAAATGGTTGCTAGGGTTGGTGCCCCCAGTAACCAGTGAAGCCAGATTATTATACCAAAGTATTGCTTTCCTGCTGCATGGTCCTGTCGTATCCCACCAGTTGCTAGGATCACCAGCCTTAGCAACCAGATAACAGATTTTAATTCCACAAAGTTTAAAATCTCAAGCACTAGAAAACCAATGGGTTCATCTAAATGTCTGGGGCACAGTAAGAGTTAATCTAAAGGTAAATATCCCTTTAATGAACTTCTATGCCTCCTGCCTTGGTGTTTCCTTTATTCTATCAGTTACGCTGTTCTCCTGGATGTTTATAGACAAGCAAATCCCCAGTTTACTTTCCCTTTAATCCTACCTAGCCAGTCCTTCTGGAATAGTCAGCAGATTCCAGAGAACAGATCCCATGGCCCAAAGATTCCAGAGAACAGATCCCATGGGCCAAAGATTCCAGAGAACAGATCCCATGGCCCAAAGATTCCAGAGAACAGATCCCATGGGCCAAAGATTCCAGAGAACAGATCCCATGGCCCAAAGATTCCAGAGAACAGATCCCATGGGCCAAAGATTCTGTACAATAGATCCCGTGACATTTCCCTGCAGTTACAGCGGCACATTATCCCAGCAGCGGGTGTTGCCAAACTGAGAGAAGCCGGGGGCAAGTTGGGGCACATTCAGGGCCGATTAAATTTCCTTTTCAGACAAAATCTCCCAAGAATCAGTGTTTGACTCCCAGCAGCAGTCGGACCCCTGGGGAATCTCAAGCCAATTCCAATGGTCTCTGCTGGAATCAATGAATGGGCTCGTGGGGCCCTCAGGGGACACGGGGAGGGTGAGTCGGGTGCGAGTCGAGTGACACGTCCTGATCCTGACAGACAACTTGTGACTCCGCCTTCCAGTAACCAGAAAAGCTCTTAAAGGCACAGGCAGGAGAAAAGGAGCAAGCGGCCCTCCTGCCGCAGCTGAAAGGAACACAGCCACTGGTACCTCCTGCTGTTGGTGGGGAGTGTTACAGTTCAACAGTATGGGTCTGGGCCCATGGGGGGCTCTGCTGGGGGGCTGGAACCCAGGGGCCACTCTCTTGTCACTTATATGTAGGAATTGATAAGCCTTATACAAGTTATATGGGCCCTAATAGTGCGGGGGTCAAAATCCTGACCCACTTTTATGTATCAGAACCACAGCCCAGAGCCCTGTCTGAAGCCCACTGGGAGATTCTCTGCCACAGACAAGGAAAGAGTTAATGACAGGGGGTGCCAATATTTAATCACAACCCTCGAGCCTTGGCCGGTGCCACCCAGGGTATTATTTACTGATTTAAGGCTAATCCTACGGCACATGACCCCCACCCACGGGTATGGAGAGGTCGCCCACCCTAACCCTGCACAGGTAACACCTCATTGCACCCCTAATCCCTGACCTGTGGGTGCCACGGGCACTGTGCCAACCTGATCATCACTAGAGAGTGGGAATGTTCCTCACGTTACCCACTGAGACTGGCACATACATCAAACTCATTAAATGGGCCTGGCTCCCTGACCCTTCCGTAAGCAGTAACCCCATTGAGACGTCAGTCAGGAGATGATGTCACAATGTAAAATGAGCTGGGGTATTGGGGAGCCCATAAGCACCTATACACATGCGTGCCCCTGCCCTTGCACAGTCACATGGTACAAATGAGTGGGGGAGGTGCCAGTCAGTAGTTAGTAGAACAGTATGTGCAGAAGTCGCCCCGGGCAGTGCAGGGAGTTATAGTCGGCATCTCAGGAATGAGAGAAATTGAGTCGTGTCACTTCCCAGCGATGAGCTTCCCCCTCATCAATCCAAACCATCCGCAATCCAGCGGGCACCTCCCCGGGCAATTAAGCCCACGTCAGCCTCATTATTGTCTGATTCAGCCAAACTGCAATCCTGCCAAGCCACTGGGCAATGATTCAATCAGTATGGCAGCTCCCCAGTCTAGTAACCCATAGCAACCAGTCAGCAGTTAGCACTTACTGTCGGAAAGATCTGATTAGTTGCTGGAGGTTACTAGACAGGTGCAAATATTACCCATGAGCCTCTGTGCCCAGTAACCGGGGCCCAATGTGCTGGGGCCACAATAAAACCAAACAGCGCATTTTCCCTTTAGAGGTGGGACATTTGTTTTTTTTTTAGTTTTTTTTGTAACCAGGAAGTGAAAATAAAAGTGAATTTAACCCTACGAGCTCAGCCCATTCTCCCAGGTATTGGTCCAAAGGGCCACACACAGCTCAGAGATTCACTGCTCCCACGTGTCTGCGGATCTGACATAATATCAGCCGGGGGCCACACACAGGACACTAAATGCAGCTATACAGCTATCCTGCTATACACAGTGTCCCTTTAAATGAACTGTTAGTATGATGTACAGGGATATTCTGAGACAATTTGCAATTGGTTTTCATTTTTTAATATTTGTGCTTTTTGACTTATTTAGCTTTTTATTCAGCAGCTCTGCAGTTTGCCATTTCACAAATCTGGTAACTAGGGCCCAAATTCCCCTAGCAACCATGCATTGATGTGAATAAGAGACTGGAATATGAATAGGAGAGGCCTGAATAGAAAGAGGAGGAACAAAAAGTAACAATAACAATACATTTGTAGCCTTACAGAGCATTTGTTTTTAGATGGGGTCAGTGACCCCCCCCCCCCATTTGAAATCTGGAAAAAAAACAAATGATTCAAAAACTATAATAAGAAAGAATGTTTTATAACATACTAAAGGTTAAATTAAAGGCAAACTGACCCTTTAACACCAAAATGTGAGGCTTTAACTCTGACTTTAGGAATTCTGGGAGGAGATATGCAAATGACTCCTTTATCTCCACGTGGCCAAGCCAGATCCGCTGGTTCACTAGCCCAGATGCCACCAACCCGCAGACAAACCGGTTCCAGTCTCACAAGCACAAGACTGTACTTGGTCAAACACAGGGTCTACATGTGTATGGGACCCTCCAACAGGAATCCCCCAATACCGGGCAGGAATAGATATAAATACAGAATGTGTGTATTGAGGCAGAAAATCAGCACAGACGGTTCTACTTAAGGGGAAGTAAAGAAAGTATAAGAGATTAATTCTGGAGGAAGAAATAGTGGGGGGGGGGGCTGGTAGCGCCTCTCACTCGTGTTACAGGACAAGCTCTGACTAATCACCTTCCCAGAAGCACAAAGTACAGACTCCCTGTAATAACACCTTTATCCACCTGGGCTGGGAGTCTGGGCATGTTAAACACCTGCCCCACAGCATGCTGGGTAACTAGGCGTGAGACTCAAAACAAAGCCTCTGGGGATCCTGCAAAGGCCACAGCCAAGTGTCTGGTACAGCTCAAGTACTTGGGGGGGGGTCTGATCCTTGTAGCCCTGAGACCAATACACTGTGTGTGCCGGACCTATCACAAGCCACTCCCCCATGTGCTTCTCCCAGTTACCCCATGAATCCAGTTAATATAAAGCCATATAGCACCTCCCACAGGTATGTATGCGTGTGCACTTTATGTATAATGTCCAAGAACACAAGGCACAATAAATACAGTGCCAATTCCATGTAGAATACCCCAGAACACACAGCAGATAAATACAGTGTCAATTCCATGTATAATACCCCAAAACACACAGCAGATAAATACAGGGCCAATTCCATGTATAATACCCCAGAACACACAGCAGAATAAATACAGTGTCATTTCCATGTATAATACCCCAGAACACACAGCAGGATAAATAAAAGGCCAATTCCATGTATAATACCCCAGAACACACAGCAGGATAAATATAGGGCCAATTCCATGTATAATACCCCAGAACACACAGCAGATAAATACAGGGTCAATTCCATGAATAATACCCCAGAACACACAGCAGAATAATTACAGTGTCATTTCCATGTATAATACCCCAGAACACACAGCAGGATAAATACAAGGCCAATTCCATGTATAACACAGCAGAACCGACAACTTGATAAATACAGGGCTAATTCCATATATAATAATCCAGAACCCGCAGCAGGATAAATGCAGGGACAATCCCATGTATAATACCCCAGAACACACAGCAGATAAATACAGTACCAACTCCATTTATAATACCCCCGAAGACACAGCAGGATAAATAAAGTGCCACTTCCATGTATAATACCCCTGAAGACTCTGCAGGATAAATACAGTACCAATTCCATTTATAATACCCTCAAAGACACAGCCGGATAAATACAGTGCCAATTCCATGTATAATACCCCCAAAGACACAGCAGATAAATACAGGGCTAATTCCATGTATAATACCCCAGAACACACAGCAGATAAATACAGTGCCAATTCCATGTATAATACCCCAGAACACATGGCAGAATAAATACAGGGCCAATTCCATGTGTAATACCCTAGAACACAGGGCAGATATAGTGCCAGTTCCAAGTATAATACCACAGAACTGACAGGAGGATAAATACTGGGCCAATTCCATGTATAATACCCCAGAACACACAACAGATAAATACAGTGGAAATTCAATGTATAATATTCTGGAACACACAGCAAATAAATACAGTGCCAATTCCATATATAATACTCTGGAACACACAGCAAATAAATACAGTGCCAATTCCATGTATAATACCCCAGAACACACAGCAGAATAAATACAGTGCCAATTCCATGTATAATACCTCAGAACACACAGCAGGATAAATAAAGTGCCACTTCCATGTATAATACCCACGAAGACACAGCAGGATAAATACAGTGCCAATTCCATTTATAATACCCCCAAAGACACAGCCGGATAAATACAGGGCTAATTCCATGTATAATACCCCAGAACACACAATGGTATAAATACAGTGCCAATTCCATGTATAATACCCAGAACACACAGCAGATAAATACAGTGCCAATTCCATGTATAATACCCCAGAACCCGCAGCAGGATAAATGCAGGGACAATTCCATGTATAATACCCCAGAACACACAGCAGATAAATACAGTGCCAATTCCATTTATAATACCCCCGAAGACACAGCAGAATAAATAAAGTGCCACTTCCATGTATAATACCCCCGAAGACACAGCAGGATAAAAACAGTGCCAATTCCATTGATAATACCCCCAAAGACACAGCCAGATAAATACAGGGCTAATTCCATGTATAATACCCCAGAACACACAATGGTATAAATACAGTGCCAATTCCATGTATAATACCCAGAACACACAGCAGATAAATACAGTGCCAATTCCATGTATAATACCCCAGAACACACAGCAGATAAATACAGTGCCAATTCCATGTATAATACCCCAGAACACACAGCAGAATAAATACAGTGTCATTTCCATGTATAATAACCCAGAACAAACAGCAGGCAAATACAGGGCTGATTCCATGTATAATACCCCAGAACACATGGCAGAATAAATACAGGGCCAATTCCATGTATAATACCCCAGAACAAAGGGCAGATATAGTGCCAGTTCCAATTATAATACCACAGAACTGACAGGAGGATAAATACTGGGCCAATTCCATGTATAATACTCCAGAACACAAAGCAGGATAAATTTAGTGCCAATTCCATGTCTAATACCCCAGAACAGACAACTTGATAAATACAGGGCTAATTCCATGTATAATACCCCAGAACACACAGCAGATAAATACAGTGCCAATTCCATGTATAATACCCCAGAACACAGGGCAAATACAGTTCCAATTCCATGTATATTACCCCCAACACACAGCAGGATAAATACAGTGCCAATTCCATGTATAATACCCCAGAACACACAGCAGGATAAATACAGTGCCAATTCCATGTATAATACCCCAGAACACACAGCAAGATAAATACAGTGCCAATTTCATGTATAATACCCCATAACACAGGATAGATAAATACAGGGCCAATTCTATGTATTATACCCCAGAACATAGGGCCAATACAGTTCCAATTCCATGTATAATACCCTCAACACAAAGCAGATAAATACAGTGCCAATTCCATGTAAAATACCCCAGAACACAGAGCAAGATAAATACAGTGCCAATTCCATGTATCATACCCCACAACACAGGATAGCTAAATACAGGGCCAATTCTATGTATCATACCCCAGAACATAGGGCAAATACAGTTCCAATTCCATGTATAATACCCTCAACACAAAGCAGATAAATACAGTGCCAATTCCATGTATAATACCCCAGAACACACAGCAAGATAATTACAGTGCCAATTCCATGTAAAATACCCCAGAACGCACAGCAAGATAATTACAGTGCCAATTCCATGTATAATACCCCAGAACACACAGCAAGATAATTACAGTGCCAATTCCATGTATAATACCCCAGAACTCACAGCAGATACATACAGGGCCAATTCCATGTATAATACCCAGAACAAACAACGGGATAAATATGGTGCCAATTCCATGTAAAATACCCCAGAACACTGGATAGATAAATACAGGGCCACATCCATGTAGTATACCACAGAACCGACAACGGGATATATATGGTGCCATTTCCATGTATAATAACCCAGATCCCACAGCAAGATAAATACAGGGCCAATTCCATGTATAATACCCCAGATCCCACAGCAGGATAAATACAGGGCCAATTCCATGTATAATACCCCAGATCCCACAGCAGGATAAATACAGGGCTAATTCCCTGTATAATACCCCAGATCCCACGGCAGGATAAATACAGGGCCAATTCCATGTATAATACCCCAGAACACACAGCAGATAAATACAGTGCCAATTCCATGTATAATACCCCATAACACAGGATAGATGAATACAGGGCCAATTCTATGTATTATACCCCAGAACATAGGGCAAATACAGTTCCAATTCCATGTATAATACCCTCAACACAAAGCAGATAAATACAGTGCCAATTCCATGTAAAATACCCCAGAACACAGAGCAAGATGATTACAGTGCCAATTCCATGTATAATACCCCAGAACACAGAGCAAGATAAATACAGTGCCAATTCCATGTATCATACCCCAGAACACAGGATAGCTAAATACAGGGCCAATTCTATGTATTATACCCCAGAACATAGGGCAAATACAGTTCCAATTCCATGTATAATACCCTCAACACAAAGCAGATAAATACAGTGCCAATTCCATGTATAATACCCCAGAACACACAGCAAGATAATTACAGTGCCAATTCCATGTATAATACCCCAGAACACACAGCAAGATAATTACAGTGCCAATTCCATGTATAATACCGCAGAACTCACAGCAGATAAATACAGGGCCAATTCCATGTATAATACCCAGAACACTGGATAGATAAATACAGGGCCACATCCATGTAGTATATCCCAGAACCGACAACAGGATATATATAGTGCCAATTCCATGTATAATACCCCAGATCCCACAGCAGGATAAATACAGGGCCAATTCCATGTATAATACCCCAGATCCCAAAGCAGGATAAATACAGGGCCAATTCCATGTATAATACCCCAGATCCCACAGCAGGATAAATACAGGGCCAATTCTATGTATAATACCCCAGATCCCACGGCAGGATAAATACAGGGCCAATTCCATGTATAATACCCCAGAACACACAGCAGATAAATACAGTGCCAATTCCATGTATAATACCCCAGAACACACATGCAGGGAATTGGCACTGTATTTATCCTGCTGTGTGTTCTGGGGTATTATACATGGAATTGGCACTGTATTTATCTGCTGTGTGTTCTGGGGTATTATGCAGGGAATTGGCACTGTATTTATCCTGCTAATATCCCAGAACACACAGCAGGATAAATACAGTTCCAATTCCATGTATAATACCCCAGAACACACAGCAGATAAATACAGTGACAATTCCATGTATAATACCCCAGAACACACAGCAGATAAATACAGGGCCAATTCCATGTATAATACCCCAGAACACACAGCAGGATAAATACAGTGCCAATTCCATGTATAATACCCAGAACACACAGCAGATAAATAGTGACAATTCCATGTATAATACCCCAGAACACACAGCAGATAAATACAGTGACAATTCCATGTATAATACCCCAGAACACACAGCAGATAAATACAGGGTCAATTCCATGTATAATACCCCAGAACAAACAGCAGATAAATACAGTACCAATTCCATGTATAATACCCCAGAACACACAGCAGATAAATACAGTGATAATTCCATGTATAATACCCCAGAACACACAGCAGATAAATACAGGGCCAATTCAATGTATAATACCCCAGAACACACAGCAATTCCATGTATAAACCCCCAGAACAAACAGCAGGATAAATACTGAGGCAATTTCATGTATAATACCCCAGAACCCATGCCAGAATAAATCAGCCTGCTGCCTTGTGCCTTTATATGGTCACAAAAAAACCCTCAGTGAATTTTAATATCCTTATTATTTATAGCAGGGGGAACACTAATGCCATTGGGGGTTCCCATTCCCATTGGGGGTTCCCATTCATTACATACAATGGACCCCACCCAGGGCATTAGAGACAGATGACAGGGGTGTGTGGAATTGCCCTGGTGCCACAGACTGGTGCTTGTGCCGCTGGCATGGGTCTGGGAGGCAATGCCCATATAAGTACAGGGCACGGTGCCAACTCAGCAAGAACGAGTCTCCGGATTTTGGCAGCAGTGAATCTAGGACAGAAGAGACTCCCAGCGAGGCCTCTGCTCATTCGCTGCATTTCCTGGTGTGGCCCTAACAGAGGGGCCCTGTAGCTCTGCTGAATGACAGCCGGTCCCACCCCTAAGCCTTCAGGGGTCCCACCCTATAGTGAGGGGACAGGGCAGGACCCCAGTAGGTGGGGGGGGAGCTCATTTCCCTTTATTGTCAACTTTGTATCAACAAGTTTTGTATCAACAAGTGGGAAATGTAACAAC
>CM044441.1:152825405-152837212 GCA_024363595.1 Xenopus borealis
CTCTTTACTCATTGTGGAACCAGCAGTCTCTTATTCACGTCTCTTTCTCATTGTGGGACCGGCAGTCACTTACACACTGTTGGAACAGGCAGTCTCTTACTCAGTGCTTTATTCAGCTGCATGATAGACAGTGAATTGTGGGATTGCAGTGCCCCAGATACAGCAGTAGTAGCTCTGCACTTGACGTAGGACCAGCAGAGGATTGTGGGATTGCAGCTATGGGGGTAACAAGCAGCTCACAACACGTATGGCAGGTCCTGCGGCTCTAGAGATAAAGGGCAAGTCAAGGAGAACATGACGCAATTAGAAGTTAGGGAATGCAGCCTTACAGGAATAGGGTCATTGATACATGGAGTAGTGTCCCAGGGAGGGTGGTAGCTAATGCATTGTCTTGAGGATGGGAGGAGTCTTTGGGCAGAAAGCTGAATGTATTGGTGAAGTTGGGATGATGGTGGGTCCATCACTATCATATATATATATACATGTATTTTATTGAACACTCAGGAGATTATATGGGTGGGGGTCCCTGTACTCACCCCCTTGTGTCCGTGTGCAGGTTGGAGCGGCTGCAGCGCATCGTCAGTAAATTACAGATGGAGTCGGGGCTGTGCGAGGAGCAACTCAACCAGGCCGATGCCTTGCTACAGACGGTGAGTAGGAGGAGCTCTGAAGGGGGCGTGGCCTCCAGACTCTATGACCAGCCCCAGAGTTTCCTAATGGTGGGTTATTTACTGGGGATGGGGGGCTCTGTCTCCAAAGGGTGACATATAAAACGTCTCCAATAGGAGTTTGGGGTTCCCTTGGTGATGGGGTGGAATAAACCACTTGCTTGGGGGTTACCCTTCTCCTCCTCCTCCTCCTGTAGAACATCCGCCTGCTGAATGCTGGGAAAAAGCCACAAAGATCGGGTGAGATTGAGCGCGACCTGGACCAGGCGGACGCCATGATTCGGGTGCTGTTTAACGACGTGCAGGCTCTGAAAGATGGCCGCCACCCCCAGGGAGAACAGATGTACAGGAGGTAAGGGGGTGCTGCCATTGCATTGGCTCTATGTACCTCTAGCTGGACCCTTACAGTATGGCGGCCAATCAGTGGCCAACACAACCTCCAAGGTGCCCTCTCTTTCAGGTGGGCTCTGGATGGGAGCTTGCCCCCTTATTCTGTCACTGGGTCTGCTCTTCCTATTATGAAAACCTGCTCTGGTTATGGACCTCTTTATTTATTCTTCTAATTTAAATGGGAAGGACCTCTCACTGCGCCTCTGTCTGTCTTCAGGGTATATCGCCTTCATGACCGTCTCGTTGCTATGCGCACAGAGTACAACCTGCGACTAAAATCAGGTGCCACCCAGGTCATCACCCAAGTCACTCAGGTCACTCAGCAGGCTTCCCGGCCAAATGTGGATGATGCCACCCTACGGTACCTGCAGGACCTTCTCAGTTGGGTGGAAGAAAACCAGAAGCGGATAAATACAGCAGAATGGGGGTCGGACCTCCCGAGCGTTGAATCCCATCTAGGTAGTCACCGTGGCCTTCATCAGTCCATCAATGACTTCCGTGCCAAGGTTGAACGGGCACGAGCTGAAGAGGTGAGAATACATATTGTCCATCAAACTCATCAAACCTGCGGGGAAGCTGCAATGCATTGGGATTTGCTTTGGATGTCCACTGAATTTGCATGTCCATTTAATTATAGTGTCTTGGGTGACCAATCAGTGCTTCTTAATACAATGCTTTTTATAAATTGCAGGGCCAGTTCTCAGGAAAACGTGGATCCTACCAGGAATATTTAGGAAAACTGGATCTACAATATGCCAAGCTACTGGTAAGGACTGGGATAAACTGGTTTAATACACATAATCATGTGTGTTCTCTCCATCGTGACTCCATCCTGTGTGGCTCAGCCCTGGGGTTTCTGGGAAGCAATACAAAGGCCTTGGGATGTAACATCCTGATCCATATTTCTTCCCCGACGGGGGCGGGATGGCCAGATCTCCATGTTGAGAAACCACCTCTTGAGCGGATCCTATCTGAGGAACATCTCTTCTACATTTATATGATTATGTTCTCTGGCTCCTTCTAGAACTCCTCCAAGGCCCGTCTCCGGCATCTAGAGAACCTTCATGCATTTGTCTCTGCTGCCACCAAAGAGCTGATGTGGTTGAACGATAAAGAAGAGGAGGAGGTCAACTATGACTGGAGTGAGCGCAACACCAACATGACCAGCAAGAAGGACAACTACTCCGTGAGTAGCAGAGGGAATTTTTACACCGGCAGCAGAGCATGAATGAGTGTAGAAAGCTGGGTTTCTGCACTGCCATAGGATTGATCAATGGGATTTGCCATTTTGGGACCTGCTGGGAAACATATCTCTCCTCTTCTGCTCTCCAGGGCTTAATGCGTGAGCTTGAACTGAAAGAGAAGAAGATCAAGGAGATCCAGAATACAGGAGACAGGCTACTTCGTGAGGACCACCCAGCCAAGTCCACAGTGGAGGTAGGTGGCCACTTAATGCAGATATTTGAGGGTAGTAGACATCTATAGTACCTGCCTCGTGTCTGGTTAGTGAAGTAAAGCCCAGCAGTTCTTGGGTCATACTGTTATAGTTTAGATGAATGTCCAGGACTGGCCAATGTATGACGTTTAGCAAGGCCACCGATACAACACAAAGTAGAAACTTCCAGCAGCCAGTCCATGGATGGAGACTCTGCACTAATCCCAGACCAATGGCATGGTGGCAGTGAGTAGTAAGCGCTTTCTTATGTGCAGTAGATTTTGATCCTAGTGGTGCCCAGGTACCAGATCTTAGGTGATGTATGGCACCCTATAAATAATGATGGGATTTCCCCCCATTTATTTCTCAGGCATTCCAGGCGGCTCTGCAGACCCAGTGGAGTTGGATGCTGCAGTTGTGTTGCTGTATTGAGGCCCACCTGAAGGAGAACACGGCCTACTTCCAGGTAACACCAAAGTACAAGAGCCATCAAGGTATCACCATATATCCCAACTAATAACTAGTGAACTAAGTGGCACTGACTTGGCACCACAGAGAGAATTGTAAGGGTCCAACATGTCCCAGCTCTGATACTCTTGCCCTAAATATTCTCATGATAAATTTAGTACTAAAATATACCTGTTAATGGGGACCCATAGGTGGCTTAGGGGACATATACCATACTCTGTCTCTTGGAGCTACATAGTTACATTGGACCCTGAAAGTCACAGGCCTCCCCATGTCCATTCCTTACAGTTCTTTGCAGATGTGAAGGAGGCTGAAGAACACCTGAAGAAGATCCAGGACACCATGCGCAGAAAGTACATATGTGACCGCTCCATCACAGTCACGCGGCTTGAGGACCTTCTCCAGGACAGCATGGTGAGTGAATATCCCTCACAAGCCTATGTTTCTACCACACCTCCCACATCCGCTCTAAATAACTCCTCCTCTAAACCCTCCTATCACATGACTAACTCCTTCCATAACTGCTCTGAATGGGTTCCCCCTTACTGTTCTCTATCCATCCTTGCGGCCGTGACCCAGGTGAGATCTCTCAGACCTCTCAGTTTGTGTTACTTGTTCCTCTAGGATGAGAAGGAGCAACTGTCTGAATACAAAGGGCAACTTGCCAGTTTGGCCAAGCGGGCCTCCTCCATCATTCAGCTGAAGCCACGAAGCCCCTCAAACCCCCCAAAAGGCAGGCAGCCAGTTCAAGCAGTGTGTGACTACAAGCAACTAGAGGTAATATCGCCCCCTAGAGCCACACATCACAGATCACTGTACACATAGGAGATGAGTGTGTAACACAGTTTTGTGCCCACAGATCACAGTGCATAAAGGAGATGAGTGTGAACTGGTGGACAATTCTCAGCCATACAAGTGGAAGGTGCTGAACACTTCGGGAAGTGATGCCGTGGTTCCCTCTGTCTGTTTCATGGTTCCACCACCCAACAAGGAGGCTCGGGACGCAGTCAGCAGGTGAGACTGTTGGATCCCAGAATTTCCCAACTGAGGTTACTGTGTAACCAACCTGTCAGTCACCCAACCCATTCTCTAACAGTAATATCTCTGTCTCTGTGCCCCCAGACTCGAGGGTACCCACCAGTCCCTAAATACACTGTGGCACACACTAAGCATTGACTTGAAGAGCTCACTATCCTATCAGTACCTGCTCCGTGACATCCAACTCATCCAGTCTTGGTCTCTGATCACAGTAAGTCACTTCACTGCCCTCCTTACTGGACTCTCCACTGGGTCACAGTCTTGCCCACTGTTGGCTCTAGGCAACCTACAGTATATCTTGGCTGCTTGTCCTGTATGGCGGAGATATACATCCTTGTGTTTAGGCCCAGGCACAGTCCAAAACCAGCAGCTCTTTTCCTTCTGTAGCTCCATCTGTACATTGCCCCCAACTCTCCTTACCCTGCGAAATGCCCATCTGTAGATGTGAAGAACTTTTCTCCCTGGTTCCCCCCTGGTCATTTACTTTTATTTTACCTTCAGTTCCGCAGTATGACATCAGAGGAGTACAAAACAGCTCTGAGGAATCTTGAGATTCACTACCAGGACTTCATGAGGGACAGCCAGGACTCCCAGAACTTTCACCCCGATGACCGTATGAACATCGAGAGAGAATACAACTCCTGCACCCAGAAATACGAGATGCTCCTACGGAGCCTGGAGAAAGGTAAAAACACAATAAGTACTATGCCCTTTAAGAATGATAACTCATTTCAGGTACTTGACAGGGGGTCCCTGGGTTCAAAGAGAAGAGGTTCTTAGAGTTAGGGAACAGGGATTGGAAGGTGAAGATTCTTGTGCCATGATACTGCAGGACTGTAAGAGGTTGGCAGTCTCTTGGTCTTTGGGCAGATGGCAGGAGATTTCCATAGGAGGAACCTTGAGTATCAGTCAGGTGATCCCTGGTGCAGTAGAGAAGTGCGAGGTTACCACAGCTCCTTAGGAATTTGTTATAGTACTGGTCCGGCATAGATACGTAGCATGCTGTCTCTCTCCATATAAAATATGACTGCTCTCTCTGCAGGGGAACAAGATGAGAGCGCATGTAAGAATTACATCACCCAACTGAAGAACTTTCAGCTACAGCTTGATGGCTGTGAGTCTCGTACAGTCAGCAAGATCCGCTCTCCTCTAGACAAGGATCCCATCAAGGAATGTTCTCAGCGAATTGGAGAACAGCAGGTACTTATAATAGCTTCCTACACATGACCTCTCTCTCCCAACTCCATCATTCCCAGGTCCTACTGCCCCTTTATTTACATTTGTATAAATTTTTACCAGTTCCTGTTTCAGCTGACTTCTCATACTTGATAATTTCTGGTGTTTAATCACTCTTCCCAACACTGTGTGTATTTAATTAGCAAATCCACTTTGAGCTGGAGAGCATCCAGAAGAACCTGGATAAGGTGAATGAGAAGACTGAGAAGATCCTTGCTCAGCCTGATCTTGGCAGTTCTGCCCCAATGCTGCGCTCAGAGCTTGATGTTACCCTGCAGAAAATGAACCAGGTCCACAGCCTGTCCACCATCTATCTGGACAAGTGAGTGTCCTGGTGGGACCTTATGGGATTCATTCACAGTTATACAGGGCTAAGGTTTTGTAGCTCAAGATAAATAATAGGTTATAGGTTGGGGAGTAGTGACTGGTGTGTGTCTCTCTCTCTTCTAACATCATCTTTGCAACCTCAGACTGAAGACAATCAACTTGGTTATCAGAAACACTCAGGGCGCTGAAGAGGTGGTCAAGACTTATGAGGATCAGCTGAAAGATGTCCAGTCTGTGCCCTCTGATCTGAAAGAGCTAGAGAATAACAAGTCTGAACTAAAGGTATTGCTGCACTGTGGGAACATAGTTAACTGGATAAAGAAGCTTATGAGTCAGGCTCAATCCTAAAATAGAAACCTTACAGTTCTTATTGACATCTGGTCTCTCACTGATCTCTCTAATCGCAATGTATCCCTTTTAGAGAATGCGTGGTCAAGTTGAAGGCCACCAACCACTCTTCAGCAATCTGGAAAATGACCTGAGCAAAGCCAAGGAGGTCAGTGAGAGGATGCTGAGGTCTCACAGTGAACGGGATGTGGACCTAGATAGGTACCGGGAGAGAGTTCAGCAGCTGCTGGAGCGTTGGCAAGCCATTGTCCTTCAAATTGACATCAGGCAGAGAGAACTGGAACAGTTGGGCAAGCAGCTCCGCTACTACCGGGAGAGCTACGAGTGGCTCATTCAGTGGATAACGGAAGCAAAGAAGCGTCAGGAGAAGATCCAATCTGTGCCCATCACAGACAGCACGACCGTTAGGGAACAGCTTCTACAGGAGAAGGTGAGGGATGGTCTTTATGCCTGGAACTTCGCTGGCTGGGCTTTGTAAATAAAGGTTGTCCAGTGGGCGTAACATACAAGTTGAGGGGAAAAACAATTAGAGTTTGATACTTATTCCATGATATCAGTTTGCGGAGCCTAATTTTATGAACCTGTAAAAATTTGTGGCACTTTTAGTCTCTTGCTCGCTGGCAAAATCCACCTCATTTTTAATCAAGGAGAGAGATGGTGTTTTCAGACTGTGTCGTCATCATAACCGTAACGGAATTGATCACGGGGATGGAGCAGTAGCTCCCCCTAATGGCTAGAGAGCTCTATCACAACTTGCTATGAACTACAATGTTTGCCCTTTAAGTTGGAATTACAACTCTTGTGTATGGGGGGGGGGGGGGGAGTTTTTGTTGTTCTTTTAATATTTGCAGTTTAATGTGTAGATACAAATATTCACATTGACCTAATGTTCCTCAGAAACTCCTGGAAGAAAGTGAGAAGAACAGGGAGAAGGTTGATGAATGCCAGAAATATGCCAAGCAATACATTGATGCCATCAAGGTGAGCGACTTGTTCCCTTCTTTACTTTTTATTGGACACAAACCTTCCACCCCATTTTGATCCCTCTATCCCCAACTTCAATAGGATTTTGAACTTCATCTTGTGACATACAAAGCCCAAGTGGAACCAGCTGCATCTCCTGTCAAAAAGCCAAAGGTCCAGTCAGCATCGGACAACATTATTCAAGAGGTAGGATTCCTGAGGAAGAGGCTGGAGGTCTACAGAACTACACTCTCCACTGCAGATTGACTGAGCATTTGTACAGTGGGCTCAGTCCAAGTGATCACCATACAGTTAACACCAAAGCAGAACTATACAATGGTCACCTGGAAGCAAATACCTTTAGGTGCAGGGAGGTATTATTGGGGAAGGCAATAGAATGGGCTATAGCACGGAAAGGCTTTAGGAGGGGAAGGCCAAACAGTTGGCAATGGCAAGGGAAGATGATATGGAGCTATAGAAGGGGGAAGACCGTGCAGTTGGTTAGGGAAGGGGAAGACTATATGGCGTGTTATGGAAGGGGAAGACCACACAGTGGGTTATGGAAGGGGAAGACCACACGGTGGGTTATGGAATGGGAAGACCACACAGTGGGTTATGGAAGGGGAAGACCACACGGTGGGTTATGGAATGGGAAGACCACCCAGTGGGTTATGGAAGGGGAAGACCACACGGTGGGTTATGGAATGGGAAGACCATCCAATGGGTTATGGAAGGGGAAGACCACACAGTGAGTTATGGAAGGGGAAGACAACATGGTGGGTTATGGAATGGGAAGACCACACTGTGCATTATGGAAGGTGAAGACCACACGATGGATTATGGAAGGGGAACAGTTCAGCTACTATCTAGAAAAGGCCAAGATTTTTGTAGTTGAATGCTCTTCTCCTTTCCATGCAAACTTTACTGTCTCTTGTGTTTTATCTTCTTACCACTATAGTAATACTTTTGTTTCATGCGCGTGTCATGGGGTGCAGGGAGATGCAGTGCAGCCACAGGTATAAGCTTTAGATGTTGCTGATCTCACAGTTCTTTGCTTTCTCTTAACAGTATGTGGAGCTCCGCACCAAGTACAGTGAGCTCACAACTCTCACCAGTCAGTACATTAAGTTCATCACTGAGACCCTCAAACGCCTGGAGCAAGAGGAGGTAAGTACTTGTCTCTTTCACTGGCTGGGGCTGAAGACCGAATACGAGATTAGCTGTTTCTCAATTGTATGAAAGGATGAAGGCTGCTGATTGACTTTAGCAATAAGGGAACCAAATCTGTAAATTGAAGATTGGGTTCAGCAGTTTAATTGCATTTGTCGTGGGGGTTCAGTCTTTGTGGTTCAGCAGCCTGAGATACTTGTCGAATTCCAGCCAGAGTTAGTAACAGTTTGGATCCAGACTTGTGTTTTCCAGATTGTAGAGATTACAGGGAATCCTCTTCAGAAAAGCTTGGGCACATAGAATCAGTATAGGGGGTATCAGTGTAGAACTGGATCCCATGGTGCATTGTGGATTTGTCTGAAGCCTGAGATGAGAAGCTGTATGAGACCATGGAGTCACAGTTAGAATATATATGTGTGTGACAATCTGTGGTACAGACGGGATGATGGGAATCTCATGGTAATTTGCATTGCATGTTGTGGTGCAGGATTATAATGTTTGGCGTGCCACAGAGCTGCAGTACTTTAACACATCTTGTTGTGAGACTGTGCGAGGTACCGGTGCAGTCATAGAAACCCTTTGTGCAGATTTGACCCCATGCACTTACCGTCCCTCTATTAAACAGCCTCACGATTTGCCTTTCTGATGTCGGGGAATTCAGAGCTGCCACTCACAATGGTTTCATCCTCTGAAGTTTCTTTTGCACTAACGCTGCTAGTGTTAGTACTGGTAGTGGTGGTATTAGTTATAGCAATGAATGTTTGTGTTTCTGGTGTTAGTAATGCTCAAATTGGGCTTTAGATGCATATGTGGGGGTAGAAATATTATTGGCAGTATTTATTAACATTGGAGACAAACCGGTGATTTCAGCTATAACAGCCAATCAGAAATTCGATTTGAACATTCAACTACAAAAACAATTGCTGGACTGGTTGCTACTGGCAACATCACCGTTGATATCTGCCTACAGTGTTAATAAATACGCCCCTTAGAGCCTGTTTATGGTTTATGTGCAACCAAAAGCCCTTGTGGTGGTTGTGCTGAAGGCAATAACAGTTCATTGGTCCATTACTGATGCTGCTGGTTCCTAAATGATGTAGAACCTCTGTCTGTGGTTTCCTTCCTTTAGTACGTAATTCCCTTTGTGGAACTGCATTGTATGTGGCTTTTCTCTCTCAATCCGGTATTTTTCCACCTAGAATTGTCCAGGCCCAGATATCCATTTGCACAACATCTTCTCATCCCCTTTGTGTTTGGCCACTGTTTTTAGTTAAGTTTCATTTTGATCATAGAGCATAGAATTATTTTTTCCATCTGTTTTATTTTTCTTTTTTCTTTTTCTTTTCCCCTTTTTGTCTCCATTGGCCCTTCCCTTCTGACCCTCTCCTTGCCCCTTTCCCTTCTATACCCACCCTATACTCCTTCAGAGAGCCGCAGAGAAGCTAAAAGAAGAGGAGAGGAGGAGGCTTGCAGAGGTAGAGTCCCAATTGGAGAAGCAAAGGCAACTTGCAGAGGCCCATGAAAAAGCCAAAGCTCAGGCAGAGAAAGAGGCCAGAGAACTGAGGCTAAATATGCAGGAAGAAGTCTCCAAAAGAGAGGTAGTCGCAGTTGATGCTGAGCAGCAGAAAAAGACAATCCAAAAAGAGCTGCACCAGCTGAAGCAAAATTCAGAAATGGAGATCAAGTCTAAAGCCAAGCTGGTTGAAGAAGCTGAAATTAGCCGTAAAAAAGTTGAAGAAGAGATCAGAATAATCCGCATACAGCTGGAAACAAGCCAGAAGCAAAAATCAGGTGCAGAAAATGAGTTAAATGATCTGCGAGCTCGGGCAGAAGAGGCAGAGAGGCAGAAGAAACTTGCTCAAGAGGAGGCAGAGCGCTTGCGCAAACAAGTTAAAGATGAAACCCTGAAGAAACGGGAAGCTGAGGAGGAGCTTCAGCGCAAGGTACAGGCTGAGAAGGATGCAGCACGGGAAAAGCAAAAGGCCTTGGGTGACCTGGAAAAGTTCAGACTTTTAGCAGAAGAGGCAGAGAGGAGGATGAAGCAGGCTGAGTTTGAGAAGGAACGGCAGATCAAACAGGCTCAAGATGTGGCCCAGCAGAGTGCAGAGACAGAGCTGCAGAGCAAGCGCATGTCATTCCTAGAAAAAACCACCCAATTGGAGATGTCCCTAAAGCAAGAGCATATTACTGTCACCCATCTACAAGAGGAAGCTGAGCGTCTCAAAAAACAACAAGTGGATGCAGAAAAAGCTAGAGAGGAAGCAGAGAAAGAGCTGGAGAAGTGGAGACAGAAAGCCAACGAGGCCTTGCGTCTAAGACTTCAGGCAGAAGAAGTTGCTCACAAGAAAACAGTTGCACAAGAGGATGCTGAAAAACAAAAAGAAGATGCAGAGAGAGAAACTCGCAAAAGAACAAAGGCTGAAGAGTTTGCTCTACGTCAGAAGGAACTAGCAGAGGCAGAGCTTGAAAAACAGCGAAAGCTAGCAGAAGAGACCTCCCAACACAAGTTTTCTGCTGAGCAGGAGCTTATTCGCCTGAAAGCTGAGATGGAGAGTGGTGAACAGCAACGTATAGTTCTGGAGGAGGATCTTTACCGTCTTAAGAACGAGGTTAATGAGGCCATTCAGAAGAGAAAAGGTCTGGAAGAAGAGCTGGCTAAGGTGCGAGCAGAAATGGAAGTTCTCCTTCACTCCAAAGCCAAAGCAGAAGAAGAATCCCGCTCAGCCAGTGAAAAATCCAAGCAGATGCTAGAATCTGAGGCTGACAAGCTACGTGAGCTTGCTGAAGAGGCTGCAAAGTTGCGTGCCATCTCTGAAGAAGCCAAGAGGCAACGGCAGTTGGCTGAAGAGGAGGCCACTCGACAGAGAGCAGAAGCTGAGAGGATTCTGAAGGAGAAACTGGCAGCCATCAACGATGCCACAAGACTAAAAACAGAGGCTGAAATTGCCTTGAAGGAGAAAGAGGCAGAAAATGAGCGTCTTAGGAGGCTTGCAGAAGATGAGGCATACCAAAGGAAGCTTCTGGAGGAACAAGCAGCCCAACACAAACAAGACATTGAAGAAAAGATCCTCCAGCTCAAACAGTCCTCTGAAAGTGAGCTGGAGAGGCAGAGAAATATTGTAGATGAAACAATGAAGCATCGAAGGGTCATCGAAGAAGAGATCCGAATCCTCAAAATTAACTTTGAGAAGGCATCTGTGGGAAAGTCTGACTTGGAACTGGAGCTGAACAAACTGAAAAACATAGCAGATGAAACGCAGAAAAGCAAGGAGAAAGCTGAGCAAGAGGCAGAAAAACAGCGTCAGCTTGCACTCGAGGAGGAAAACAGGCGAAAGGAAGCAGAAGAGAAGGTCAAAAAGATCATAGCGGCAGAGCAGGAAGCCGCCCGACAGCGCAAAGCAGCCTTGGAAGAAGTGGAGAGACTGAAGGCCAAAGCAGAAGAGGCTAAAAAGCAAAAACAACTGGCTGAAAAGGAAGCTGAGAAACAAATTCAGTTGGCCCAGGAAGCTGCAAACAAGAAAATCGAAGCTGAGGAAAAAGCTTACTATGCCGCTGTTCAGCAAAAAGAGCAAGAATTACTGCAAACAAGGATCCAAGAGCAAAGTGCTCTCGATAAACTGAAAGAAGAAGCTGAGCGAGCTAAGCGCATGGCTGAGGATGCAGAAAGAGCCCGTACAAGAGCAGAACATGAAGCTGCCTTATCGCGCCAGCAAGCAGAGGAGGCTGAGCGTTTGAAACAGAAAGCCGAGGAGGAGGCACAGGCT
>CM044441.1:152856031-152867587 GCA_024363595.1 Xenopus borealis
ATGGAATTAATTGGGCTGATAGTTTTGTGTCAAACACTGATACATTACTTACAACACCCTTGTTAATGAAAGTGGAGCCAATACTGAGCCCTGAGGGACCCCACTAAGGGGCAAATTCACTAAAGAGTGCAACTTTGCCAGGAGAAAATTCACTCAGACGTCACTAATTCACTAAAGTGCGAAGTTTCGTCCAGGGCGCCGAACAGTAGCCAAGTTGCGCTAGCGTTGCCTAATTTGCATACGACAGAAAGTTAAACCTAAATGGACGTATATGTTGCAGCAAATACATAGAAGCTTGATAAAAGGCCACATGTGATGCCCAAATAAGCACAAATAAAGGCTTTTTAATCTGAAGAAAAGTGCTGTTTAAAGAGACTTTTTCCATGCAGCAAATACATACATACAGCCTGGGAAATAATAATAGAGATGTTATATTGTGCTACACATGTGCCTACTGTATAGTTTATGTTCCATATAGTAGGAAATGTAGAGGGGAAGCCGGGTACCCCAAAAAAATGTGAAAATATGAAGACACCAGCATTTTTTTTGGCACTTATAAAATTTCTCAAGTATTTTTTGATGAACTCCTATCTACTCTATTTCCCCTGGTCTGAGGTGGTGAAGGCAACTCTGGTGCAAGAGGTAACGTTCAGTAAAATCCGCATCTTACTGAATTGGTGTAGTAACGTTCATTCGCCAGAGCGAAAATTTGCCTGGCGTTTGAGTGCGAAGCAACGCTAGCGAAGGGAAACCTGTGCTCATTAGTAAATCAGCAAAGTAACGAAATGACGTCACGCTGGTGAATTTTCCCTAGTGTTCGTAACTTTGCCCTTTAGTAAATCTGCCTCTGAAAACCTTACTCCAAGTAGAGAATGTACCATTAACAACCCCCCTCTGTACCCGATCCTGTAGCCAGTTCCCTATCCATGTGCAAACGACTTCATTAAGCCCAACAGACCTTAGTTTAGAAAGCAGTCGTTTGTGGGGCACGGTATCAAACGCTTTGGCAAAATCCAAATAGATCACATCTACTGCCCCCCCACTGTCCAGCATCTTACTTACCTCTTCATAAAAAGCAATCAAATTTGTCTGGCATGACCTATGACCATTCTGAATGTGATCCCTTAACAAGCCTTCAAATAATTTGCCCACCACAGATGTCAGACTTACTGGCTTATAATTGCCAGGCTGAGAGTGTTATCTCTTTTTAAATATTGGAACATCAGAATTCCTAGTGATATTAATACTAGGAGTGGATACGTGGGCATTCCTAAATGATATAAATATGCAGAGTGGATATTTTTTGGAATTCTGAGTGATAAAAATACTGAGAATGAATGTGTGGGAATTCCAAGTGATATAAATATTGAGTGGATATTTTTGATAAAGAGAGTGAATTTGTGGCAATTCCTAGTGGTAATATTGGGAGTGGATATGTGGGAATTCTGAGTGATATAAAAATTTTGAGTGGATATTTTTGGGAATTCCAAGTGATATAATCAGTGAATGGATATGAGGGAATGTTAATTCACAAACATAGAAGGTAGTGCTACACAATCAGTCTCACCTCTTTTTGTAGCGTCAGATGTGACTGTCTCTGCCCAGGTCCAGTTCCAATACAAATTTCAGCAGCACTCGGATATAATGAAAGATGATTTTTTTTTGTGCAACGTTTCGGGAATATCCAGCCCTTTATTAAGCTCGGAGCGCTGCTGAACTTTGTATTGGTTTAAGGGAATGTTGCGTTTTTACTTTCATTTAATTCAATATATACAATATATACACAATATAGTTGTGAGTGTGAGGTTAGTGCTTTTTGGTTTACTGGTGATACACACGCACCCCCTATATGTTCCCTTGTACTATACATGCCTCTGTTTTATGTTCTCACCAATGTTTGTCATTAATAATTTCTCTTTTCCCCAATGCAGAGTCTTCCTACAGATTTGCTTCCCTCAGCCATTGGTTCCTCAGTGTTCCCGGCCCCCCAGCACAGGTAATGCCCCTCAGGTCTGGGAGTTTCCAGCAGGGCATTAGTGACATATTGGCACATTCTAATGATTGGCTGCTATTATAAATATCTGTATTTTTATGTGTATTTGGGACAAGTAAAGTAAAGTGAATAAGTAAAGCTTTCTAGCAGCAGAAATCTCCCCTTGGTCAGCAGCAATAATGTAATTATCAAACATACGGATCCAAGCAGTAAAAGGTATGGTAGGCTCACCAGGGTTTGGTAGAAAAGGTGCAGCTGCTGCAGAGGTAGAAAAGACATCCTTGTCGCCATTTGTTGTGTTTGGTAGCCGAGGATGAGGAGGGTATAACAGTGCTTTATTAGCAGGTCATGCAGCCATTACATAACAGCAGCAAGTCTTACTTTCACCTTCAAGTTGTACAGAAAGTCCTGTGTATGCACAGTGCCACCTGCAGGCCATTTGTATAAACACTACACAAACCTACAGTAACAGAGAGAAATCAATTCCTGATCACAGTAACACTCCCCAACATAACAAAACAAAAACACACAGAGGACAAGGTGGTAGATACCATGAAAAAACTTAAAGCAGGTAAATCCCCGAACTTACTAAATTATACAACTATTGGGTGGCAGACAATTCGATAAACCCAGAATTTCTCAAAACCCACATTGTCACAAGGGAAGACCCCTGATATCTGCAGCAACTACCGAACATTAACACTTCTAAACCCAGACATTAGAATATACGCCAACATTTAGCCAACAGATCAACTCCGCTCCTCCTGGACTAGTTCAGAACAACCCGGTTGGGTTTGTCATTGTCACGAGTGCTCAGTGTTCCGCCGTTCCTCTTCGGCAGGGATCCAAGATGGTGGCGCCCAGGACTACACGTGGGCGCAAGGACGCCGGCGCGATGACGTCACATGATGTGGCGCTAAACTCAAAGTTAAAAGGACGCTGGAGACCCGGGTTCGATGCCTGAGTATAGCTCAATATTACATTGTGTTCCTGGGTCTCCCTGTTATTCCTGATACTGATCTACAGTCTGTTCCTGACCTTGAACCTTTGCTGCCTGACAACCTGAACCCTTGCCTGGACCTTGACCTCTCTATTGGATTTAACCTTGAACTGTACTTTGCCTGGACTCTCTGGAAGGGGCTTCCTCCTTGATCCCGACTACCCCCTTGTGTGTGCCGCTGGCCCCCGCTGACAGTCATGGGGAGACCGGGACAATCCCAGGAAACAGACCTCATTCATGTAGCAGAACGGGATAAAAATCCCCTGATAGTTCTATTGTTGGATGCAGAGAAGGCGTTCGACAGGGTAAACTGGATATATTTATGCAGGAAGGTGGGATCATTCTGTACGCTGCCCCCTCAGCAAAAGTCCAAGTCCCTGTCAGACATCTTTAGCTTTACGAATGGGACCAGACAGAGGGGCTTTCGCCCCTTATTTTTGCATTAATGGTTGAGTCTTTAGTGGAGAGAATCGGGACAGTATTCTGATAGCGGAAGAACAACCCAAAATTGGTCTATTCACAGAAGACATAATTCTGACCCTGACAGACCCAATCATATCACTGACAAGTGTAGTAAGAGAACTAACGGATTTCCACGAAGTATCACGTTACATAATAAACCGCAACAAGACGCCCTTCCACGTGACACAAGAATATCAATTTGAATGGTGGGATACCTATATACCCTATTTAGGGGTTAAAATCCCTAAAACTTTCCAGAACGCGTTTCAGATAAATTTCTCCACCTTACTAAACACTATTGTGCCAAATATATATATATAAATTCTATATCCCAATGTATTTTATACTTAATCCAAACATTACAAGTAAACTTACCCCAAAAGTTTAATAAAGATCTAGAAAAAACCCTCCAGTCCTTGGTATAAAAAAACCTAAATTAGCCTTAAATACGTTGCATTTTCCTATAAACTCAGGAGGCCTGGACCTACCTGATGTCTCCCTATACCACAATGTGATTAGAGCGATCCAGGGCGTAAATCATGGGGAGATATAGAAATCCACTACAGACACTCCATAGGATTCCACGTGAGTCAAGACCAACCGCAAGAACGGCATTACCAACAACTAAACTATTCCTACATACGTGGGATTTAAACTGAAAAAATACAACTTTGAGATCTTCCCATACTCCTATCACAACTATTCCAGACATAAATATAGGAGAGCTTTGTAGCAAAGGTGTTGGAACTTTAGGAGATCTACACTTAACAGCAGGGCCACCATTAGAAATCACGGGGCCCCCCACAACAAAATTTTTGGGGCCCCCTGGGCCCCGCCCCCCATAGCACCCAGGCCTCGCCCCTAACCCCTGGCCACTCAACATAAAAGTTAAAAGACCACACAGACATCAGCGCTAAAAATGTAACCCCCCCAAGGCTCCCTTATAAGTTCAAAAAAAAATTTGACGCCAGGCCCCCCCATTAAACAACATTGGTCAGGGCTCCCGACAAGTTAAAAATAAAATTGGGGTCTCATAAAATATTTTTTGTAAAAAAATTGGTGGTCAGACAAGTTAAAAAAAAAATTGGGGCCCCATAAAATATATTTTTTTAAATAATTGGTGGTCAGGCCACCTGACAAGTTAAAAAAAATTGGGGCCCCAAAAAATTATTTTTTAAAAAAAATTGGTGGTCAGGCCCCCCGACAAGTTAAAAAAAATTGGGCCCCAAAAAACTATTTTTTAAAAAAAAATTGGTGTTCAGGCCCCCTGACAAGTTAAAAAAAATTGGGGCCCCAAAAAATTATTTTTTTAAAAAAATTGGTGCAGGGGCCTATAGAGTATTAAAATAAAACATTGGTGGCCAAAGGATTAAAAACAAACCCACATTGGTGTCAGTAGAGAACTTCAGGACTTCATGATGTTTTCGTGACTTCGGGTATTCGGGCACCAAACTACAAGTAGACATTTAACGCAGAGCAAGTAGAGATGGTAAAGGAGTACTTTCAGGCTGCTACAAAAGGAGCCGGAGCAAAAAGCTACTGTATCAACTTCAATGGGAACAAGATCTTTACATACAACTTACAACTGTGAGTATCTAAAGGTGCAACAGATTCGCTAATCACATTGAAACTCACAAAAAATCCTCTTTAGATGGAACTTGACACCAGCCAAAAAGGAAAATCATTATCATACTTACCGAGATTTTCTTTTCCTGGCCATCCTCCTAGTCAACATGTAAGAAAAACACGGATGGGTATTTCCCTCTGGTACCGAAGCCAGGACAGAAGGACCAATCATCATACACGGCTATAAGACCCGCCCCTTCCTGTGGACCGAATGGGTCATGCCCAAGCAATCGACCGTAGGGCGGGAATAAAACCAATGATCATGCTTCAACACTCTTTATTCTGAACTAATCACTGATAGCCCAGATTTGGCTTGAGAAACAGAAAAAACATCCAATGTCTAATAAACGTATTTGGAGAAGCCCAAGTCGCTGCTCTGCAAATTGACTCCATCGACATTCAGCTTGTGCTGCCCAAGATTCCGAAACCGCCCTGGTCGAATGCGCTTTAACCCCCCCAGGCGCAGATCTGCCCTGCTCGCAATAAGACCTTGAAATCGTATTGACGACCCATGAACTTAAAGTGGATTTCGCAGCTGGTTCTCCTTTTCTCTTTCCTGCTGGGATCACAAAAAGATTCCTAGATTTTCTGAACTCCTCCGTTCTCTCTCTATATATATATATATATTCGCAAACCTCGTTTAACATCCAGCGTAGACAAATCCTCCTGAGGTGGCTCCCCCAGTGGTAAAGCAAAATGATAGGCTCACTGAGATGGAATTTCGACACCACTTTCGGTAAGAAATCCAACATGGGTCTCAGCACAACTTTATCATTGTGAAAGACAGTACAAGGTGGATCCACAGACAGTGCTCGAAGTTCTCCGATGCGTCTCGCAGACGTGATGGCCACCAAAAAGGAAACTTTCAACATTAACATCCGTAACGACACCCTCTCCAGTGGTTCAAATGGAGCTCCCATAAGTGCCCTCAAAACTAATGGCAGATCCCAAGCAGACTGGCCTGGATGTGGGTCTCAAACGAGCAATCGCCTGGAAGAATCTTTGAATCAGGGGTTCCCTCGCCCATTTGTAACCCAGAACCGCTGACAAAGCTGAGATTTGCCCTTTAAGGGTACTGGCACTTAAATCCTTTTGCAGCCCATCCTGGAGGAATTCCAGAATATTCGGAACAGACGGTTCAAGTGGATCAAACTCCTTCAAGCTAGCATAAAATGAAAACCGATCCCAGATCCTATGATACTTCACAAGGGTATTGTGTTTTCTTGCTTTGATTCAAGTATTTATAACTGATTCTGAACACCCTTGCTGCCTTCACCTTCTCCTCTCAACCTCCAGGCCATTAAATTCAACCCCTGTGGGTTCGGATGTTCCCACTTGCCTTGAACTAGAAGACCCGGGAAGTTCGACAGATTCAAGGGTTCCCTGATTGATAATCTCCCTGATGAAAACTCCTCCGACTCCGAGGAAGTATCATGGACAGAAATAGAATTCCTACTTCTGTAATTTGCATCTTGCATAGATTCCTTAACTGTCTGAGACACAGACTCCTTAATCCAAGTCAGCAGAGCATGTAGATCCGAGACAGAACCAGATGTGGAAGGAACAGCTCAGCCAATCTAGGAGCAGAATCCACTAGATCTCTAGTCATTATGGCAAAACAATCCTCACACCCCTCTTGTCCCTCATGGCAGGATTAGGACAAGCCTTGCATCTCTTCACAGATCCCTGTCTATCTCTCTTCCTTTCCGGTTCATCCACAGGCCCGGATTTGTGGAAAGGCCACATAGGCCCAGGCCTAGGGTGACAGGATTTTAGGGGGACGGCATGCTGCCCAGCCACACCCACATTGGTTCAGAAACACTGGGGATACACATGAGATAAAATAGTTTTTAAAATTTCCATTCACCAATCCCCATTGCTCTGAACCTAATGATGAAAATTTGTCAATAAAGGGCAAAGTATGGGGGCGACGAACGGCAACGGGTCTAGGGGCACCTACTACGTAAATCCGGCCCTGTTCCTCCAATGGGGCAGATATACTTAAAGAAGCAAGGAAAGGATAATGCTAGAAACATAAATAATGGGAGTTCCTTTCGCTGCCGAGAAAAAAAGGCAGTACTCACTCTCTCGCCTTGGGAGCGGCTCTCTTTCCGGCAGCCGGATCCCTACCGCAACCTGCAGCAACAGGGCAAACAAACAGCTCCCACGCGCTTCTTTTACAGCCCAGGCCGCCAGTGATGACGTCACTCAAAGCGCCGCGACCAGATACTGCTTACACAGTCAATACCCCGCCGCAGGGGTCCCCGCCCAAGCAACGCCGTTGCTACACAGGGACTGGGGCTACGGGCGGAGGGAACTCCAAAGGACTGCGCCCGGTAATCTGATCCCAGCGGGGACCATGTGAGAACCAAAAAAAAACAACCTGTCCCAACTCGGACAGAAGGAAAAAGACTGTCGGTCCACAGGAAGGGGCGGGTCTTATAGCCGTGTATGAAGATTGGTCCTTCTGTCCTGGCTTCGGTACCAGAGGGAAATACCCATTAGTGTTTTTCTTACATGTTGACGGAGGAAGGCCAGGAAAATACTCTGCATCAACTGAACCTACAGCCAGAGATGGACTTTAACATCTGAATGGATAAAAACCCATCTTGGATGGTCAGTCCCCTTCAAACTAGCGTTAGCGCTCCTCCAAGCTCCTCCTCCAAGCTCCTCCTCCAGATTCTACTTCTCCAATGAGAAAACTTTTGTTCCAAATTTTTACTGCTACAGCCACAATCATCGCGAGGGAATGGAAACTTAACACTTGCTCTTGTGTTTGAGGATGAGGAGGGTATAACTTTATTAGCAGGTCATGCAGTCATTACATAACAGCAGTAAGTCTTACTTTCACTTTCAGGCTGTACAGAAAGTCCTATGTATGCACAGTGCCACCTGCAGGCCATTTGTATAAACACCACACTAGCTATGAAAGATTTAATCACATCGCTTGGCTCGTGCCAGCAGATGGAGGCCATTTCAGATGTCATTTGGCTACCATGGCAACAATATATCTCTAATACACTGATGGACAGGCCCACCATCAGGGGGGGGACAGGGGGGACAAGTGTCCCGGGCCTGGGGCTGCACTAGTGAGCGCTCACCTCTCGCTGAAGTCCTGCGCAGAATGCGGAAGTGCCGAACCTTGGCGAAGTCCTGAAGCGGCGAAAATACCCGAAGTCACTAAACATCTATAACTGAAGTCCTGAAGCCACGAGTTCTACTGACACTAATGTGGTTTTTTGTTTTTAATCCTCTGGCCACCAATGTTTTATTTTACTACTCTATAGGCCCCTGCACCAATTTTTTTGAAAAAATATTTTTTTGGGGGCCCCAATGTTTTTTTTAACTTGTCTGGGGGGCCTGACCACCAATTTTTTAAAAAATATATTTTATGGGGCCCCAATTTTTTTTTAACTTGTATGAGGGGCCCTGGCACCAATGCTTTTTTATGGGGGGCCCTGGCGGCAAATTTTTTTTTACATTTTTAGCGCTGATGTCTGTGTGGTCTTTTAACTTTGATGTGGAGTGGGCGGGGATCATGGGTGGGGCTTGGGTGCTAGGGAGGGTGGGGCCCCTGTGATTTCTAATGGCGGCCCCCGCTCATGGATCAACCACCACAAAATAACACCCTTTAGCCCCCTCCCCAGATGCGGCTGCCCAGGTTTTATAAGATTTTACAGGAAAACTAAGAGATAAGGCAAATAATGTGTTAATGTTTACTGGTCACATGTGAATATTACAACACAGGACATTGTATGTGACAATCCACACATCTAATATATATACAATTTGTTTCATACAATCCTTTATTTGTGGTAATGGAAATAAAGCATTTTTTGGTT
Source organism: Xenopus borealis (assembly GCA_024363595.1). Taxonomy (NCBI): domain Eukaryota; kingdom Metazoa; phylum Chordata; class Amphibia; order Anura; family Pipidae; genus Xenopus; species Xenopus borealis. Next base: position 152,864,955 of record CM044441.1, read on the forward strand.
AAAAAAGAGCAAGAAGAAGAAAACTGAGAGAATTTCCAGATCCCTGGGGGTGAAACAGTCTTTTCCTCCCATCAGTGAATATATTGTATTTACACCATCGCTTTATCCATGTTAGTAACAGGGAGGCTCCCAATCCATCATTTTAGGACTCGGCCGAATCTTGTGAAAGAGTCGCCCAAACACCAAACTGAATCCGAGCCCTAATTTGCATATGTAAATGAGGGAAACAAAGGGGAAAGAGAACTGCGCGCGGTTACGAAATTACTGACGTCACATGACTTTCCCAATTTGGTTTGTCTGGGCACTTGGATTCGGCCAAAAAAAAGTCCAAATCTTGGCCGAATCCCAAGCCAAATGCAGGCTACGATGTGTCCCTTGTCAGCAATGAAAGCCAATGGGAGAAAATCAGGTTTCACTGAATTTGGTTAAAAGTCCCGACGCCACAAGTTCAATTCTACTGACACCAATGTGGGGTTTTTTTTTTGTTTTTTTAAATCCTCTGGCCCCCAATTTTATATTTTAATACTCTATAGGCCCCTGCACCAATTTTTAAAAAAATATATTTTTTGGGGCCCCAATTTTTTTTTAACTTGTCGGGGGGGCCTGACCACCAATTTTTTAAAAAATATATTTTATGGGGCCCCAATTTTTTTTTAACTTGTCGGGGGGGCCTGACCACCAATTTTTTAAAAAATATATTTTATGGGGCCCCAATTTTTTTTTAACTTGTCGGGGGGGCCTGACCACCAATTTTTAAAAAAAAATATTTTATGGGGCCCCAATTTTTTTTTAACTTGTCGGGGGGGCCTGGCCACCAATTTTTTTAAAAAAATATTTTATAGGGCCCCAATTTTTTTTTAACTTGTTGGGGGGGCCTGACCACCAATTTTTGAAAAAAAAATATTTTATGGGGCCCCAATTTTTTTTTAACTTGTCTGGGGGCCCTGACCACCGATTTTTTTAAACAACTTTTATGGGGGGCCCTGGCACCAATGTTTTTTTAAAAGAATATTTTTTGGGACCCCAATTTTTTTTTAATTTATATAAAGGGCGATGCTTTACCATGATATTCTGCATGGATGAACTACACCCACAGAGAATACAGAGAATACAGAGAATACACTCAAGAAAAACTACTGTTATTGCTTAATTATTAAAAGCCCCCTAGTAACCACTGATGTGAATAAGAGACTGGAATATGAATTGGACTGAATAGAATAAGTAATAAAAAGTAACAATACATTTGTAGCCTTACACAGCATTTGTTTTTTAGATGGGGTCAGTGACCCCCCAATTGAAAGCTGAAAAGAATCAGAAGAAAAAGGCAAATAATTAAAAAGAAACTATAAAAAAAATAAATAATGAAAAGTTGCTTAAAATTGTTCAAACGGTAATATACTAAACGTTGCCCCCCCTTTAAACAAATCCTTCATTATATATAAAATATAAAACCAATGAAATAGTGAGGGGCTCCTGTCTGGGAATCTTCCTGGGAATGTGGGAAAGTTCTGGGAAAGAAAGAGAATCCAACCTTTTCTTGTGTCGTTACATTCTATCATTATTTACTTGTTACAGTTTGAATTTGTCAGAATTTCTGCACTTGCCAAATAAATATGGTTTTCTGGGGGGTTGGACAGTTAGGGGGTCCTACGACACATAATACACAAATATCAGATGAAACTGATCACACTGGCCCTCAAACTAGACCCCCGGCATTCATATTTAGGGGCTTTATCTTTGTCTAGAACAAATTGTGTGAGGAGACAGATTCGGCCAATTGTGAGATTTTTAGGTGATTTTCAGAAATGTCATTAAATTGATTCAATTTACATTTAACTATTTTAGGTTTGTCGGACGTTCCAAAAATGTGTCTTTGAGGTGTTTTTATTGAATTAGAGAAAAAGAGAAAAAAAACCCTCCTCCCACGTAACAGAAACCCCACTTATTGCCCCATGAAGTTTATTTGCCCCATCAAGTTAAATTGCCCCGTGAAGTTTATTTGCCATGTGAAGTTTATTTGCCCCATCAAGTTTATTTGCCCCATCAAGTTTATTTGCCCCATCAAGTTAAAATGCCCTGTGAAGTTTATTTGCCCCATGAAGTTTATTTGCCCCATTCAGTTTATTTGCCCCATGAAGTTTATTTGCCCCAGAAGTCCCTGGCATAGAGATACTGTGCAGTTAAGTCCAATGTGAGTCACAGAAATAGAGGAAAGAGGAGGGATTCCCTGACCAGGAGGCGAGTGATGAGCAGTTACAAGGGTTAACTTGCTGGGCAGGGGAGGGGCATCCAACGCATACACTGATTGGTCCTGACAGTCTGTGCCAGAGGAGCTCACTGTTGCCCTTGTTGTGCCGGGATATTGTGCTGTGTTACACTAGTCACATACCTGTCCTGTAGCCCAACAACAGAGGTGCCAGTGTGTGATCATGAGACTCTGCTGTTAACCCTACCTAATCTGGATTGACAATGAACCCACAGCAGCATTTCTGACCCCCACAAGCCCAGCACCTCTGCTTTTCTTTTGTTACATATGCCGGGCACAGGGAGGGCACAATGAGGGCACAGGGAGGGCACAATGAGGGCACAGGAAGGGCACAGGAAGGGCACAATGAGGGCACAAGGAGGGCACA
>CM044441.1:152884230-152895563 GCA_024363595.1 Xenopus borealis
CCACCAATGAATCACTCATTCCGCCTCTCTTGGTAGGGAATCCCATAACCTGACTGCCTGTAATAGCTATGATTGGTATGATAATGAGCCATATGATAATGTAAAATGTATTATAAAGTCCCACTGGGGACCCTCTGTTGTCTTTCAAGGCACCGCCAGTTGGAGAGAATTGCCCCCGCTGCCCAGCAGTTCCAGCAGTTACTCGATGCTTTTCAGGACTGGGTTGGTACCACGGAGATGAGGTTGGCAGAACTATGGCGTGCAACAGGGTCTATGGGCCAGATTGAGAAGGCTCATGAAGATGTTCAGGTATCCCACAGCTGTGCTAACTGGGTCATGTCAGCATTTCATGTGTACATATGGACAGGCTACAATATTGAATGGGAAGATGCTTTTCCCTGCTATAGGTCCCTGGGAGGAGGGGGCTGCACATCCGCACTCCCTCCTACTCATGAGAGGTCTCTGAGATGGGAGAACATTGGAACTAAGAGACACCTGAGACACCTGCCAGCGCCTGTTTCTAGTTAAATAGTTCCAGCACACATGGTGCCATAATAAAACATATTCCATCTGCCTGTTATATAAGGAGCCTATGCTCCTCTCTTTTGTTCCAGGTTCTGTGCCAGGAAGTCCAGTCCAAGCCGGGGGAGCTTGAGGGAGTTCTGGAGAAGGGACAGATGTTACTGGAACTGGTGTCAGGTGAGGGCACCACACTCAGCCTTTGGGAATGTATAGGAACATTTATATTGAGGGAGTTGGGACATTGTTATTGTGGTTGACAAGGAGGTGAGTTGGAGGGAATTAAACATGGGGTTGGTGGGATTGATGCTGAGTAGTGACTAGATGCTCTGGCCTCTGTCCATTCCAGGTGAGGAGGCCCAACTGACCCAGGAGAAGATGGACACCCTGAGGGTGAGATATGTGATAATAGCACAAAGTGCTGTGGATATTCGCCAGAGGCTGGAGCAGACCTTAGAAGCCACATCAAAGCTTGATCCATCCCAGGAAGACGTGTCAATCTGGCTGGGGCGTATGGAGAAGCTGGTGGCCTCCGTGAGCTCAGATGAAGCAGAACAAATCAGACTCAGCACCAATGATGAGGAAAAGGTAAAACAATACATCATTTCTTATTCCCAATGCTTACAATTAGTTTTATTGTGTAGGACTGTACAACTGAAGGTTTGGGTTTAGGTGGGTCCCAACTGAACCCAAGTGCATGAGTTTTGTCTTTCCACAGCCTGATTCCAAATGTGGGTGTAATTTATCATTTTATACATATCTATTATCTAATGACATGGTTGTGTTTGCAATGCCAGACAGGGAGGGGGGCAGGTACCATGAAGCTTTCATGTAATTCCTTCTTTCTGTTGTGTTTTAGCTGGAGCAGGTGATCCTGTCGGAGCTCACTCACCTTTCCAAAACTGAGGGGCGTCTCGGGGGGCTCAGCTGCCTCTCACTGGATCCAGAGACCATACAGTCCCAGCAGAGGGAACATAAGGTGAATGCTACATATATGATCCATGCCTGTTCCTTGGTTCAGTGTTTTTACTAGTATATTTATTTTTGGGGGGGATTGACTTTTAGTACAAAGGGTTTTGTGTGCTGCTGTGGGTTTATAAGATTGGGGTCAAGCAATGAGCAGCTTTCATTGTTCTCAGTTTGTTGTGAAGTCTAAAGGTGACCCTGTGTCCCTCAGAGAACCAGCCTTGAGCGTTCCTATAGAACTACAACGAGTAGAACGTTTTATCCATTTGCTTTGGGAATTGGGAGATTTATGTTGCAGGTGAGAAGTCAGAGCCGGTTCCTTCAGTCCAGCCGGCAAACACAGAACCACATTCGAGCCTCTCAGCATTGAGCCATTGATCTATTTCTCTGTTCCTCTGGCACTCAGCCTGGCCTGCTTTTGTTCACTAGTTGTCCTGGTTATCTCCTGGAATCTAATTGCTTGTTTTCTTACCATTTGACCTTATTTAGTTAGATGGTGCCCGGGATGTGCTTGTGTTACACTGATTGATTGGATCTCTGGATACTTTCCCACGCTTTATTTGACTGCCCATTGTTTAGACCATTGAACTCACAGCTCTCCACCTGTTCTCATGTGCCCGTCCCACCCCACTGGCTCCCAGTGTTCAAATACAGCTGGAAAGGCCGGATAGGTTGCCATTCCTTGTAGCCATGAAGGCTCATTGTGGAACTGTAGCTCTGTGGCCAACTGAATACTTGGGTTGGTGGTTTCTTTACACTGTAAGCAGTTTTTCATTTTTGTATATGAGGCCCCAAAGGGTCCCAAGGTCAGACATGCAGGGCTGCAATCCAGTGTTTGAATTAATATTATGATACAGTTGGTATCAGGGAGCAGGTCCAACAAAGAGTTCATGATGGAAGAGATGCAAGTACTTTGACTACTAAATGAATGGTATGACCAAGTCTTCTTAGATTAAAGTCCCTCATCAGATGCTGGAACACAAATGTTACATAATATGTTTGCTGGTTAATTAGTAACTGGTTAATTATGACTGGTCAGAGTGAAATGTTACAACAGGGATGTATCCTCTGGCACAAAGGGGTGAGACATGGGTGAGACCCTCCCGTCAAGATGAAGGTCAGTGATGTCCAGTCAGAAGGTTCTCCATGAATTATCTGTGAATGTGGGGTGGGATAATGGCACCCCAGGGGATTCTGCAGGAACTGGAGAGACATTGCTTCACCTGTTCACAACTGAACATCCCCTTAAAGAGAAACTGTCATGGGAAAAAAATTTTTTCAAAACGCATCAGTTAATAGTGCTGCTTCAGAAGAATTCTGCACTGAAATCCATTTCTCAAAAGAGCAAATAGATTTTTTTATATTCTGTTTTGAAATCTGACATGGGGCTAGACATATTGTCAATTTCCCAGCTGCCCCTGGTCATGTGACTTGTGCTCTGATAAACTTCAGTCAGTCTTTACTGCTGTACTGCAAGTTGGAGTGATATCAACCTCCTCCCTTTCCCCCACCCAGCAGCCTAACAACAGAACAATGGGAAGGTAACCAGATAACAGCTCCCTAACACAAGATAACAGCTGCCTGGTAGATCTAAGAACAACACTCAATAGTAAAATCCAGGTCCCACTGAGACACATTCAGTTACATTGAGAAGGAAAAACAACAGCCTGCCAGAAAGCAGTTCCCTCCTAAAGTGCTGGCACAAGTCACATGACCAGGGGCAGCTGGGAAACTGACAATATGTCTAGCCCCATGTCAGATTTCAAAACTGAATATAAAAAAATCTGTTTGCTCTTTCGAGAAATGGATTTCAGTGCAGAATTCTACTGGAGCAGCACTATTAACTGATGTGTTTTTAAAAAAAACATGTTTTCCCATGACAGTTTCCCTTTAAGTACACGGTATTAGGGACGCAGTGGCCTTCTGTAATTCAAATGCTTAAATGTATTCCCTAATGAAGTGTCGAGGGTGTGCAGAACTCTAGAGTACAAGTTGAGGATAGTGAAAGCCTTGGTTTCTCAATGTTCTACATATAACATTGTGCCCCCGTATTACAGCTACTGGCAATGGACGTCCTACAGCACAGGGGGATCCTTGAGAGGCTGCTCTGTATTTCTGACGCACTGCTGACTCTCTGCCCAGATCCTACCCAGGAACGACTAAAGGTGAGTGGTGGGGTCTTTCATTCAAGTCACCCTGGGTTCTCATGCCACTACCTGCTTCTCCTGGGTCATGATTTCTCTCTGTGATACAAGAGACTGCCTGCTGTAACCATGGCACCTTCTCAGATTGGCAAGAGTTTCATTCCTGGGGCTCAGTCTGGACCTGGAAGAGGTGCACAACATAGAAATCCCAGTGGAAGCTCAAAATTCTGTTTATATTTTATGGAGCCGAATGTCCCAGTGATGGCTGTGTGGTTATTGCATCTGATCTCTGTCTTGCTATTATAATAAAACTTTTACCACTTTCAGGGTCACTTAATGACACTAAGGGAGCTGTACCCCAGAATTGTGGCTTTGGGGGCCACACCACCAGCTTGCCTTGAGCATTCCCTTTCACTGCTCACCCAATTCTCAGAAGCAGAGGAGGAACTGTTGCCGTGGATGCAGGAGATGGAGACGGCAGTGGCTCAGCTACACAATATGGACGTTGCTGATACAGATTTTAGGGGGCAACAAGAGCAGCTCCAGGTGAACAGTGATATCCTAAGTACTCCCCAAAGTCTTCTGGTTTATCAATACTGGTGAATAAATTGTAAAAAAATGATGAATACATTTAGCCCAAATTAGATTTTGTTGATAAACTGAAAATGTTTCTAGAAAAATAAAATTTTCAGCCTTCGAGATGAACCATAAGCCTGGAAGGTCTTCTTCATATAAAGTGACAGCACAACATCTGTTTTGCTCGGGTCACGTGACAATTAGCCCCACCCATGAGGAACAGCTGAATCCTATATACAGTGTATATTTACCTGTATAATTGATAATGTCCCTAGGCCAGTAGATGTGTTATTGGGATGGATATTCCTTATTTCACAAACTTTCTGTATATAATTGCCTATTACAAATGCTTTAAATCTAACATTGTTTCCTACATTACCATTTTCCAGTTCGCTCCTAACCCAGAGTTTCTCCCCCTTTCTAGAGCCTTCGTGAGGTCATTGCTGAGCACAAGCCCCTGGTTACTAAGCTCCATAGAGTTTCCTGTAAACTTTCTGAATTGAGCCCAGATGGGGCCCACGTCTTCCAACTGCGCTTCGAGGCAGCAGAGAAACAATATTGTAGCCTCCGCGAGGCTGTGCGTCAGGCAGCGGCCATCTTAGAGGACACGGTTCCCCGGTACAGTCAGGTGAGGCATTTAACATCCATCAGATTATCAATGAATTCACATTTGGTATTTACATATTTAAGCGAGCTTCATATTCTGCCAGGTCACAATCCAGACTGAGATGGAAATGAAAGCACTATTGCTCCTAATATCTTAAATACTATATCTAATACAAATCTATAGGCTTGTCTAGATTAATCCAGCAGTAGGTTATTAGGATCTATCATCTGTAGACTAACCTAGACCAATTCAGCAGAGGAATACTAGTAGATATTAGCTATAAACGTATTCAACAGGAGGACAATAGTAGATTTCATATATATAAGGATATCTAGATTAATTTAGCATGAGGACTCTAGGAGATAACATCTATAAGATCACCTAGGCTAAGTAAGCAGTAGGATATATCATCTATAGGTTCACCTAGATTAATTCAGCAGGAAGAAACTACATAGATATCATCTATAAGCTCATCTAGACTAATTTAACGGGAGGACACTATGAGATATCATCTATGGGATCACCTAGACAAATTCAGAAGGAGGACACTATGAGATATCATCTATGGGTTTACCTAGAATAATTCAACAGAAGGACACTATGAGATACATATCATCTATGGTCTTACCTAGACTAATTCAGAAGGAGGACACTATGAGATATCATCTATGGGTTTACCTAGAATAATTAAACAGAAGGACACTATGATATATCATCTATGGGCTTACCTAGACTAATTCAGAAGGAGGACACTATGAGATATCATCTATGGGTTTACCTAGACTAATTCAGAAGGAGGACACTATGAGATATAATCTATGGGTTTACCTAGACTAATTCAGAAGGAGGACACTATGAGATATCATCTATGGGATCGCCTAGACTAATTCAGCAGGAGGACACTATGAGATATCATCTATGGGATCGCCTAGACTAATTCAGCAGGAGGACACTATGAGATATCATCTATGGGCTTACCTAGACTAATTCAACAGAAGGACACTATGAGATATCATCTATGGGGACACCTAGACAGCAGGAGGGCACTACAAGTTAACATCTGTAGGCTCAACTAGACTAATTGAGCAGGAGAACACTAGGAGATATCATCTATAGACCTAAATGGTCATCCCTGTAACAGTAATCATCCAGGCCTTCAAAGTTGTGCACAGGAGCATCTTGGATTTTGTGAGGAATATCAGAGACACTGCACATGCCCAGAAGGCACTGGGTTGCTGAGGAGAAGCTAAACTTAGGGGTCATGAAGCATAAAGTTCACCTATCACAGAAGCTGATGCTATGGTTTTGGATGGCTTGGATGTGGCTATTGTGTATAACATACAAATAATTGCTTATAGCTCAGCGAGCGAATGGATTTAATGCACGACAACCTGGAGAGGGTGAGGGAGCGCTTGCAGAACTGCTCCACAGTAAGCGGAGAGCCCTCTCGTATCCGTGATCAGCTTCGGGAGAATAGCCTGGTGCAGGCAGAGCTGGAGAAACTGGGGATAGCTTTGCAGAACATCAATAAGCTGGGCACAGAGTTGTCATCCAGTACGCCAGCTGGGGGTTCACAGGCTCAAGGTACTTCTCCAAAATCCTGACTCCTTTGTCTTATACAAAAACTGTCCAACTACTGTCATCTTTTTTTTTTCCTCTGCCCATTTCTACCTTTCTCATGCTCCCCTTCTTCTCTTCCCACCCTATATCTTCACCTCCTGTCTTGCAGTACTCCAGCAGCACGCAGAGCAGTTGTTAGCAGAGTGGCAGAGCCTTTGTTTGCAGGGAGAGGAACGGGCCCTTTGGCTCTCTGGCCTCCTCACCCTTGCAGAACGTTTCTGGCATGGCCTCTCTGATCTGGCCATCACTCTCAGTGATACACAGCAGATGGTACTGGACTGTGAAGAACCTGGCAATGACCCAAACTCTATAAGAACTAGACTTGATGCCATGTTGGTATGGAAACTAAAGTTTTTCTTGCCTATATGCACCTCACCTTATAACTGTGGTACTGCCTATCTGCAGGGGTATCAGACTTGTGTATATATATATATATATATATATATATATGTGTGTGTAAGGCTTGTTTCTCAATTCAAATACAATGTATGGTGCCCCAGATAACATCAACACGTGCATCTTACAGTTTGTGCAAAGAGGTGGATTGGGAGAATAAGGGATGAGATAATTGCAGTTTTGTAGACTATGGGGAATCCTATTGCTTCTGCTCCATGTTTCTGATGGATAGCGGGCATCCTAAAATAAGACAGCTGACTACTCAATGAGCTGATAACTGTACCACACAGAAAGTTGTGCTGATCCAGTAATCGTATTGTTGACAGGCCCTGAGAGAGGACATTGACAACCAGCAGAGCGACCTGGACACGTTGGGCACTGTTGGAGTGGAACTGATGTCCATGTGTGGGGTCATGGAGAAGCCGCATGTAACTAAGAGCCTGGATGAAGTGAGTAGTAGAGAGCAGACGGATTTACCTTCGACTGTAGTGAGGGACAAAGAACTTTATTCATGTCTGAGGAATTGATGGTGGAGAGGGATGGTTATTACGAGACATCGTTAAATGTACCTTCTGTTCTGCCTTTTCAGCTCTACTCCCTGTGGAATGGACTGAGCAAACTGTGGAACGAGCGTTACAATCGCCTGGAGGAACAGCTGAAGGCAACTCTCAGATACCAGGACACCACCCAGGTACAGACGGGATCACATACAAATTGTAGTGACACAGCCATGGACTGGGGCAGACAATACAGACATGCTCAACATGAAAGATCAGCCAAACACAAATAATAATAGTAGATATATATATATATATATTTTCTCCTGGGATACACAACTAAATCAGTGTGTTCTTGGACTGAGTCTATTCTGAGATTGATATCCCAATCTTCTTGGACAAAGTTTTTTCATATATATATATATCCATCTGTAGTTCTGGACAGCACCTCATCAATCCATTGTATTCTGCCCTTGTGCACGGTGATATTTAAATGTAGAAAATCAATAGAAACCAGCACAAAGGGTCTTATGGTGAAAAGTCTTGTTAGTTTTATTTTCTCATGTGCAAAACCGACGTTTCGGTCCCCATTGGGGACCTTGAGAAATGTTCTAGTCTCTACTTAAAACTAATTTGTCCTAAAATTGACATCGCAACCTCTCAGTTATTGACTTGACTCTCTCCTGAGATAGACGGAAAGATATGTTTTTTTATCTAGTCCAAACTGATGTATTGAGTCTGTACAGAGATCCCAGTCTCCCCCCATTGTTGTAATGGAGATTTCTCCTTCTTGGATTGAGTTTCTGCTAAAATAGATATTCTCTATGAAAGAAGATATTTTCTGTTCATGTTTCTGTTGAGATGGACTCTCTGGTCTGGTCTGTCTTTAGGTTATCCAATGAGAGACATCTCTGCAAGGGCTAGTATCTGCTGGACCCAAAAGCTCTATTCTTAGACAGGGCCTCTGTAGTGAAGGCCATATTTATTCTGCTTTTTATTCTTGCACCTCTTTTGAGGCATTATACCTATTTGTCATTATCAAACGCAGGCCCCCAAAATCAGCCTGAGTAAGTGGACTATTGGTAAATTTAAGAGTGATACACAGAACTTAGTGAATACAGATATACAATCTATGGGCTCTGTGCTGAGACCTGAGAATCCCAATATTCTTTCTAGTGAAGGGAATACAGAAGGTAGTTTGGTGCTAATGGAAACTTTGTCCTTTAGAGGCTTCGGGATTGGCTGGTGTCTGCTGAATTGCGCATCTCAGAACAGTTCTTGGTTGGTGGAGACCTAGAAGTGGTGAAACGTCAGCTGTGCGACCTGAAGGTAAGTCCAATGTGTAGAGTTCTCTAGAATGTTGCAGATGAATAGTGCATTACCATTACAAATTCCAATCATATATTGGTTAGTAAATAGGCATGGGTCAATCAAAAGTCTAAGACCAGAACCATACTTTTAATGGCACCCAGATGAGTGGCACCACCCCACAAATTGATGTAACAAGCAGAATACTGTGTCCTGCACTTTAGATCAACCCCCTTCTGAACTTATGGAAGACAACCACAGTAATGAAACCATGACAAGTTAGACTGTAGCCCCAATTAGAGTTTCTTATTGACTTAATGTTCCCTGTTGACTAGGAATTTAAGAGAGAGCTCTATCAGCACCGTCTGGAACTGGAGACCCTTGGGCACATGAACATGGGTAAAACAGCTAATGAAAAATCAAGTGAATCTTCTCTCGGTGACTTGAGGGAGCGCTGGGACTCTCTGGAGGAGGAGGCCGTGAACCGCCAGGTACCATTATTAGGGTTGCCATCCGGCTGGTAAAAATGATGGTTGATCCCAATGTTATTAATGGGGAAAAAAGATAAATATGTAGGAAGGCCGGAATTTTTTTCCAGAAAAGGTGGCAACCCTACACAGCGCTACGAAATAAGTTGGCGCTATAGAAATACATGTTAATAATAATAATAATAACCCTAACCATTAGTGATGGGTGAAACGGCCGCGTTTCGCCAAAAAATTAGCGAATTTCCAGAGAAATTCGTGAATTGGCATAAAATTCGGCGCGTCGTTTTCGGCGCGTCGCGTCAAAAACGACGCGTGACTCGTTTTTGGCGGCGAATTTTTGGCGCCAAATTTTTTCTGGCGTTTCGCGAATTTATTCGCCAGCAGCAAATCGCGGGAATTCGCCGCGAATTCGCCCCTGGCGAATAAATTCGCCCATCACTACTAACCATTATTGATTCTGTATGTGATTTGTGCACATATCAGCTTTTCACATGTAGGCTACACATGCAATGGGTTTTCTCTCACAAATTGGTCAGTCTCTACCTTAAATACACACAGACATATTGAGTACACATTGCGCCTTGCATGTATTTAACACATATTTCTTCCTTTCTCTTTATAGCACCAGTTAGAAGATGCCTTACTGGGCCTTGGCCAGTTTCAGAACCAGCTGGAAGAGCTCCTAAATTGGCTTTCACATACCACTGAGCAGCTGCAAGGACCACGGGCTGCATGCATTGACCTACAAGCCTGTGAGATTGAGTTGGCCAAGCATAAAGTAAGTGCACAGGGGACATTTGAAGACTAGAGCCATTGATCCATATAATGACTTCCGGCTGGGCTGCATTACGGGCTTTACATGTAGGAGCAATATACAAGTATGCACTCTAAGACATGACCACTCACAATAGAAAAACAATAATACACATATAAATATACTCATAACTGCCTAAATCTGTCCACATCATTGTTACTTCTTTCCTCCCCCTCCTATTTGGCCCAATATATGTTTGTTGGAGGCGACATCGTTGCCCCAGACCTGTCAGGCACTGTGCTTTGCCCCTTCAGGTTCTGAGGAATGACGTCCTTTCCCATGCCCGCACGGTGGAATCTGTGAATGAGGCCGGAAGAGGGATCTTGCTCTCCTCCTCTGGAGACGGGGCTGAGACTCTACAGGCAAGACTGAGGGAGCTGAACGAGCGCTGGGAGTTTGTACAGGGTGAAACTGAGAGGAGGCAACTGGAACTGGAGAATGACCTAAGCCGGGTAGGCTCAACAGACGTCTTTGTTCATGTTTATAGTCTTCCTAGAAAAGCATTTACACAATTCACCTGCCATCTACTGTCATTTCTGAACAAATATGGCGGATTTTGTTCCACTGACTTACCTTCTATGTCTGTAGGTGCAGGATGTAACCTTGGAGATCACGGACCTTCTGCAGTGGCTAGAGCAAGTGGAAACTCATCTGTCTCTCTCTAGACCCATCTGGGGGCACTTAGACTCTGCAAGGGAGGCATTGGCAGAGCACTTGGTAAGATCATGGAGGATGAAGCTTCTTGGTTTGCAATGTCACCATGAATGAAAGACACATTGATTGTGAGTGACAGTCTTCCAGCTTCAGATTTAAATCAGATACAGCCACCATTTCTATATTTGAAGCACAAAGAGCCCACTGGCTTCTCATCAGTATTGCAGTGGGCCTTACTAGTGGCCTGGCATCTCAGGGTCTGCCAATGTCCTGGTTTACAGCCCAACCACAAACACATTTACAGGCAGGAAGAATGTTAGGGGTCTCAGGTCAAGTTAAAGCTGGGTTAAAGCTGGAGGTGAGAGGTTGGGAATCTTCTTGCTGTGTTTGGTTTACCGCACAAGGTGATGATTTATGTTCTATCTAGATCCAATCCATCACAAGGATTTCATATGTGTGCACTTTACTTTCCTTTGCCTTTATCAGGACTTGTGTAAAGATATGGAGTCCAAGCAGCCCACATATAATAGTGTGAGGGACCGCCTTCAGCACTTGGTGACCTCCTGTACCCTGCCTCGCGGTTCTAGTGCTGAGCACCAGCATCGGATCCTGGAGCAGAAGTGGGAAAGTGTACACTGCAGAGTGCAGGAAAGGAAGGTAAGTTGTGTATGGGTGTTATGATTAGAGGGTGCAAACTGGGGAGACCCTGGGTTCTATATATATATATATATATATATATATATA
>CM044441.1:153103876-153131274 GCA_024363595.1 Xenopus borealis
TTTGGCGATGATTTGGAATGTTTCAGATTGCCTTTTTATGATCTAATTCAGTTGCTTCATTTGCTCATTGTTTAAGCAAGCCCCTTACAAAGTAAGACTTGTGACATCACAATAGTGTAGAACTTGTGCTTTTGGAATGCCATGGCTGTGACACTACCCTCCACCCCACCCCCACAATAATAATTATTATTTTTTTGAGCGACTCAACTTGAAACGCGACCTGGAACTGTAGTTTGTTTGGTTCTTTTTTCCCCCACGTTACTTTCTCATTTTCATGATTGCCACCAGTGCATTGGTTTAATGCTATTAAATGTCAACAGTTAGTGACTTCATCTACAATTCAGGGTTCCTTGTGGTTTACTCTGCTCACTAACTGTCCAATTAGAAAAATCTATACGCGCTTAGAAAATGAAAGCATCTCTGTGCCAATCATACTACCAGTCATAGCTGGTGGGCACTGCACTAAGTAATATTTTATGGGCTAATCCTGCATATTAACCATCAATATAGAGTTTATTTCTAATGCTTTTCATCCTTTTGTAAGATATGGTAATGTCATTCCTGGCAATATTTAATATTTCAGCTTGTGTTTTAAATATGGAAACAAAATATTCACAGCCTCATTAAAGGGTGATACAACTGGAGCTCAACATCAAATGGTGTGTGTTTGCGCACCTCCTAGCCTAGAGATATGTTGTACCTTTATCTCAATGTATCAAGCCTCGGGCTACCCATAACCCACCGCAGCAACCCTGAGCTTGATTTGTGTGATTTTTCATGGCGACTTTAAGAAGGAATCTATTGACAGGTATCTCATTTTGCTTCAGCTCCAAAGAAAGGCTTGATGTCTTGTTTCTGAGATGTTGAAGATCACGCATAGATTTGACAAGGTCACAGAACAGGAACCTCAGTCCAATTATGCAGCCTTTAAGGGTGTCCTTCATTTAAAAGCAGATTGAGCTTAGTGAATATTAACAAGATGTTCCCGGGAGTTAGGGAACCTAAAATGTGTTACTGCAGGGGAGAAGGAGGAGTGTGAATAATGAATGATTCTTATTGATTATAGCAGTAAATAAAGGAATCCCCAGGAGGAAAAAGAAAGATCAAGGGACAACACAGGAGGACTGGAATATGCTGGTTGAACTGGTGTAGGCTTTTTATGTTATGTTTGATTTCATACCTCGTGGCGTCAAAGATCAATGGACACTTGAGGCAAATGTCTCATCCCAAATTAATCAGCTATTCTCTCTATCTATTCTACATATATTTATGCGCAAGATGCATAAACTGCATGGAGAGCACTTGTGATCAGGGCTTGAGTTAACCTCATTTCAAAGCTACTTCTCCGTCTTAGGATATATTCAGATATCTAAAGCATTTTTCAGACTGTTCTTCCGTTATCCAGGAACCCATTATCCAGAAAGCTTAAAATTACAAAAAAGGTTGTCTCCCATGGACTTCATCTTATTTAAATAATTAAAAATTTTAAAAAAAGTATTTCCTTTGTCTTTGTAATATTAAAACAGCAGTTTGTACTTGATCCCAACTAAAACATAATCGTGTGTACATGATTTTCCAGATTCGTTATTGGAAAGATCCTTTATCCGGCAACCACCCACGTCCCGAGCATTCTGGATAACAGGTCCCATACCTGTATATCTAATTCAATTCTGTGCAGCTTTTACTTCTTGTGCTAAAAGGACCAAATATCCAAAGTGCTTGGCACTAACTAGATAAAATTTCTAATTAAGGACTTCTCAATGACTGGTAGTTTAAAGAACTAAAAACCCCCAATAAGAAAAGCCCCTACCTACTACCCTAGATAGTCCCCCTCCCTGCTTCCACCCCTTTTTTTTTTGTCACCAAGTTTTCACTGGGGTAATAGTAAATTACTGAATTAACCAAGATAGCCCCAAAAAAGGAGGATCCCTTTCCAGTGGAAGAGCACAGCAGACTGGCATTTATGGGGCAATATAATATGTTTCATTAGTGCAAAAACACTCACAAAGACCACTGTAAACATTAGCAACCAGCATATTCATTGTATGCGTCCTTGGTGAGCAATTTCACTGAAATGTTAAACTAATACTGAAAATGAGAATACAAAAATAGCTTTATTTTTAAATTGCAGCTCCCTCTGACTTTTACATAAAATTGACCATTTTCAGCTTATATCATTCAGTTTTTGCACTTAATAAATATTAGCGTTTCGGAAATAATTGCAATTTCAATTTTTTTTACTGACATGTATATATATATAATTCAGTTGCTGATCGATCTGCCTGTTACTTTCATGTGCCTTAAAGGAAAACTATACCCCCCGGACAATGGAGGTTTCTATAAAAAGATATTGCATAAAACAACTCATATGTAAAACTCTGCTTCATGCAACTAAACCATTTTCATAATAATACACTTTTTTGTTAGCATGTGCCTTTGGGTAATCATAAATAGAAAATTGCCATTTTAAAAAATAAGGACCGCCTCCTGGGATCCTAGGATCCAACGGTGCACACAAACATACCAAACAAACTATAAAGTAAGGTCACATGAGCCAATTAACAGACAGAGGTGTGTCTTTTGCTTCCACACTTCTTCCTGTTACAGTTAGAGTTGAAATATTTCTGATCAGGTGATCTCTGAGGCAGCACACAGACCATCACCCAATGGGGGTTCAAGGCAAGTGATGTAAAAGGGCAATATTTACTTAAATATATATTCCAGTTTGGTAAGATTCTTTAATGTGCCACTTAATTTGATATAAACTATCTGTTGCTTAGGTATTCATTTTGGGGGTATAGTTTTCCTTTAAGCAAGAAACTACTGAAAATTGTCTGGAGTCAGTTTACATTCAGCAGCAGGTCTTAGAAATTCCCTAATTAATTCCTTGGCATATCAGATTTGTGAAACAATATTTTTTAGTTTTTTAGGCTTATTTTGATCATAAAAAGGGTCTATGACATTTAACAGACGCTTCCCGCAATAGTTTTTTCTTTGGACTCTATGAATGTGTTAACAGTTTTCATGATAATTTGGTTGCTGTGGGGACAGTTTAACTGTGTGCATTTATTTATAGATCACTCTGTGCACACACCGCTGTGTATATCTTTTATTAAATTGCATTCTGGCTAGTTCTTTTTATATTAAATTGAAATTGTTAGCCAATTATGTTTTCATTAAATACATGAGTTCTCAAACCCCAAAAAGTTCCAAGATGAAAAAATTCCTCAAGCACCACTGAAAAAATAAAAACATTGCAATTCCGACTATAAAACTAAGCTTTCTGTAGATATCAGTACCAAAATTCTAAGATCTGACTTCCACTGCATGGGACATTTGGTTTTCACTCTTAATTTTACATTTTCTAATATTTTCACAGGATGAAATGAAGTAAAATCTGAACAATCTATACAAAAGTGTAAAGTGCACTCTATCATGAAGCACATCAATGTATTTAAGAGACACAAAAAAAAACACTTGCACAAGTGAATGAATTGTCAGCTTGGTACAAGATTGCCCACCACAAGGCCCACCCGACAATCTTTATTATCTGCTACATCGTAATTGCTTTTAACAAAAAGTGCAAACATTTTCACTTTAAAACCCTGCATAAAGATATTTTAGTCTCCCGTCCAGAGTGATTTTGTTATAACAGAAGTAAGAATCAATGCACTTTTAATTGCCATAACATCAGTGTAATAACGTGTTCAAGCCAAGGATAATTTTCTATTTGTTGGTGTGCAATAAAGCATTTGGCCTGATGTTTATTGGTTGTATCGGTGTCATTGCAAGATCCATATAATTACTTGAGTTGGTCTTTCTCATCACCGCAAATGATGCCTGAGGTGCAGGATTTTAAGGCGCTTAATGGAGCCAATGT
The DNA here is from genome assembly GCA_024363595.1 of Xenopus borealis. Classification (NCBI taxonomy): domain Eukaryota; kingdom Metazoa; phylum Chordata; class Amphibia; order Anura; family Pipidae; genus Xenopus; species Xenopus borealis. The sequence goes on from CM044441.1 coordinate 153,107,757, forward strand.
TTATGTCTGACATTTAAAACTATTCAAACACTTTCCTAAGAAACGTAAAAAAAAGTGAAACTCAGGGAAGTGCAGCTACAATTTATTGCAACACAAAATCTACATTCTGAGTCTGTAGTTTTTGTTTTTTTATGAAAGAGATGAGACCTATGTTCAACCAAGAGGCATTTTGCAACTGCGATGGTTCATATACTAAGCCATGAAAATGATCTTTAAAAGGCAAGGAGTTCAAAAAAACTACTTCTTGAGTTGACAAAATATTCCAAGTATGAGCAAAGCAACAGCAACTTAAACATATTGCTTTAATTATTTGCATACAGTTTAGCCCAACTGTTAAGATCATGATGCACTTGGTCTGCTTGCGTATGTGAAAAAATATCAATATGGTCATCAATGTGCATTTAGAGGGCCATTTATTAAACCTTGAATTTATATGGTAGAGCTTTTGAAGGGGAAAACTCAAATTTTCAAGGAAACATAGAATAATTTTCACAGGTGACAAATTTTTGGTAAATCGAAACAGGTAAAATTTGCCCTAATTACACCCCTAAATTGCTAAAAATCCAAGCCTTAAATCCAAACCTCAAACCTGTCAAGGTCATGTAGAAGTCAATGGTACATGGCCCTGAAGTTGTTTCTTGACATCATGATCTGCTCTGGATAATCCAATAAAGTCTGGGTTTTAGTCCGATAATATGATAAAATTGAGTTTTCACATCGACAACTTTATAAAGTAAATTTTTCGGCCCGTCAATTGTACAATTCAAATTGATGTTCAGTTTTGTTGCAATGTTATTTTGCTCCGACATTTTCAAGATAAATTATTAATAAATGAGTTCCAGAGTGCACAGGAGTTTGGATGACTTTGTTTTAATAAAAAACTAGGGATGCACTGAATCCACTTTTTGGGATTTGGCCGAATCCTTTGTGAAAGATTCGCCCAAATAGTAAATCCTAATTTGCATATCCAAACTAGTGATAGGAAAAGGTGTAGTGATGGGCGAATTTATTCGCCAGGGGCGAATTCGCGCGAATTCCCGCAATACGCGAAACGCCAGCGAAAATTCGTGAAAAAAACGAGTCATGTGTCGTTTTTGACGCGACGAAAACGACGCGTCAAAAACATGGCGTGACTCGTTTCGTGAATTTTTTCGCCAATTCGGCGAAGCGAAACTGGGTAGATTCACCCATCACTAAAAAGGTGGGAAAAACTGTTTTTTACTTCCATGTTTTGTGACAAAAAGTCCCACAACTGATTTACATATGCAAATTAGGATTCCAATTCGGTTTGGCCAAGCACAAAGATTCGGCCGAATCATAATCCTGCAGAAAAAGGCTGAATCCTGGATTTGGTGTATCCCTATGAAAAACTGAGATAAACTCAAATTTTAGTAAACAACCCTTTAGTGTCAGTGTGTTGCACACCATCAACATTTCTCAATGGTAGCCAAATCTATCCTTCTGTTATGAACTCTAATAGTCAAAACTGAATCTATGAAATATCTATTGAAATTAATTTGATTAAATTGACAGTATAAGGCCCAATTTGGGATTTGGAGTGAGAAATAGAAATATTATTATATAAGTATTGTTAAAATGAGGATAATAGTGATTTAAGAATCACTAAAAGCAAAAAAAAAAATGAAAGCACTTTCTATACAATTATAAACCAAACATTTATGAACACGCCATTTTAACAAGAATGGGGTCATGCACCCTTTCATTTTTAATGACTTTTCTTGGCCCTTTAGCTTACTTAGATTCTTTTCCATAATTGTCTAATAGCCTTCAACCTCCCCCCAAAAAACAAGATTAAAACAGAAAAATCTAATTGCTTAGTATGATAGTTACTCTGAGCAAGTGCAGCTCCAGCTTGATGAAATTAGCAGTGTGCCCAGAACTTGCCCAGTCACATAATAACTGTAAAAACAAAAAACACTTTAATATTGTGAATATTCTTATTTTACACATCACACAACAATTCAGATTTCCCAAGGAAAAATATTGCCAAATAAAGAATGGTCATATACTATTGTAACAAGAGACATCTGAAAACCATTTTACAAATCTGCTTGCATCATGCCAAGCTATGGATAGTATTCCAAGACAAAAAAAAATATTTTTGTATTGTATTTATATATTTTTGTTCCTGTAGCCTAGAGTCTGCCAATATACAGTATCCTACCTCTAAAGGGCAAAGTTTTACTTTGGACCTATTTATTAACAGCCTCAGTTACATGGTTTTAATGGTTTTTGAAACCACGACCAAACTCACAAACTACGAATGTCAAGAGACTTATTAACAAACTGAAGAAAAAAATGATGAACTAAAAATTATTCTGACCTCTGCACTAAAAAATATGGATACCTCAAAAACCTCTAAAAATTTGTGTTTTACAAAACAAAAGTCCTAATTGATTTAAGGTTGCCATAGACACACAGATAATATCACACAAAACAAATTTTCGTATGATATTTGATGCTTATATGGCGGGAAAAGAGCCAACCGATATCGGCAGAAGACGTACATATTGGTTGGCTGGTCAATTGCGCTGGACGGAAAATTTTGATTGGGTGCCTTTGAAGGCACCTGAACATTGGCCACTATTTAGTGCTGAATCGTTAGATACAGGTAGAATTCTATTGTTTCTACTTGTTGTGGTAGAGTGCCCAAAGAAAAGTGTAAAATGGTGTATTTTACCTTTAATTTCTCCCCAATAGGAGATGAAAGCTGCAAGGGAGAAGTTACTAATCAGAGCATAGTCTCCCTGTTTAATGGATATTGCTATCTAGCCCCTGGATGCTATAGTATTATAGCATCCTGGAAGGCAGGGCCGCCATCAGGGGGGGACAGGGGGGACAAGTGTCCCGGGCCTGAAGGGGGGCCCGGCAGTGCTGCACTTTAGAAAGAGCCGGGCCCCCCTTGAGTCACAGTAGACCCATGCGCTGTGGGTTTTGGTTCATAAAGGGGTGGGTGGTGGGTCTCTATGCTGCACTTATTTGGATCACAGTCCCCTCCCCCTGCCGAGTGGATAGGCTGGGGGTGTCCGTTGAAACCTCGCCCTCTATATCACGTAAATGGACCTGCGTGACGTCACTGTCATGTGATCCTACCATGGGACCGCTCCATTCTGCAACTTCTAATGTAGGTTGCTACAGGCTGCAATGTCTAGGTTTTAGGGGGGCTTTTTTAGCGCTGATGTCTGTGTGGTCTTTTAACTGTGATGTGTAGTGTGTGGGATCAGGCATGGGGCTTGGGCACCAATGTGGCTGGGGCCCAGGGGTACCCGAAAATTTTGTTGTACAGGGCCCCATGATTTCTAATGGCGGCCCTGCTGGAAGGTACAGGCAATGCATTCTATTGGTCCAGTTCACATTTTGGAGCTCACCTTCCACAGGAAGGCTATCGTGTGGAAAGTTAATTGGAAGTTTCGAGAAGGTCTCTCAGCAGGACACAGTAGGTAGGAGACCTAGCTGTGTTAGGAACTCCCAGGGGTGCTAAGGGTGCCGCCTGCTGCTGCAAGAAGCAAAGGGAGCCCGTGGCTGTCACTGAGAGCCAGATGTTGTTGTCTGTGTGGGACATTGAGTAGTCCAAAAAGATCAGCAGCTCCCTTGACTTCGATAGGACTTTGACAACTTTTAACTGGCCAAATTTTGTATTAGTGGCTTTCTTGGTTTTTACACTTAATAAATCTCAAATTTTTAGGGGCAGATTTATTAAGGTTCGAGTTTTTACACAAAAAAATTGCGTTTTCAAAGTTATTTTTGAGTCAAAAAAATTTTTTTGGGTTAAAAACTAGAAGTTTTTGAAATTATAGAGAAATTGCTAGAACCCGAAAATAAACCATCTAACACCTGTCAAGGCCATGTAGAAATCAATGGCAGAGGTCCCTTGAACCATTTGAATAAGCCTTTATTAGTTTTTTTTGTGGTGGGTTCAATATAAATATTTGAGATTTTTACATTCAAGGTTTTTCTAAAAGGAAATCTATACCCCCAAATTGAATACTTGATTAAAGAATCTTATCAACCTGGTATATATATTTATGTAAATATTGCCCTTTTACATCTCTTGCCTTGAACCCCCATTGGGTGATGGTCTGTGTGCTGCCTCAGAGATCACCTTACCAGAAATATTTCAACTCTAATTGTAACAGGAAGAAGTGTTGAAGCAAAAGACACAACTCTGTCTGTTAATTGGCTCATGTGACCTAACTTTATAGTTTGTTTGGTATGTTTGTGTGCACAGTTGAATCTTACGATCCCAGGAGGCTGTCCTTATTTTTTAAAATGGCTATTTTCTATTTATGATTACCCAATGGCACATGCTACTAAAAAGTGTATTATTATGAATATGGTTTATTTACATGAAGCAGGGTTTTACATATGAGTTGTTTTATGCAATATCTTTTTAGACAGACCTACATTGTCCGGGGGTATATTTTTCCTTTAAATGAAAAAAATATTTGAGTTGTGAGTTAATTTCTCAAATTCGACTTTGATAAATAATTCATGAGAAAAAAAATCCAAATTTGAGTATTAGTCTCCTCATGGATACTCTCGCCCATGTCATTAAACACTGCACATCCATATCCCATCCGCCATTGGTAAACACAGACTCTTAGATGGGCTGATATCAGGACTGGCCACTTTTTTGTTTCTGAGCCTCCCAAATGTTACATTGCCTTCTGTTTGGGTTCAGTATCTTGCTGAAAGATCAACTTTCATACAAAGGAGTTTCTATAAAGATTTTCAGCCTTGTCTTAATATAAAATTGCACTGGCCAGTTGGGCTACAGTTAGGGGCATATTTATCTAAATGTGAGTTTAGAAATTAATAAATACTCACCAACATATCTATTTATTCCTATGGGAATTTTTGAATAGTATTTATGGATTGGTGACACGGTCCTAAAAACCCATAGGAATGAATAGCATGTGGGTGACTTTTTATCAAGTGCTAAACTCACATTTTGATATACCTGCCCCATAATCTTAAATTATTATTGTAGATGACATGAAATTACACATGAACATATGAGAAATTGTGTTTTAACCTGTTTGATTTGCTTTTTCATTAAGTTTTTTGTTGCTATTTCACATTCTAATCTTAAGGGGCCAATATGGATTGCAAAAAGCCCCCCATGCATATTTTTGCATTTCAAGTTCCAATCCATCTTCCTCTTTCTTTCACACTTGATTAATGTGAAACACTATGTTTCCATCCATTAGTTTCAAATCTCCATAACAATGTGCAATACATTGTGAATAGGGCAGGTCTTGCAAGTTAGAAATACATGAATCCAATTAAAAATGGAAGAACACTTAAAAGACTAAAACAGATTCCTAGAAAGGCTTGAATTAAGAGATGGCAGCATGCTTTGTTCTTGACAAAGTACAATAATATCCAATGATTTCCTAAAACAAACATAAAATGGCATTGGGAAATCTAAAATGATCTTGATGGACCAACATGGCATGAAGATGTTCACCATGGACTCCACCCTAATGTAGAAATATCATACAAATGTGCAGAGTGTATACATCCTAACAATAATTACAGAATGAAAAAAATTTTACCTCTGGAAAATGAAAATAGACTTAAACCATCCTTGGCGACATGACCAAAAATAACAACAGATGGGTACCATGAAGTTTGATGTCATTGTGGTCCTATTAAAATTGTCCTCTACATCATCATTCATCATCTCTGAAGCCCCAAGTGCATAAAAGCTGTGCTGTCTATACTATATTTGGGGGGTTAGCCTTGGGTAAATAATTTATCATTTTGCCAAACTCCTCCTTCTCTTGAGTTGCTCAGGTGCAGAATGTACTATCCTAAAGGTCTTTAAAAAGGTCAACGAAATCCACACTGCTTAATTTATCATGTCCTCTAAGCATCTGAAGGCTGCATCATTGTACTATAGTTTAAATATCCACAAGGCCTTCTGTCTTGTCATATAAAAGTTTGGAAGAACATCCATCATCTTTAATGCTTTTCCCATCGCTGCGGCACCGCGGCACTGCGCTTACAATCTGCACGACTTTTGGAGATGTCGGAAATAAAACCGGTGGCACATTCATCATCCCTGTAACGCTTTCTCTCGGCTTACAATTGGCAACTCATTCAGCGCCGGTTAAAAATGTCTATCCGCCAGAATGTTGCATGCCGCTTATCACAATGACATTCCCAAGATGGCCGTAGCATCCATTGTATCAGAATCGCACTGGTTAAGTAATGCATATTAATGTGGCCTCATTGCTAAAAATTTCCCTTGAAATACTTTGCAAACACTAGTTTCCACAGCTGTTGTCATAAATTGTTTCTAATGCTTTAAATAGAACTACATGTACACAATATCTAGGTAAGGGGTTCAAAGTTGCATTGCCTTACTTTAATGTCTCATCTATTTAAATACATGATCTGTGTTTCTACAGCTTACAGACCATAATTATTTGACTCATTTACTGCTGGATGAAATATGAGCATTTACTAGATGAGAGAGTTACTACAATTCAATTATTCAAATGGGCATTGCAAAATTGCCTGGGCCTGTTCATTAAACGAGATGGAAACATTTATTTTGGATGTGCAATGGACGCTAAGTGATGGCACGACTGGGCAAAATTGCATAATTCTGAAGACTGAAAGGAAGCATCATGGCTAGAAATTTTGCAACTAGGGCTCACAGTATTGGCAACAAAGAGGAGTAGCCATATTACATGACGTTGCGTGCCTTCAAATTTATCTTGGAAAGCATCATGTTTTTTATCTTCATGCTCAGTACAGATCACTAGACCCTGATGGTATCATAATGGAAGTAATGCGGGAACTCAGTAAGGATGTGGAACTTTATGGACCCATTTTGGAGACCTAGAACTTTATTTTCTCGAAGGTAAATAAATTCTAGTTTCTCCTTTGTGGCACTTGAGTTACACTTTAAAATTCCCAACTCATTTTCAAAATCTCTTTTGGCTTCAGGGTAAACACAACTCTATTCAAGTTCCATCAGGAGTTTGCACATCGTCCAAAGATTTTGGGTTATCTATGAGCCAGGAATTAGCTTGAAGGCAAGAGTGCTGTCAGCCACAACCTGATATAGGATCACGTAGGGCTTTCAGGCTAGGAGACAGGCCAAGTTATGACCAGATGTCATTTAGTTGTAACCAGAGTTCACAGCAAAAAGGTGAAGGAAAGCAGCAGGCTGTATGTAAAGGTCTAAATATGTCATGTCCCTGCTCTTGTTCATGAAACAGTAGGCAGTTTTATGACAAGCACAGGCTGGTGAGAGAGGAGCATTCCAAAAACATGGAAGGGTACCAGGGGGCAGCATATGTCCCTATCACTGAAACGCAGATCTTGCAACCAACATGTACTTGGCTTTCTACTAAGCAATAGATTAACAAACATTGTTTAGAGGCTTCCAAAAATCCCTGATGGAATCTGACATAGCTTAGAATATTAAAATTACTATTAATCACTAAAAGTATTTTACTGGAGTTTGTAAAAAGACAACCTTAACCATGGAGCTTACAATTAAAACAGACAGTTCTTTCATATCTCATTTTATGATGCACAGTGAATAGCCCAGCATTTCCAATGTACATTAACCCACACATGAAGGTGTCTATATATATATATATATATATATATATATATATATATATATATATATCCATACAGAACACAGACCCCCCCCCAGCACCAAACACAAGTGACCTATTTATATACACAGACTCTGACAAATCCTCCCACACGATGATATGTTGATAAATGGAAAGCCACTCTGTGCTTTGCTCAATCCTCAAGCACCCTAAGGGCTAATCTGTTATAAGAAGCTGAATAGCAAGTTGTATGGGCAGGTGACAGCTCAGATGTGCACAAACTCATATTCATACACATATTTGTGTTCACAGTTTGATAATTCATCCTCCCCATCCTTGGTGCCATTCATATCCTCCAGTCACTACCCAGTGCACTGCTGTGAGTAATTGGACAACATAAAATGGAAAGTGTATTATTATTATTATTAGGAGAGATGTTAGAAACCTCTTGTTTCTCTTGTTTATGTGTAATAAAGAAGAGTATTGCATTTGGTGAAATTCCCAGTCGACTCTACTCATTGATGACTCACTGTCTAGACTGATATTTATCTATTGGATTCAGAGCTGAACATCTATTGTGTCTAAATGTGGTTACAAAGCATGGACATCACAGTCAGTGAGTATGGGCTTCCCTCTACAACTGACCTCTAGTTTGTGAATGAGGATCTTCCTTAATTTCTGCTGCCAAACCTGTCCCAACAATCCTCCCTCTCTCACAGCCACCAAAGTCACTTCTTCTAGCCATGGGTGCCAAAATACTCAGCACCTTGGCTTGACCAGAAACAATCCACAGCATTATGGGACATTACTCACTAATTTGAATATTTTTGGCTTCTTTCATATATTGACGCGATCTGACATGGAGTTAAGGTCAGCCGTTGCAACAGTTTATCAAGAAGATGTCAAACTTCTGTTTCCAAATTCCTTTCTCTGGGCACTTGGTTTCTTTCTTTTCTTTCACTTGTTCATGATTTTTAACTTAACTAAAAACTTAATATAGAACAAGACCATAAGACAAGCATACCAGCTGTGTATAATTAATTAATGATCTTGTTCTGGAAGCTTTTTCTAACACACAACAATTGTAATGTGTCACAAACAGCTTCTAAGAGTCATCGGGGCAGATTCAGTAAAGGGCGAAGTGGCCAACACTAGAGTTACTTTGGCAGAAATCCCATCCGCAGTGACATCGCCAATTCACTAACAGACGTAGACGACAATTTGATAGAGAACGAGACTGCCGCTAGCGTTCGTTTGCAGTCTATTGCCCGGTCACTTGCTGCTCTGGCAAATATTCGGTACTCTGTAAATTCAGTGCAAATTTTATTGAATAATGCCTCTTTTGTTAGAGTTTCCTTCTCCACCTCAAACCAGACGAACTGCTAAAATGAAGCTACATCTTATGTCAGTTACATCGTGTCCTGTCTGCCGGAAATGCATTAAAGTTGTCAGAACATTATTCCCCAAACATTTGAGGGGCATGGAACATTAGTTTTAGGGTGGGCTTATGTGTAGGGCATTAGAGGATCTCTCCTATTCAAATTGACTGTAAGAAGGCAAACTAATTGAAACGTAAGAAGACTAATGAAGTTTCGCTAGGCAGAATCGACCTCTATCGTCATTTTGCTTTGAAATGCTCCCGCTGCCGAAGTAACGCTATAGAAAAGTCGCCAGTGTTCGGCGGCGAGGATACAACGTCATGGTTTAGTGAATTAGCAATGTGGTAACAAATTTTCGCCGGGTGAGGTGGCGCAACGCATTCACTGGCGACAATTTACTGAATCTTTTATTGAAAATACAAAAAAGAAGGATAGGTCCTTTATTAAATACAAACCAATATATATTAGTATAAAACAATGCACTGTATACATGAATTAAATTGAATGTGCTCTTGGTTATTACTAATAATTGATCACCATTATCAAATTAATTGGGTTACTTAAAAAGAATATTAACTTAGATCAACCCACCCATCAATTCATCCAATACCCACTTCAGGCAATTACCAATAAAATTTTCAATTATAAAATAATCAATTCATCTAGTATTGGATATAGGTATTTGATTTATCAATTGTACCACCAATTCATTCAAGAGTTCTAATCAATTCATTACTTAAAAAACACCAATTGGGAGATTAAAATGCTATGTGCATAAAAAGTTAATAAATTATCACACCGGAATTGAAATTATTAGACCTTAAATGCATTCATTCATTCATAAACAAAAAGGGCCCCCTGCCCTTGATTAGTCCCCCCCCCCATTATGATTTTCAAGTTTAGAGACTTCAATCAATTAATAAGTTTAAATTGTACCATTAGAGCCAGGAATTTAATTAATCTATTCCACACTTAAATTGCTAGTAAGAATGAATTGGGAAGAGAGAAGATAGTGGTGTCATCCCAGTAGAAACTGTTTCAACTGTCTAAACTATGGAATTACCACAAGGGGAGAAGGTAGAACATGGGGAACTGTGGTCTCAGTAATTACCCAACTGGTGTGGTATCTATCTCTCCTAAAACCACAAATAAGAATAAAAATAAGAGATAAGAAAGACACTGTTAAAATTAAGCTCCTGTGAGATTTAAAAGAAAACGAAGGATCAGTTAAAATCAATAGAGAAAGTAAGAGAGAAACTGTGACGCGCGTTTCGCATTAAGCTTTGTCAAGGCCGTTTACTGAATCTGCCCCATCATTTGTAACCAACTTTTTACATCACTAATAACTGATAAATTATAAAGGTTACAGATAAGGAAAATCTCCATACCATAGTAGTATTCCCAGAATATTCCATAAAATTGGCATTTGTACAACCTTGGATGTAATTTTTCTATAGCTATAGAGTCAATTCTGAAGACTAAACGGTAATAGCTTGTGCTAGTGGACAAACTTCCATGTGGGATTTAAAGTAGCCAGCAAGATCTGGTCCTTGTACTTTTATTAAGAGGACATATTTTATTCTTTATATACTTTACAGGTAAATACACTCTGTTTGTCTTTATAAGGGGCACATTGGGGGATTTTAGGACATCCCTTACAGACATTAGTAATGGTACTGTTTTTGCAGTGATCCTGATCCTTTTTCTTCTGTACAATGTATTCATAAGCCGACTGTTTCCTCTGGAGCCCCGTACAGTTTACCCCCTGTGCCCAACCTGATAATTGCTCCACAGGGCCTTTATGACTGACTTTTGTACTAATCAAAGTGTTATCTGCTCTTGCAAGATTCCTGGTAAACAGCACACTCTCCCTTACAGTAAAGACCATCTGTTACCTGCCACTATACTGTCCCTGGGCAAATGAAACCGCTTAAAATATTACACACATTTCACTACTTAGAACAACCTGCTGGTGAATTGGCGTGTAGCATTAAATACTCATTTGTGGGCCTTGAATAAGAATTTAGTTATAAATATTCAATTAGAAGAGGCAGACACGAGGCAAACTCAGAGGACAGAGTTGAACAAAGTACATCAAGGATGCACAAATACATTTTCTTTATTAATTAAACCACATCTATCTGCTTCACAATCACATACTTGTTACACAAGATTATTAAACTCAAGCTAATGAAATATCTTACAAGTTCTAAATGTGGTTAATGCTCTACAAATACAAGATAGCAGTTACATTAATAAATAAGTTAAGGTAGACCTGAATCCTGTACATACAGCACTTTTAAATGCCTACATGCCTATATGTTGTGCTATTGATTATTTGGTTTGTGGCTCTCGGGTTCTTACATTAAATGTTAGCTATGGTGACTTGGAGCTTCTTGGTCTAAGGCCTGCAAACTTCATAAAGAAAAACTGCAGCTGCTTTGTTGCTAAATGTTTAGTGTTCCTTTACCATTCTCAAGGTTTATTATGAGCCAACTGCCCACTTAAAATATTGTGGGGAACCTACTTTAAAGGAGAACCAAACCTTTAATAGAAAATGCCCCTAATTTTTAACTTACCCCTCCTGCAGATTCTAGCCATGGAGTTCACGATAGACATCTTCTTTCTTCTGAAGTTTAGGCGCATTCGCAGTTCGCATTCCAGCCCCAAACCGCTGTGTATGCGCCGAAAGTCACGAAAATGTCAGTAAATTTTCGTGACTTTCTGTGCATGCTAAAAAAGCCACACCTCTCTGCCTCACCCTTAAAGAGTCTCAAACATTATTTCTGTATCTTGCTTGCCAGAATTGAGCTTGACAGCGTGGGTTGTTGTGAGAGAATGCTGGGAACTGTAGTTTAGTAACAGACGTAGGGCAATAGGATTCCAATGCCTCAGAATTCATCTCACTTTTTGGACTCCTGCTGAACTTCCTATGCACTCTAAATTCCCCCACATATGCTCTCACTCTACCATAGATCAGACTGCTCTAGTGGAACAGGTTCTCCTGAGGCAAAGACTTACGGGACCTCCAAGATCCCCCAGAGACACAGAAACAACAACCGATTACCATAAAGGAAACATTAGCATAGTACTAAGCAATCTGAACCAGAAAGGAAATAGAAACCTCACAAAGCATTAAAAGGCACTGTACACACAGAATGCGCAATTTAAACAGCTCTCAAACACATTGCACCATCAAATAAATTGACCATTGAAAAACAGTAAAAATATAGCAGTTTTACTACTTGTCTCCTGGTCATTTCACAGTCCACAGGCCTCAAAATTACCTTTTTACTTCAATTTCCTGTTTTCAGTGTGTTGAAAAGAAATCAGAAGTTGTTATTAGAATGCCACATCAAAGAGATCTAAGAAACAAACTGTAAACTCCATCTGCTTATTCACTCTTTGGTAACATCTATGGTTCGGCTAGTCAACCGGGGCGACAGGAAAGTTACTATTAGTTGCAGAAAACAGCAGGCCCTCCTGTTCACCAAACCACAAGCAGACACAAGAGAAATGGAGGTAAAGAGAGAAGAAAGAATTATAGAAAAATGAATAAAGGAAGGAAAGGGTGCAAAGTATATTCTGGGAAAACTAAACTTGTGAACAAAACAAAATAGGGGAGAAAAGCAGAAGAAGAAAAGATATATAAAACTAAAACAAAGATATGAAGGTGAGAAAATATTTGAGAGTTGGCCAACGTCTATGGTTTTGTGGTGGGATCCTGGCACCCCAGTTATAAAACAAAAAAAGATGCAATAATATCAGAGGTGGAGCAAAGACGTGCTCCCAAGTTTAATGAGTTGCTCTAGCAACATACAATAAGATTATGTGGCAAATTAAAGCGCGAAGCGTCTAACGCTGGCGCTAATTTGCCAGCCTGACGTCATTTCGCAACTTCGCAAATTCACTAACATGGACTCTGGCGAATTTTCGCTAGCGAAGTAGACAGACTTGCGCAACTTTGCACCCTTACGCCAGGCGAAGTTGCGCACTGACAAAGGATTGTAAATTCGCAAATTCACTAAGATGAGCATTTTCCTCTACATTAGCACTTACGCTAGACGTTACTTCAGACCAGGCGAAGTTCAATACAATAAAAAAAATTCCGGAAATTGCCGCGCTGGCGCTTTTTGATTTAAACAGGTGGCGGACAGGGAGAAGGCAGTTTGGGGAGATTGTCGCCAGCGATTAATCGCCAGGCGACAGAATCTCCCCGATTCCCCTGTCTGCCCCAGCCCTAAAGCCTCCAGTTCCCATAAACTCTTGGGTTGTCTTTCATGAACTGCACGTTTGAAGTCTCCCCAGAGTGGCTCAATAATATTGAGGTCAGGAGACTGCGATGGCCACTCCAGAACCTTCACTTTATTTTGCTGTAGACAATGACAGGTCGACTTGGCCTTGTGTTTTGGATCATTGTCTTGTTGAAATGTCCAAGTACGTCCCATGTGCAGCTTCTTTGCTGATGAGTGCAAATTCTCCTCCAGTATTTTTTGTATGTCACTTTAAGTTATTTGTGGGTTTTTTCCTTGCATCCCAAAAATTTTTCTGGCAGTTGTGGCTGAGATTTTAGTTGGTCCACCTGACGATGGTTTGGTTTAAACAGAACCCCTAATTTTCCACTTCTCAATTAGAGTTTGAACACTGCTGATTGGCATTCACAATTCCTTTGATATTTTCTTATATACCTTTCCTGTTTTATAGAGTTCAGCTACATTTTCCTGCAGATACTTTGACAATTCTTTTGCTTTCCCCATGACTTAGAATCCAAAAAACATCACTGCAGCACTGAATGAAAGATACAAGGGTCTGTCAAGAGTCCAGAAAGTCATTGACCTTTAATACACACCCACTAATTACAAGCAAACAGATCACAGGTGACCTTTAATAGCCATTCTATCCCTTTAATGTCAAGTTGTGTGCATGTTATCAGGCCAGATCACCAGGGGTATGTAAACTTTTGATCAGGGTCACTTGGGTAGTTTGTGTAGTGATTATGATTTAAAAAGTGTAAACACAGTTGTTTGACAATAAATGGCTTCAGCCAACCACTAACCATAAGTGAAAGAAAAATGTTTGTGTTATCATTCACATTCTCTGAAAAATGATTAAGAAATCATAAATTTTGCCAGGGTAAGTAAACTTATGAGCACAACTGTATATAACCCATGATTGGCACAAACAGCCAAAGGGCAGATATGACTAAGCTCAAAGTGCCATAGCCCAACTTCTGGGTTCTAATCATCAGAGAGGTTATTAGACTATCTGGACTTATCATTCCATCCTCCCTAACTGCCTGAGATCAGACTATTAATATTTCTTCTTATTCCATGCCCATCAGAGTTCCAGCTCATTCCATGCCTTCTTCTGCTGGCTGGGTTCTATAGGGCTTGTTTACTAAAGGGAAAATGTGCAAAGTGCACAACTCCCCCTTTTGTGGCAGCTACAACTTTGCCTTGTATGGGAGGAAATATGTACCGGACAGATTGTGCCAGAACAGTAGGTGCAACTTGTACCTATAGGTGGTGGCCTATAGCTGTTCTCATGCAGGCCCCTTACTTATACACCATTCTCTCAGGCGTTTTGGAATTTCTCCATTTTATCTACTCACACTACTTTGAAGGATTATCTTCCTGCATGAATACTGTTGTTATTTAACTAATCTACCCCCAAACACTTAGTCCAGAACGTGGCAAAACTATGACAAGATGCTGCTATGGTTCCAGTGCTTCAGAGATGCTCTGTCTCAGGCTACAGCTCTCATTGACAGGCCTGTGTGTGCCCGGAATTATGTTTTTCTTTATTTGTCCAGTCACTGCTCACAAGGCGCCCTCCCATATACTCACTCAACTTCATATTAAAAAATAAATGTGTGGGCTTGGAGATATTGCATTAACAGATGGCAAACGACCATACAAGATACAAAGCAGAAGCATTTTTCTCTTGGTGCATCTCACACATCTGCTTTTTCAGATTTATGTGGCAGAGTCCTCCTTGCAACATGATTAAAAGAGTGATGTTTATTATAGAGTGAATACACCCTGCTGTCTTCTGATGTCTGATGTGCATGTTTTAAGGGAAAATCTACACTATCACCTTTTTCATTGGGTATGTTGTGTAAAAAACACAATTCTGTTCTTTGTAAGGTATGGCACCTGATATCCAGAACGCTCAGGATCTGGGGTTTTCCAGGAAATACTTCCTAATTTGGATCACCATTCTTTAAGACTACTAAAAAAATAATTTAAACATTAATTAAACCCAATAGGGTTTCCTCCAATAAAAATAAATAATATCTTAGTTACGGTAAGTTGAAGGCAGTGTTTTATAATTATAGAGAATAATTTTTAAAGCTGTAATTATAAGTTTAAAATTGAGTCTATGGGAAATGGCCCTTCTGTTATTCTGAGGTTTCCGGCTAATGGGTTTCTAGATAACACATCCCATACCTGTATAACAACTATGGGTTGTTGGAAATGATCTTGAATTCCCAGTGGGTGATGTCTTACCACAGTGGCTTGGAGAAGTAGCAGGAAGATCAGCTTGAAGGCCATTTAGGGTAAGGCTCATGGAGAATGTGCTTATAGATACTGTACACCTGGAAACCCAGCTTAAAAGGTATTGTAAGATCTGCAAATATGTGAATATGCATTTGCTGTTGCAGGCAAGGCTGCCATTAAAAATCATGGTGCCCTGTACAAAAAAATTTTCAGGGCCACCACCCCCCAAGCCCCGCCCCAGATCTCACCCACTCCACAGTTAAAAGACCACACAAACATCAGCATTAAAACTGTAAAATGCCCCCCACACACACAAAAGTTGTATACAAAAATACATGGGTATGGCCAAATTTGATGCAGTTGATGCCCCCACGGTCCTTGGAAAAAATTTGGCCTTTAGGTTGGGGACCACTGCTATAGAGTATTAAAATAATACATTGGTGGCCAGGGGTTTAAAAAACACTTTGGTGTTCAGTAGAACTGAACTGGTGGCTTCAGGACTTCAACTTCAGCTATTTTCATGACTTTGGGTCTTTTCACTGCTTCAGAACTTCTGCTATTTTTGTGACTTCAGTTCTTTTCACTGCTTCAGGACTTCAACTTTGGCTAGTTTCATGACTTTGGGTCTCTACGCAGCTTTGGCTTTTCTGCAGTACAGGACTTTGGAAGAAGCGGCACAGCTTCAGCACTGTCAAGTGGGGCCTTGAAATCTGTAACAGCATTACTTTTCTTTGCCTATACTTGCAGTTCCCACATTTTTAGGTCAACCTACTCATTGCTATTAAGAAGTTAAATAATGGATTTGGTACAAAAAGCTTGCAGCTTGGTTGCATGTTAAAGGGCAGATGGGTCTTGATGCAACAACTATTATGAGGGACCAATTGTTGTTGATCCAACGTCACATTTTACTGGGCCAAAACACATTAAAATGCTGATGTTGCTCAAAAAAATTTTTTTTTGAGTTCTCAAGCAGCCCAGAGGCCACGGAATTTAATTTGAGTTCAGCATCCAGTTGCAGAGATTCCTGTTCTTAAATATTGATTAGGCTCTTTCCCTAAGAGTTAGCATATTAGTTCTTGACCAACACCACAAAGACTGTCCCATGCAGAAGAGGATGTGCTCAGGGAATTCAAGCTCTAATATTACTCAATGCCTGATGAAGAAGCAGTTACTAAATATTGATGTTTTGTTCCTAATACCAAAATAAGAGACTTAGGCATTGAGTAATATTAGAGTTTCTTCCCTAACACCACAAAAAGAGTCCCAAGTTTAACAGGCTCAACAAAGGAGCATTTCCTAAGTATTGATTAGTTTAATCCCTAACACCACAAAGACACACCTCCCAATATTTTGGAAATAAAAAGAGGGCCAAAAAATTGCAGTTCTTAGCAAGGTGAAATTTTTTGACCACGTCCATTTTTGCATTTTTGTGGCCACACCTCCTAATTACCATGTTCATTTTACAAAATTTGGCAGGTTGTGAAACTCTGATCATATTTCTGTGGTTTTTTTTCAGTTATTACAGTTTTGCTAATGAAGGTGAATTGCCCTTTAAGCTGTGAGTCTAACTTTTCCCAAGGAATCTGATATCGTTACAGTTACTTATTTGCTTTTCTAGAAATTTTTGTATCTTTTCTTCTGCTGTGGCTGTTCTGGGCCAAAAGCCAATTTAGTTAGAAACTTTATTCCTTTATCTGGCTTTTCAGTGCAGAGAAAAACTGGACTTTCCAGTACAAATGAGGGACTGCAGGTTGAGCTATCAATAAAGGACTGTCCCTCTAAAAACAGGACAGTTGGGAGGTATGCAAAGAGAGCGTCACATTTGGTATTTCAAAACCCAGAACAAACACCAAGATTCCAGTCAAGGCTCACACTTCTGCCTATAACAGCCGCTTTCATGTTGGGAGGAGACCTTGACTATTCTTCACTAAACTATTGATTAGTTTATTCCCTAATGCTACAAAGTTCCATGCTTAAAAGATTCTGCCCAGGGAGTTCAAGGAACTCTAATATTACTCAAAGTCTGACAAAGAAGCAGTTCCTAAATATTGATTAGTTTCTTCCCTAACATTACACGGAGAATCCCATGTTTCTTCTCTAACAACACAAAGTCCCATGCTTAAAAAAATCTGCCCAGGGAGTTTAAAGTAAAGTTTTAAGGAACTCTGATATTACTCAAAGCCTGACAAAGGAGCAGTTCCTAAATATTGATTTGTTTCTTCCCTAACATTACAAGGAGAATCCCATGTTTCTTCTCTAACAACACAAAGTCCCATGCTTAAAAAAATCTGCCCAGGGAGTTTAAAGTAAAGTTTTAAGGAACTCTGATATTACTCAAAGCCTGACAAAGGAGCAGTTCCTAAATATTGATTAGTCTCTTCCCTAACATCACAAGGAAAATCCCATAGTTAGAGGAAAAGATACTCGGGATTAACTATATAATGAATTCTCTGATTGAAGTTGAGGTCTGACATAAATAGGTAGGGACTAGTGGGATAACTCCACCTTCTCTTTTTTCCAAATTTCCTACTTTTCTCTGAACTGAAACCTGCCAAACCTATGAATTACTTAATTGAGTTCTAATTAATTTTTAATCAGGAATTCCCTCTGAGTATCAAGTTATTTATTAGCCTTGTACCTTAGTATGGTTATTTATTAATAGCAATTGACAGAATTAACGTCATAATTCATGAATTAATGTCAAAACAGCTATGCACTTTAATTGATTAATTATCTATATTAATGCTATTTATATAAATTAAGTACTGCACTTATAGGCGATTTCCATAATTATCATATTGATATAATTAACTTTTCATTTATTAATTACAATTTATTTCTAATCTTGTCCATTCATTTAATTTATGCACTAGCACTTTTTCATTGATTAACTCACTCCTATATAAGGGTGGAGTGATTATTTAGGTATCGGTACGATACTTTTGAATTGGGAATTAGAATACAAGAGTTAATAAATTGGAGTAGGAGTTCTTTTTCTTTCCTTTTTTTCAAGGAAAATCCCATGTTTAACAGGATTTGCCCAGGAATTTAAAGGAACTCAAATATTACTAAAGGCCTGACTAAGAGCAGTTCCCAAATATTGATTAGTTTCTACCCTAACACCACAAAACAGTTTCGTGCTCATCAGGATTTACCCAGGGAATTCAATGAACTCTAATATTACTCTAACATGACAAAAGAGCAGTTCCTAAGTATTGATTCGTTTCTTCCCTAACACCTCAAAGAGAGCCCCGTGCTCAAGTTAGTTATGGGGAAGTCCATAAACACTCAAGGCCTGAGAGTGGAGCTACATTAAAGTTTAAATCAAAACATAATATATATTGGAATCACCCCCTTTTTAAAGGCTTTTGAACAAAAGTGTCCCTGAGCAATAAAAACTTGGAAAATGACTTGCACTGAGGGGGTCCTGGAGTAAATTTTGTCTCACCCTTAGAGTAAAGATGATCTTATTTACTGTGCACCCTGAGCCAGTCTCTTTGTGAGACTGTAGGTAGAGTGGGTGTATAAATCACTGTTAATTGCAGCAGACTTCTGGCATACAGCTGTTCGGCCCCCTACTCACAGCAGCACAGTGTGCACACCATTAGTCTGCATAATATTCATACAGGTTTGTACTTCCCCGAACCCTTTGCCTGTCTGATTGCTAGATTGCCTTTTCATTTTCCTTTGATTTATGGCTCCGGCAAATTGTCTCTGGAAGATGCCAATTTTTATTCTAAATTACAACACCTTATGGCTCCTCTGTCCCTCTTCCCATCCCTTCTCACCGCTGTATATAATTTCTAGTCTCCGCATAAGTGCAACCAACTGTTCAACGCTCAGAACATTCCTCTGCCGTTTGGCACAATCAATACAGAAGACACAACCAGTCCATGTCATTTTCCCCTTAATGCCTCATTTCCTTGTTGCTAAATTTCCGTGTCAAGCCCCGCGCCAGCGGTGGGATAAACACTCATCGCAATTTTAGCCATTCTAAAAGCCATTTTTCCCTGTGTGCACAGTAAATATATGGGAATTGGCAGTTTCAAGGCCAGGCGGCTGCTGTACACACCGCTGCCCAGTATCCCCATTGGTCCTAGAGTCTTGCTGAGAAGCCTGAGGAAATACCATAGTGATGCTGGGCTCTGCACTCTATACACAATATAACAGCACTTGATGCTGTCACTTCACCCCTGCCTGTTGTAATTATCCTTACAAGTCATGCAAAAAAGAGCGCTGCTGTACACAAGTGCAGGCTCTGTCACAGAAAGCAAAAAGCCTCCCGGCTGATTGTTAAATACATTTTCCAAACTGGGGATTGGCTCTGCTTTTTTTACCCCCCCCTTTCTTTTGAGTTTGTGCTATGAAACAAGGAAGAGAGAGTGTGTGCCGACAGCCCATCAGTAGTGGAAATAGCAGCGGTGATAGCTAATCTATGAGACTGATTGCTATTCCTGCAGGAATCCCGCCTGGGAACCTATTCATCCGCACTGACAGCGCCACAAAATGCATCACAAATCTATTCGCTGACAGACACGCCGCATCCTGATTTCAAGTGTGTTCTGTTCTCTGTATCTCCGCTTTTTGTTCTCGCCTTTTTTGAATTTTTCTTTTTTCATGTTTTCGGTGCTTTTTATAACCCTCGTATTCCTGCAGTTTAGTTTAACCGTTTCCTTGCCTGGAGGTGTTTGGATGAACAATGCTGTTATTAGTAAGTTTGGAAAGAGAACGTGCCTACACCTCCGTTTGTCATTCATTTGCTTTGGTGCCAATCCCGCCAGCATCCATACACGCTACTTAGCAACTAGCTGCAACTGCCAGTCTGCTCTGATGAACTGCACACATGCAGAAAAGGGAATACTGGAATTATGGCCTGCAGGTCATCTTATCTTGTATTCATAGACAAAAGTGTAAAGTATAGTTTTTGGCCACAAATCACTATGTATTTTTACCCCTTGTGCAGCTTTTCTTTCAGGATAATTGTGGGTGCACCACAACAGCAACTTGCATGAAATTGGCATTTTTTTGGTAAATCACTCATAAGTTGTGGCACATGCTGTTTCACCAGTATTTGTATCCTTCAGTCACAAAACGTAAATAACAACAAATAACAAACATCCAACGCAACACTCAAAGGGAAACTTGTAAAAACCACTCCCTTGCACTTGGGTGTCCCTAATCTGAGGAACATAAAAATATATGCATGAGCTTGTGCTTTGCACTTTATAAATTTGCCCTATTGAAATTAAATTAAATATGTAATTTTCAATCTTTTAAAGGAGGAATTCAATATAAAACATGCAGTGGATTGGGAAGATAAGAAAGGTTATGTGAAACCACAGAAATCCATCTGCACTGGTTGATATTAATGCATTTGTTAAAAGTGAATGTTAGTAATTAGAAATGGCACTTGGTTTGTGTTTTGTGCCGGTGTATATATGTATAGACTTGATCAACTGCCTTTTGTGTGGGATCTGCCTGACAGCATACCTGTACAGTGGAATTTGGCATGAAAATTCATACTTTTGTGGTTCTTGCCCAAAATCTGCCCCGCATGTGTGTGCACTCATAGGCTGATCCCATGCCAAACAATGCCCACACAAACATCATGCAGGAGTCAGTATTTAAATATATACTTATATATATAGTGAATAAAGTAATCCTTGTTTTGAAATAAGAGGATATTATATAGTATATAATGTATCTCCTATTGTAACCCACCAAGAGCAGACTGAGTGCTTTTATACAGATCATGTGACTCAGAGGTGACTTTTAATATCTTCCTAAATGCTAGCAGGGGGTACATTATTCATTATAAATGATAGTTACATTTATATAGGTTAGTCCATTGCTTTCTCTCTTTCCTGCTGAAACAAATGTGGCACAGGGTATGATTTTCAAGGGCTTTTTTTCCACACAAAAAAAATCATTGCTTATTTTAGGCTTTCAGACAAGTGA
This sequence comes from Xenopus borealis, assembly GCA_024363595.1. Classification (NCBI taxonomy): domain Eukaryota; kingdom Metazoa; phylum Chordata; class Amphibia; order Anura; family Pipidae; genus Xenopus; species Xenopus borealis. The sequence goes on from CM044441.1 coordinate 153,129,198, forward strand.
CAGGCAATGTGCAAGGGGAAGAGTTGTAGAAGGGATCACCATAAGTTCAGGCCTGGATTTGTGGAAAGTCCACAAAGGCCTGGGGCGGCAAAAAATTTAGGGGTGGTGTTCAGAAGCACTGGGGACATGCAGGAGATTTGCCAGCTCTTTAGATCTCCCACACGTCAATCCCCATGTTCTGGACACTATGAGATAAGACTTGCACATGCTGTGCCTGAATTAAATGCCAAAGTTCTTCTCTAGAGGACAATGGAACAAGGAACACTTCTCCCAGTATGTGACAGTCAGCATTAGGGCGCACATTAGGAAGCGTGAGTGTGCGTGTCCTACCCAGCGAGGTGGTGTAGTGGTGCAAAGGAACCCCAATGTCTAGACTGTTCTGTAGCAGCACAACCTAGGAATGCATATGTGACTCCAACACATGGGAATGAACATCAGCTCAGATGGGTGTTAATTCTACGGTTCACCTGCATCTGTGCACCCTGTATGTTTAGCAAGAGAACACATCAGTAAGTGATTACAGGGTGAATCCAGATGCCTGCAATACCTTCAGAAAACCTCCTGATCCAAATAGTCAAAGAAGCTGTAAAGCCAGTACCTTTGATTCAGTAGGCCAGTTCATTTAATACTGTTCCCAAAGGGTCCAAATAATGCCGAGCCAATCAGAGAGATTTCCAGACATGTCAAACATTGGTTCGTAAGGGAAGCAATAAACTCCCTGTAAAAGAAAAGGAGCCGTCATTCACGAAACCCCATATTGCTTATCTCACCTGACGAATGCAAGAGCAAGGGCAACATTTACTAAATGATGAAAAATAAAGGCAGTTCAACAATAAATATGCATGAATGTGACAGAGAAACTTATACATAACAGATGAACAAGGTGGGTTACATTAACCAGCCAAAAGCAAAGGTTTGGGGCAAAAAGAATTCTAGAAATGCAAGTCATCATTAGTATGTTTGTCATTTGATGGGATCATTAGGAATATAAGGACTGTACATGGTACTGTATGTTTTAGGGATACTGTAACCCCACCCTCACCCCCCCAAATTTCAGCCAAATGCTATTTGGAAAATTGCTCTCTGTGGTACTGAATCATAATCCAGTGCCATAGCAATAAAGTCCCTACTTGCCCTTTAAAACAAAACAGCATCCTGTATAGTACAGTAAAGGCCTTTATTTATTGCTCGAGCCTTGGTTCTTATTTGTGCTGAGCAAGGGAATCTCCCTGCAGGCGCCGGAGAAGCCACTCATTCTCAACAAGCGGAAGGGAAATTGGTTTTTGTTCCTTTATTTTAGATACAGACTGGCCCAAAATTACTTCCCAGTCATTGCTTTAGGGAAATGAATGTGGAATGCACAACTCTTGGCTCCCTAATAATTATCGTTCTAAAAATAAATGCTCCCCTCCATTCAGATTCAAGGAGCAGTACCATGTGCTAAGGAAGGGAATATGTTCTCACAAAAACGATGACCCCTCCCAGGTAACCAGCACCCACCTGAGCCCAAGGACCTTTTCTTTAAACTGAGCCAGAACCGAGAGCAGTTGGGTCCTTTTGGATAAGGCTGACCCAAGTGCTATTGAAAGATTTGTACATTTATATACAAATACCTGGCCTAAATCACTGCAGAATCCAGTCAAATTGTCTCCCCAGCATACAGGTTCTGAGCAGAATTGAAAAGAACCCAGGCCTTAGTCATCTCAGAATCCTCTCAGAAACCCATCCTCTGCAAACGAGTTCAGTGCTCAGGGGAAACAAATGGTGGGTGGTCCTGATAGGATTCTGCTCAGAACTCAGGCCCCAGTAACCTCACAATCCTGTAAGAAACCCAATTTTCTCCCCTGCAAATAGGGTTGCCACCTGGCCAGTATTTTTCATGGTTGAGCCCAATGTTATTAATGAAAAAAAAAGATAAATATTTAGGAAGGCCGATGTTTTTTTCAACAAAAGGTGGCAACCCTAACAACAAACAAGTTCTGAGTAGAAGTAAGAACGTCAGGCCCCAATCAGCTCCTTTCAGAAACCACATTTTCTACCCTACAAATGAGTTCCGAGCAGAAGTGAAAAGAATGAC
>CM044441.1:153134089-153144344 GCA_024363595.1 Xenopus borealis
TTTGGGGTGAGTGTTTATTTGTACCCTGGGTACCCCTGGAACTATAGTGTCACCCCAATGCTGCTTTATATCTGTAACCTTTTTGTCAGTCTTTGCTACTCAATCAACAAAACTCTGTAGAACTGCTTCATAACATTTAGAAACCACTTTTAGACAAAGCATCGGTCATATATTGGAATAAACTTGCTTTGCACTTCACATGACATTTATTGATTTCACAATCTATAACTGGTCAGTCAGTAGAATTTTCATTTTATTCTGTGAGAGGGACACCCCTCTGCCCCTAACTTTTCCCACAGCTTTCCAGAATTGCTCCCAGAGTTATGAAACAAGTACTCGTATCCAAAAACCCAAAATGCTGACTTAGCGACGCATCTGTTATTTGCTAATTGGCTGCACACTTGTATATCAGTCATGCACTTTATAAATCAAGCCTCATGTACGTAAATCAGTCTTTTTCTATTCGATTTTGTGCTCATGTTGCAGGTCAGCAGGAAAACATAGAAGTGTTGAGCAATGGGATGTCTTTTAAAAGCATCTAATGGCCATACTGAAACCAGCAAGCCTTGAGTAATGATTGACCCGTGACAATAGTCTCTGGGAAGGGAGTGTGACTGTGGGATAGCAGGTATAGTAGGGAGAGATGGTGCCTATAGTAACAGTGGGATAATAGTCTCTGGGAAGGGAGTGTGACTGTGGGATAGCAGGTATAGTAGGGAGGGATGGTGCCTATAGTAACAGTGGATACGTCTCTGGGAAGGGAGTGTGACTGCAGGTATAGGAGAGATGGCAATAGCCACAATGTAGTGACTAGCCTATAGCTTCTTTCTTTGCTGTTTGATAACAATGTACATCTCCTAAACCCTGTTGGTGGATGTTCTACATTGTAGTTCAATAACCATTGAATGGTTCAGGATATACAGCTGTTCATTATATAAATAATGGTCCCCTGGAAAGTCTGTGTTGTTTGAGGGCCCAACAGTACTAGATGGAACACTGATAATATGGAAGCAGAAGGAATGTGTGGTACATACTATATACTTTATGGATATGGTACAGATTAATTGAATAATGTGCCTGGAACATCCAAATTCTTTAGTGAGAAGTTAGCAGGAAAGCTATATGTCTTCGTCACTTTATCTCTTTAATCACTGTCAGTGACATGAGAGGCAGGGCCCCTGGAATAGAAAAGATGGAGACACGTGGGTGGAACAGAGAAAGGAGGAACATCCAGGAGTCCAGGGATTCTCTGACTTGGAGCTGTTTTGATTCCATTCGTACATTTGAGCGGATTTGACAGGAATATCCATCATATATTGCTCAATAAAAGGTGTGGGGCAGTGAGAAGAGCTCCCCCGCTGGGGGGTATTGTAACACCACAGGGAATGTTATGACAGCTCACAATGGATGAGATACAGTCACATACAAGCTGGGAGCTGGGGTTAGGGAGTTCCCACAACACATCTAACCATGGGGTTTATTGGGGCAAGTCTGGAGAAATGTCACCCCTCTGATAAAGTGAGGGATTCTGCTACTCACAATGCAAGTATTGTAGGAGAATATGGGAATCAGTGGTGGGATCAGTAGAGATGGAGGCAATAGTGCCTTTGGCCTTCTATTACACACAGTGTTGTTGAGTAGTGTAGACCAGTAGATGTAGTTAAGGAGAATGCTTTTAGGCTAGTTATAGTAGGGGACGATGGCCACAGAAGAACCGGAAAGCAGGGCAAAATGGAGTAGAAGTAACATAAGAAAGGGAAAGCTGGTCAAGGTGGTAAATGTAGGGCACAATGGTAACATTTGGATAAGGTGGAGACAGTAGACTAAGGGGGTGATAGTTGGGTGCCAATCAAGTTAGGCAGCAAAGCACATTCTGTGCATTACATGGACAAGCCATGGCCATATACTTATAAGCCAATTAGTCAAGTGGGACTTTGGCACTGAGAGCTAATGGCTTGGGTGGGTGCAATGCACAGTGCAGTACTGTACTTTATGCAGTTGTTTCTTGTGCCCAGATACAGTAGATGGGCATCTGTATGTCATCAATACAATTCTTTGCATTTAATTGGAAAGATCCAGTATGGCAGATTCTCATAATGGGGGGAGGGGGCAAGTTTTCCCTGATTCTGTGTAGCAGCCAAGACCCCCCTTAGCCTATTAACACAGCGCGAGCCATTGCCTCTTATCACGCCAATTCTATTACTGATAGAAGCAATAAAAGGAGCCAGCGGAGAAGGGAAATTAAAGGCAAATTGACTAGGTGGCAAAATGCATCATAAATTAGCGTTATTGTGACCGCTGCTCAAACACTATCAGGCTCACTATTTATCTCTCCGCCTTTGATTAAAACATCTCGGATAATTCCATTTCAGAACTGGAGTGTATTTATGCATAATCACATTAATTACACTTTCAGAGATCTTTAACTCGTTAATCCATTTGTATCCGTGGCACACACACGTCCCAGTCATTCTCTGCTCATCTCTTTGCCTGAGATACAGCCATTCCCATGCCCTCACAGTTGCACCTGCACCACATGAGGGCACTTTGAAATATTCAGCTGTATATATATATATATTTCAAAAACAATATCGACACTTTACAGTGTAATATCTTGTGTATTTATTAAGCTGTGTAATCATTTTATGAACAACTACATCATAAAAAGCTATAACAAAGCCAGAGTAAAACCAGCTCCCTTTGTGCAACTGTCACTTTTTGTGTTGTTTTGTATTTATGTTGAATTTTTTTTTACCACTGGAATTTGTGCCCTTGATTGCAACTCGGTATAAAAATGGAACTCAGACCCTGTGACTGAAAGGTGTTCCCAGCATTGAAATGGGTACTTCATAAGATATTGCACTGCAGCACTTCGAAATATTGAAAAAGTGTTAATTTGAGCCAAAGATTGTAAAGGCTGTTTTTCACAATTTGCGAGTGCTGCACAATTCCTTCTAAAGTATCCAGTTCCCTTGGCAGTGGGGTAAGCAGCTTGCACCAGACACTATAAAAAGCGGTGATAAAGTGGAAGCAACTCTTCATATGACAAAACTGAAATGGGGTAAAAAAAGTTTTAGCTGCTTTACATCTTTGATAATCGACATTTTCGTCTGTTGCATTGGAACAGAGTAAGTTGTAAGTACACTACTACGAATGTCAAAAGTGTTTCTTGCTTAATTCCTCCATCTTGTCATACTGTTACCATCTTGTTCTACTTTGCCAATTTTGCTCTACTGTCACTTTTTTTCTACCTTCTCCATCCTTCTCACTCCATGCTGTCCTACTGCCGCCATCCTTCTCTACTCTGCCCATGTAGTCATACCCTCTCCATCCTTCTCTACTCTGCCCATGTAGTCATACCCTCTCCATCCTTCTCTACTCTGCCCATGTCCATCCTTCTCTACTCTGCCCATGTAGTCATACCCTCTCCATCCTTCTCTACTCTGCCCATGTAGTCATACCCTCTCTATCCTTCTCTACTCTGCCCATGTAGTCATACCCTCTCTATCCTTCTCTACTCTGCCCATTCTGCCCTATTGTTTCCATCCTTCTCTACATTGCCAGTTTTGCCATATTGTTGCAATGTTCTCCTAATGTCTCATTCTGCCCTATTTCACCCATCTTGCCCTACTGTCTTCATCTTGTTTTACAGTCTCCATTATGATGTTCTGTCTCCATCTTACCCAGCTGTCACTATCTTGCCCTACTTTGTTCATCTTGTCATACTTTATTCATCTTGTTTTTCTTTGTTCATCTTGTCGTTGTTTGTTCATCTTGTCGTTGTTTGTTCATCTTGTCGTTGTTTGTTCATCTTGTCGTTCTTTGTTCATCTTGTCATACTTTGTTCATCTTGTTGTAATTTGTTCATCTTGTTGTACTGTTTCCACCTTACCATCTCCACTAGTATGACTAACCCACATTTACATTCCCTTCCGCTGACATCTTGTGTTACTATACACACTACCCTCTCCTAGCAGTTCTTTCCTACAAAAACAATACGTCTATGGAATGCAATAAATGTAGTAGAAACAGCTACTGCACATCACACATGAGGGAACCACCCCTGAGAAGTTTCTGTAACGATACAAGTTCACTGAAGGGTAGAGCAGTGCATGAGAACATGAAGGAAGCACCCAGAGCTAGAAAGTTTCAGACACTCCAATTTTCCTAACTTTCTGTTTGGGTGCTGTTTGTTTTGTTGCAGTTTAATTACCTTGCATTTCTCTGTGACATTCACGTTCCTGAGACAAGGAACTGAGCCACGTTGTTAAATTGGCTCGCTATGAAGGGGCGCGCACTTAAACCACTGTACGTCCTAGGGCTTGGCAGCATGGATTGCAAGCTTCCTAATTAAAAAAATGGAATCAAGGAGCCATGGGATTGTGTTCTCCTTCTGTCTGTGACTGCACGGGGGAAAGAAAGGGCCCACATCCAACCAGGCTGATAAAAATGATCAGACGCACACGCAGGAATTCAATGGGAAACCAAGCGCCCTACAAACAACAACAGTGTCAATCATAAACAAATAAATTGGCTCAGAGAACAAAGGCTGCAGGGAATACAGAACAGAGCAAACAGCAAATGGGATGAAAAAGAAGAATTACAATGGGGCTCGGAATCTTCCAACCAAATCTTCCAACCAGAATATTTCATTCTGGCCTAGGTACGACCACAACCTAGAAATGTTGGGCTAGAAATGTTGTACATGATGTTTTGTGCTTGTGTACCAGCCCTTGGCAACCACAGCCCTTTAGCAGTAAAGATCTGTGTCTCCTCAGTAGATGCCCCAGTAGCTCCCCATCTTCTTTTCTACTGATTCACTGATTCACATGCTCTGTGCTGCTGTCACTTACTGAGCTTAGGGACCCACTCACAATATACACCTGATAGTGTCATAGAAATATAGTCACAATATAAGGCTGATTAGTCATTAATACACATCATTAGAAACATCACAATTTAATAATCAGCAAACCTGTAGCATCAGCTTATATTACAGCCAGGGAAGCTCATTTTCTGCTGCTGCTGGATAATTAGTGACGACCCCTAAACTTAGCTTCTCAACAGCTGCTCAGAGCCCACTGAGCATGTGAGTGTCACAGACACTTTCCAAGATGGTGACCCACTGGCGCAATAAGGTCATTATATAAAGTATGGCATATTTTTAGGTTGTGAATGGTCACAGCGTCATTATAAATGGCTCAGGTGTAAATGGGAGCACTAGATAGGTAACTAATATAAAGGGGCAGAGAAAGGGGGAAAGTGTTGGAAGGGTTACTGTCTGCGCTGCACTCGTTTCCCTACAGATATATGGATTGTTAGCACAAGAAAGGTACCTAATATATAGGGACAAGGTGGAAAGTGTTTCAGTGGCGTAACTACTCCCTTGTGGGCCACAGTACAGGATGGGCACCTGGGCCCCCCTGTCGGGCCCTTACCTCTATAAATCCCATGCTGGAGTGTTGATGGCATGTGTGCTGTAAAATTTCTCCCTAGATAACCACCTTCCATAACCATTATCGTGGTTCTGATGGGCCCCAAGGGGGTGGGGGCCCTGGTGCAATTGCACCCTCTGCACCCCTGGTAGTTACACCACTGAGTGTTGTAAGGGTAACTGCCTGAAACAAAAACAAACAAAAATGCAATGCATCCTCCATAATGAAGATGAAGGCTTGAACCACTTGACAGATATTTCACATTTCCCTGAAGAAGGAGCCAGGATAGGTCAAATAGTTTGAAAGGTAACCTTTGGCAAATGAGGAAGAGCAAGCTACTGACCAGAGTGTTCCCATTGCAGTCCTTCAAGGCAAGGGAAATAGCAACGTAGACATATAGCACCCTCGTATAAAGATTGCACCTGCTGGTTGCACCTACTCTTATATGATGAAGGTTGGGTACCATCTCCTCAAAAGCTTTAGTGCAAGGACAAATTATGAAGGATGATGACTATATTGTACCCAAACCTTCATCATATCACCCTGTAACCAGTTACCTACAAAAGTGAATACTCAGGCCCTGACTCTGCTTTCCCATGGAACATCCATTTTTTGACCCAGGGACACAACATGTTCAACCCACCCACTTTTGTCTACTGACAAGTAATCTCTCTGGAAGAACAGGCTGTGGATCTTTATATAGAAAGCTTCAGGAGGATGGGGACCAGGTAAGTTTTTAACTTTTTCTACTGCTGTACCCTTGCATTCATAGCATCCAACTCCCAATTGAGCCTGGCATTGCCTTCCCAAATTTGACCCCAAGGATGCTAATCTCTTTGGAGGCAAGCTAGAAATAAGGAAGAGGAAAATCTAGTCCTGAAAGCTTTTGACTTGTCAGCGACCCAGCTGCATCTGAGTAACATTTGATGGCATCAGTCAACAACTTCACCTCCTCAGGACATGAAATGAAGACTGTGTCTTTGGCTGTGTTGGATACCAGCCTCAGGCAGGCAACTTGGGGCCCAGAAGCCCTCCAAGCCCAATTTCTTCTCTGCATGCAGGAAAAGGTCTATGGCAAAACCATAGAGCAATGGACTCGGAGATAGCCCTTGTGCACCCCAGCCTCTACTATGAAGCTTTCACCACAACACCACTACTCCTTTAACAAAACAGTGAGCTGTTCAACAAATTGATCCTGGTTGCTCATAGGTACTGTTGATCCACTCTATCTAAAGCTTTGGCCTCGTTGAGACTTTCCACTTATCCCACTCTCTGAGAGTTGCATGTTTAGATCACTTCTTGAACTGAAGGGAGCCTCAAGAATGCTCCACCCTTTCACCACGCAGAACTGCTCACAGGAATAAAATACCTGGAAACAAAATCAGTATAGAAAAAAAGCATCTTTATGAGAAGCTTCTTATCTGTGTTCAAGAGGGCAGTAGGCCTCAAGTAGACGAGACTAAAAACTATGGAACAAGTATAAATGGAGTAACATGTCCTTGCATCAAGAGCATGCGATCTAAGGTGCAGTGTAGAATTTAATTCTGACATTTGACATACTGGGGTTCCATCATACTAAATGCTCTTATTATTCATGCCAAATGTATGTTTTTTGGGTTTGTATAGAAGGAGCTGAATGGCAGATGGTGGTTAAAAATGAATTAGTAGGAACTTTATTTATTGGCTTGTAAATTCCCTCTGATCCTCTGTGCTCAGCGCAGCCCCGGGATTAATGTAGGTCAGTGCTGCGTTCCCAACAGCGACGTGACAACCTCCTCCTCTGCACACACAGCAAACTTTAAAATGGTGTTGCAGTAACCTGCCCTCTTCCAGCCAAAACACCAGTTCCCATAATGCCTTGCACATCTGTCATTCCCCTTCTCACGTCCGTTTATCTCAGAGAATGCAAAGTGTGGTATATATACTGTGGATGTAGTAAGGAGACAGTGTGGAGGTAGAATGCAAGTGGTATGGAGGTTGCATGGAGACAGTATAGAGGTAGAATGCAGGTGGGATGGAGGTTGCATGGAGACAGTATAGAGGTAGAATGCAGGTGGGATGGAGGTTGCATGGAGACAGTATAGAGGTAGAATGCAGGTGGTTTGGAGGTTGCATGGAGACAGTATAGAGGTAGAATGCAGGTGGGACGGAGAAAGTATAGAGGTAGCATGGAGCCTGTGGAAGCGGTATGGAGATAGTATAGTGGTAGCATTGAGACAGTGTGGAGGTGGTATAGAGATAGTATAGAGGTAGCATGGAAACAGTGTGGAGGTAGTACTGAGATAGTATGCAGGTGGTATGGGGATAGTATAGAAGTAGGATGATGACAGTGTAGGTGGTATGGAGACAGTATATAGATAGCATGGAAACAGTGTGGAGGTAGTATTGAGGTAGTATGCAGGTGGTATGGGGATAGTATAGAAGTAGGATGATGACAGTGGAGGTGGTATGGATACAGTATATAGATAGCATGGAGACAGTGAGGAGGTGGTATGGAGATTGTATAGAAATAGCATGGAGGTGGTATGGAGGTACTATAGAGACAGTGGAGGTGGTATGGAGATATTATAGAGGTAGGAAGAAGACAGCATGGATGTAGTATGGAGACAGTGTGGAGGTGGTATGAAGATAGTATAGAGGTAGCTTGGAGACAGCTTGGAGGTAGCATGGAGATAGTATAGAGCAGTGATCCCCAACCAGTGGCTCTCCAATCCCTGAATTCCAGGCTTGGAGGCAAGCTTTGGTTGCATAAAAACAAGGTGTACTACCAAACAAAAGCCCCTGTAGGCTGCCAGTCCACATAGGGGCTATGAAATAGCCAACCACAGCCTTTTTTCATGTTTGTGATGCTCCTAAACTCTATTTATGTTTAACTGTGGCTCATTGTTAATAAAAGGTTGGGGCCACCTGGTATAGAGGTAGCATGGAGACTATAGCGGGAGTGTGGAGGTGTATGGAGACAGTGTAGTGTTAGTATGGAGTTATACTGTCTCCATCTTGCTATTTTGTCACCATTCTGCCTAGGGTCGGACTGGGGTCCTCTGGGCTGCTGTCGAGGGCCCCCTGCCAGGTCCTCTGCCGAGCCACCCCCCTGCTGCACATGCATGCACTTTGTATTTGCCGCAACCTCCTCGATAAAGGGAGGTTGCGGAAGGAAATCTGTAAAGGAACGGGCCCACAAGATGTCTAGATAGACGCTAGCATTGCTTCGCACTCTATCGCCATAATGGACGTAACTGAACTTTACCTCGATCAACCAGACTTGCCTTCACCAGCTCTGACCTGATGAAGTGCATTGGAGTGCATAGAACATCCTCACTCTTCAGTTACTTACATCATCGGTTTTGAGTGGAATATCTTCTAAGTCCATAAAAACGCTTGCGTTTTTTTTAATGTTAGGCTGCAAAAGGCATACATTTTTTTTTTCGAGTACCCAGTTTCCCTCAAACATTTTCTACCATATGGCACATTATCTAACTGTGGGCTTATGTGTAGGGCTTTAATACATCTCTATTGACTTTATTAAGGTTCCGTGGCATGTCTAGTTATCAGTGTAAATGTAATGTATTGGAGCACCATGTAAAACAAATAGATATTATCCACTTTAAATTTCCCGTCGTTTGAAAATTAGCTTGAGCGCAAGATCTGTAGCGAAGTTGTGCTAGGCAGAATTGAACACTAGTGCATCTTCGCTTTAATTTGCTCAAACAGCAGTGAAAAGTCGCCAGCGTTCGTCGCCTGGGAAGAAACTTTGCTACTTAGTAAATTAGCGTTGTCTGGCGAAGTGTTGCAATGGCTGCAAAGCGAATTTGCCCTCAAATTCACCCCATAGACTTTTCACCATTTCTCACATCTTCGCTAAAACTTGTTCACTGATTCACCCATCTCTACCTGTAATACCTTTGATTCCCTGTTGTTACCCAGTTGCTGCAGTTTGGGCCCCAGTGAGTGCGGGGGTTAGTTGCAGTTGCACCCTTTGTCCGTGAGATGCTGCTTAGTGGTGCCACATTTACATCAGCGCTTCCCTGATTGACTCCCTATCACTGTCCCACAGACACGTCCCCAGCCCCGCCGAGCCTGCACATCACTGTTTATATTAGAGAGAAATCCTTCCATACGACTGCATTTCTTAAGGTATTTCATGATAATGGAATCTAAGATGGCAGTGTGCGGGATTTCTTTACATATCCGGAGAGCAGGGTAATTGCCTGGCCAACGCCAATCCCTTAGGAGCCATCAGTGTGTGAATGTGCCGTCTCCCAGCCTTGTCCTATCATGACAAATTGATGTGGAACAAATCCTGTTTGGGTGTAATACAGCGATTCCAAAGCTGATGGATTTAAGCACGATGGCACTGAGCGCCGTTTAATAACTTTCCACCTGGCTCCTGAAGAAGGGCTCGCTGCAGAAGGAAACGGCTATTTGCCTCCTTAAAGGGAAACTAGAGCTCATGCCAGAGAAATGCTGCTGCCTAATATATACAGGAATAAATGTGTGAAGGTTTCAGTCAATTTATATCATTTAAAGCACCTGCCAAGTTCCCCCGTCTGTCCCAAAATGATCCTTTATCTACTGCTGGCAACTTGCAAAGCCAATCATTCAGCCTAAATAATCATTTCTATGTGATCTCCTTCCCCGTTGTGTCATTTCTCATCTTGGGGGACAGGGAACGAACTGCCTGGGTCACATTAGCTTATAGGGATTGGGTCAGTTCCCTTACAGAAATAAGGATTGGACAGAGACAAGAGGAAAGTGTTGAGGAACATATCAGCAAATCCAAATGTCACAAAACCCACCCATACACCCTCCTGCCCGCAGAG
>CM044441.1:153343745-153356884 GCA_024363595.1 Xenopus borealis
CCTACTGTAAATGATAAGGATATTAGAAGTCACTGAGGGGTGTGACCATATAAAGTCAGAGCCATCAGGGCAGAGGACAGAAAGGGACAGACACTGTAACACATATACAATTAACTTAAAAACCAAAGAAATGTGTAATTAACGTATATTGAAATGTTGCTTAGAATTATGTGTTCTATATTATTATACTTTTCCTTTAATGGTATATATATATATATATATATATATATATTTCCTTCTTGATCGCTGTGTGTGGTCCATAGAGATGTTATTATTATTATTAACATGTATTTCTATAGAGCCAACACATTACATACAGTGTTTTCGGCATGTGGCCAATGATCTGGACAGATATAGAAGTATCAGGATTATGAGAAGCTCAGCTCATTGGCCAGTTGGTGGCGCTGCAGCTCCTCTCACTTCCTGATGTCACAGACACATTCTTTCTTGTTTTCTCCAGCTCCATCTATATTTCTTGTACCAGCTCCATCTCTCTTTGTTTTCTCTCCTTTTTGCCAATTTCTGTAGCTTCATTTTTCTTTCTTTTTCTCTCCCATTATTTAATCACAACCTTGTTCTCATTCCCCAGCTTCAACTCTTTAGCCATTCCTACCCCCATTCAGCTCCACCTCTAATCCAATCCCTTCACCCTTTCCATATCTGTAGCTCCACCTCTCATCCAATCCCCTCACCCATTCGATATCTGTAGCTCCACCTCTCATCCAATCCCCTCACCCATTCGATATCTGTAGCTCCACCTCTCATCCAATCCCCATCTCTAGCTCCACCTCTCATCCAATCCCCTCACCCATTCCATATCTGTAGCTCCACCTCTCATCCAATCCCCTCACCCATTCCATATCTGTAGCTCCACCTCTCATCCAATCCCCATCTCTAGCTTCACCTCTCATCCAATCCCCTCACCCATTCCATATCTGTAGCTCCATTAAATCTAGTGTGGGTACAAATGAGGCGGCTCCTCTGTGGTTTATGCACCCCCAAAAGATTTTCTGGAAGATGGGTCTTTAACAGCCTGCGGTGTCCCTGGTGCCGGTGTGATGGATTATGGGCCGGGAGTTGGGCTTTGTGTTATGTGAAGTTATGTGAAATGAAAGCCTTGTGCAAAACAGATTCCCATGCTGGGGGCCCAATAACCTTATAATCCCAGGCATTATCATTAATATCACCTGTCTGCACTGCTGCTTCAGACTATCTACAATTATTAGCATGTATTTATATTAGATATGCACCGAATACACTATTTTGTATTCGGCCGAAACCCTCCCAAAAGATTCGACCGAATGCAAGTTATGGGTGGGAAGGTGAAAACATTTTTTACTTCCTTGTTTTGTGCCAAAAAGTCACGTGATTTCCATCCCTGGCCCTAATTTGCATATGCAAATCAGGATTCAGTTCGGCCAGGCAGAAGGATGCGGCCGAATACTGCTGAAAGGCTGAATCCTGGACAAATCCCCAACCGAATCCTGGATTCAGTGCATCCCTAATTTATATAGAGCCAACGTTATTTCATAACACTTGCCTGAAACAATGCTGCAATGCCTTGTACATTATTGCGTGCAAGGCATTGTGGGAATCTTGACTGGAGGGAAGACGTGTGATGATAGCAGGGTTTCAGCAGGGTACCGATCCAGAACCTACAAATAACTGGTAACATTGCCCTACTTTGTATGTCTGTGACCCCCCAGTTATCCTCTTGTCTATGAACCAAATCCATTCTATTCAGTCTATCGGCTGTGACCCAGGCCCTAACTCCACTGGAATGACTGCCCCATGGGTTCTGGCTAGGGCCCATATCTAACAGTAAATCCAGCTTAGTGGCTTCTCCTATTGGCAGATACAAAACTGCCACATTCCAGGCTGAATGGCCAAAGGCAACAGTAGTAAAGTGAGTGGAACAGAACAGTGACCCAAGCTGTGCTTCTATAACTCCGATGTCGGCCCCCAATAGGAGTGCTAGCTCTGGTGGTCTGACTGTAAGAGCCACGCAGTCAGTACATGAATGAGAGAAACATGGAGCAGTATCTGCACGGTGCTTTATTATTATTATCAGTCCAGCAAGGCAGGACCAACTCTAGATCTTGTTGAAAGCAGCAATGTCGACGCTCTGCACCTGAGAGACAGAAGAGAAGCCGCGTCAGTAAATACGTCGGAACCAGATCGCTGCATTTCACACGGAACAATTTAATTAATTTCTTAGATGACGACCCCCCCCCCCATCAGCACTGGGCCAAGTTCTTTGCATCAGATACTTACATAGTCCTCAAACTTGGTTATCTCCTCTTCCAGGATATCTGTGCCAACTTTATCGTCCTCCACCACACACTGGATCTGTAACTTCTTGATCCCGTAACCGACCGGAACCAGCTTGGAGGAGCCCCACACCAGGCCGTCCATCTGAACCGTTCGTACGCACTCCTCCAGCTTGGACATGTCAGTCTCATCATCCCACTGCAGAGACCAACAGAAACGTCACTTACAAGTGCCACCAGCAAGATGGTCAATAAATCAATTGTAAATGTGAAGGTTGAGTAAGGGTGGGGGTGCCCGTTCCTCACTCACCGGCTTTACATCCAGTAGGATAGAGGACTTGGCTATGACTCCAGGCTTCTTGGATTTCTTCTCAGCGTATTGCTTTAGCCTCTCTTCTCTGACCCTTGCTGCCTCTGCATCTTCCTCTTCATCGTCACTGCCAAAGAGGTCGATATCATCGTCATCATCATCATCATCCTCCCCCCCGGTACCATTCTCTTTAGCAGCCGGCGTGACTTGTACCTTCTGTATGGGAGCAGCCACCTGAAAGAGAGGAAGCCAAACAACTATGTAAGAGCTGATGGTGGAATTAGCGGAGGTCCTGGACCACCAATAACTAGAGCAAGAATATCTCCGTCTAGCAAGCTTGCAGGAAGGCTGCCATTCATTTTATACCTTAATGGCAGGCTGTGGTGCAGCCGCGGGTTTCTGGGAGGTAGAAGACTTCTCCAGTGTGCTGAGGCGGATCTCAAGCTTAGAAATGGCTGACTGAAGGTCTTTCACAACTAGAGTAGAAATAAAGAAGTTAACCGGAGCACTTAATCCTGTGCAAATCTCTGCTTTTGAGCTAAAAAGATGCCGCGTTCCTTAAGGTGCCCACAGACAGGCGGATATTGGTCACTGCAGCCCATTGGCAGACAGCTCCATCCTTGACCACGCCCACTTACATAGTAACATTCATATTAAGTTAGGTTGAAAAAAAAAAGATACATCCATCAAGTTGAACCTGCCTAACTGCTAGTTGATCCTTACTAACACTCAGGATTGTTACAGCAGCCCATACTATAAAGCACAGAATCAAGGCCTTGCTCTAAAGTAACACAATCTCAACCATTCAGGTGTAGAAAGGCTGGTACCTTTATGGAGGCTCTGGTTCTCCTGTTCCAGATTTGCTACTCGGGCCGCCAGCTCACCGCCGTCTCCATTGTTGGAAGAGCCAGCGCTCTGAAAAACCAAAGGAGAGGATAAAGACGGATGCAGAAGCTTGGGCGTAAACAGGTCACATGACCTACAAAAGCAGCGAATAAGCAAGTGCTGACAAAAGCAGAGAGAAAATGAGGAGGAAAGAAATGGCGAATTTAGAGGATTCTTCGCTCCCTCTTGGACATAGAACCCCATGGTATTGCCATTCCAATGGGGACAAATGAGTGGCCTCACTGGTAAACCATTTCATATATTTTACATTTTCTACCATAAGTTGGACACCTCCATGCTAAAGACTTCTGAGAGTTGTTTTTGTTCTTTGGGGAATCAGCTGGTCGTGATTGGGTGAGCTGAACCCTCTTGCTTTGTCAGAGATTGGGTATTTTACTGCTCTTTGGTGCTGTTAAACCATAGACAGTTTAAGGCCAGGCTTCCCACCTAGAGGTCCATGTTTTTGGTTCCCCGGCTGTTGAGGAGTGTCACTCGCTTGTGGCATTATCAGCATTATTATCATTATCAGCTTACAATGAATTGGGCATTAGGGGACTCATTGCCTGATTGTGGCATTAACTTAGACAACAAAATCAATCAGCCGGTATTTGGGCATTTGAGGAGGCCATGTCTACAGCTCAACACCCAATGATACCAGTTACAGGTCTCGGTCATCAGGAGAAACTTACAGCACTGGGCCCTGTTTGGCTCTGGGGGAGGGCAGTCTTAGCTTCTTTGGGGTTATGCAGGACTGTCCTGAGCTAGAAAGGGGAAAATATGAATTTAATGTCTGGTCATCAGAGAGGACAGAGAACATGTGTTACACAGGCAGAAGCGCAGAAAGCATGCACACACTTGGGCCATTTCATACAATAGCCCTATGCAACTGGAAGGGTCAGAGGCAACTATGTGCTTCACAAAGAGAGTAAGCACCGCACAGCAATATGTACAGTAAAAGCCAATGAAAAGCAAAACCAGGCGAGAATCACACAGAGAACATAGAAGCCGATTATACAGGAACCCCACATTGCAGATGTACAGCTACTAGAGCCAATGATTGGAGTGCTATCGAGCTTTCCTAGAAAGGCAGTCACTTTCTGTACTTGCACGAGGAGAGTATTTCCTTTTGGGATTGTGTCAAATCCGAATGCAGAGTGATGGTCAAGCAGTTTGAAGCAGCCCAATCATATTGCTCTGTGGTTGGTCAGCTGGTTGCAAGTCAAGAGCTAAATGAGCTGGAGACAAGAGTCCTACAGAAAGGGCAGGTCTCCCAAAAATAAAATGAATCCTGATCAGAGTCTATTTGGGTGTGACCAAGCTCCGACCCAGTCACCCATGAGACGTCTATCAGGCCCAGACCCGTTTGATAAATAATTACACACCAGCCCACATTCCAACACAATGATCTGGCCCGGCGCTAGAAAATGAAAATGTTATTTACACACAAGAAAAAAAACAGAGAGGCATCATGCAGAGCTGCAGAGAATGGTGGGAACACCAATAGGGTCACTGTAGATGGACGGTTAGAAATGTAGTTATAGGGGAGGATCATGCAGGTTGTGCAAAGGGCAGCGGCAGGCAAGGAGAAACTGTCAGCTATAGGCCGGCAGGGGAGGACCAGGCTAACCATACTGGCCTATCACACACACTAGCCAGGCACCAAGCTTAAGGTGCCCAAACAGTAAATACACTTGCAGTGAAATGAGCCAATAACTTACATATAATGATGCTATTGGCACAGGAATGCCAGGATAACTGGCTGCCCCTCATACACAGGTAGAGAGTTGTACATCTATGTGCTGCTCTCTTCCCATTGTCATTACGGGTAGTTAAGAGTTTTACTTTGCTGGGATATCTATACAGATTAATCAGAGATCTATGTGACCATCAAGTCAGACAGGTCCAGGCCAATGTGCAGCAGACTAAACCTCTTCCCATTGCTCCCAGTGTCACCCCTTGTAGCTCCCAACCCTTTCCAGTAAGATAATCAACTACCAGCCTGTCTCTTTCACATCACTGGAGACATCCGAATAAAGTGCAATTTCTCCAATTCCCCCACAACCTTGGGACAGGGGTGAGTCTGGAACCTGTGTATCATTACTATGGGGAGCACAAAGCGGTGACCGAAGCTTGACCAATGAAAATGTAGCTGGGTGCAAGCCACACCCCTCTTTCTGACCATAGGAAAGAGAGCAGAACAAAGTGTACAAAGAGTCAAAGCCCAGTAAATGGGGAAATAACTCTGTATTGGGACATTGAAACATAACCAGTGTTTGACAGAACTACATTTAACTATCCTAGTGCAGAGGTGCATCCAGTAGTGGGTCCCATTCTCTCTGACTTGTAACCAATGGCTTTTAGCTGTACAAGGCAGACTGAGGGGGAAGGAATTTGATTGGATCCCCACTTAGAACTATAACCCCATAGAGTGGAATGACCCCGTTTCAGTTTGGCCTTGCCTGCCCCGTACCCCCCCCACACACACACAAGCAATGATGGAAGCAGAGTCAAAGCTAGTTAATGGAGACATGGGTTAGGACATGGCAGCTGGTCCCGCCGCCAGTGAGACTCTGCGTCCGTATGTACTCACTCCGGCCAGCGATTTCTGGATATTCTCCCTGGCTCTCGCAATGTCTCGGAGGATTGTGCTCGCTCCGTCCTCCTGCTGCCGCACAAACAACCACAAACATTTACACGTTACAGGGAGAAAGAAAAGGACGAATCCAATTTTAATGCAAGAAGCTTTTGGCTTTAGCCAACTGGACTGTTCTGATGTGTAACCGTAACTGGGCACACAGGACAGAGTGGGTCAGCAAGGAACCAGTCAAACACAATGTTGCTAATTTGCCTTATCAAAAATGAAGATTATGACAGACATTCCATGAACACCCAGATCATGCAGACAGCAAGAGCCCCGGGACCCTGTCCTACGAGGGCAGCAAGATAACAGTAGCACAGGATTAGTAGGCACCCCAAACAATAGGACGGCCAATAAGCAGGAGTTGGTAGGTAAGCAATGGAAGCTACTTGGAGCTGGAAATAACCCTGTCTGCCTTTCAGTACATCTTTAACAAGTACATCAGGGAGGAACAGTGTGTGAGAAGCTCGGGAGATCAGATCCTGGGAATGGGACTAGCTGTCCAATTTGGATTATACAAATCACTGCTACTCAAGGACACCAGTATAACTGGAAGCCAAGGAACCAATACTCAGGGACACCTGTATAACTGGAAGCCAAGGTCCCGCTACTCAAGGACACCCATATAATGGAAGCCAAGGTCCTACTAATCAAGGACACCTGTATAACAGGAAGCCAAGGTCCCACTACTCAGGGACACCAATAACTGGAAGCCAAGGTCCCACTACTCAGGGACACCCATATAACTGGAAGCCACATTCTTACTACTCAGGGATACCCGTATAATGGAAGCCAAGGTCTTAATACTCAGGGACACCCTTATAATGGAAGCCACAATCTTACTACTCAGGGATAACCGTATAATGGAAGCCAAGGTCCTATTAATCAAGGACACCCGTATAAATGGAAGCCAAGGTCCTACTAATTAAGGACACCCGTATAACTGGAAGCCAAGGTCCTACTAATCAAGGACACCCGTATAACTAAAAGCTAAGGTCCTACTAATCAAGGACACCAATATAACTGGAAGCCAAGGTCCTACTAATCAAGGACACCCGTATAACTAAAAGCTAAGGTCCTACTAATCAAGGACACCCGTATAACTGGAAGCCAAGGTCCTACTAATCAAGGACACCCGTATAAATGGAAGCCAAGGTCCTACTAATCAAGGACACCCGTATAAATGGAAGCCAAGTTCCTACTAATCAAGGACACCCATATAAATGGAAGCCAAGGTCCTATTAATCAAGGACACCCAAATAACTGGAAGCCAAGGTCCTATTAATCAAGGACACCCGTATAAATTGAAGCCAAGGTCCTCCTACTCAGGGACACTGGTATAATGGAAGCCAAGGCCCAACTAATCAGAGACACATTTAAATGGTAGCCAAGACCATACTACTACGGAAAACTCATAACTGGGAGCCAATACACAATCACTGAGATGCCTATATAAGCTTCAAAACAGTTCAATTCTACTCTGGCTACAAAAGCTCTTACCTGTGGTGAGTTATGGCCCCCCCCGCTTAGGTTTTCATAATACTGTCTCTCTGCATCGTCGTACTTGTATTTGTCCAGCCAGACCTGCTCTGTGGTGATGACAGAAGCCGACATTTTCCTAAAAAGGAGGGGAACAAATAAACACATTTTTACTTTACAGAATGACTTTCCCTCATTTCATTTAGTTACGGACAGACTTTTAGTGTGAGATAAAAGGGATAGTTTCCTTAGAGGCTTTCAGTCTATAGTCTGGTATGACCTCTTGCTCTAGAAGGCTTATCTGTTAACCACTATGCAAATGAGAGCATTGCAACTCATCAGGAAATTCGGGTGAAGACACACAGACCTACTAGTAGCAGCAGCAGCTACTTGTCATAGACAATAGAGATATTTGTCCTTGTCAGGATACGATGTGTGTGTTAACGGAGGCAATTCTCAGTTTTGTCTACGGCAGGGCATTTTATAGCCGCAAAAAGTAGCAGCAACTAGTAGCCGTGTCTCTCCACCCTAAGGGCTAGTCCAGACGGGGAGATTCGGGGGCGATCTGTCGCCTGGCGACTTCTCGCCGCGACGGATCGCTCCCGAATCTCCCCGAATAGCTAGGCACCAGCGAGGCTTAAAAGCGCCGGCGCGTGTCCACAGAAGTCACCAGGCAACGGATCGCCCCCGAATCTCCCCGTCTGGACTAAGCCTAAAGCCCGTTATTAACACTTATTCCTATGGACAAAAGAACAGAATACACAACAATTTACATGTGCGATAAAGGTCAAAGCCTTCAGACAACAATATTCTGCTCCAATAAGAAATCATGCTGATCAGGTGCTCACTAGCTAATCCCTTCATGTGAAGAGGACAGGTAGCATTTGTGGGGGTCTCTCAGTATAACCCTTTCCCATCTTAATGGCTGTACAGTTGGGATCGGCTGCATGGTTTACAAGCCTAAGAGATTGGTTTAGGTCCGAGACCATTTTCCTCTGAATGGGCCCATGGGCTGAATGGACACATATCATACAGTATGGCTGCCTCTACAATGCCCCAGTATGGATTATTGGTCAGGACCATTAGGCCACCATGCAAATACTTTGATATCATTCGATTGGTATGTTCATAGCCACCATAAAATGACCTATAAACCTTATTCCCTTGGAATGAGACTACAGAAGTATCCCAATGTGTACCACCAGCATAACAGAGAAGCAGAGGAAGTTAATGGAATTGAATGCACATCTGTCTAGAGAAGTAACCTTCCAGCAAGAGGGAGAGGTGTTATGGGAGGGCAGTACCAATCCCGCCAACCTTCCCATAAATACAATATGAAATAAAGGGAACATTCGGAAGGGGAAACATTTGGCCACAATATTTAAAATCACAAACAAAATCCTACTTAGAGTGGCAAGGGACAACGCATCGCTTGGACTTGGCTGGTCGGGAAAGCTTGGAAGCGGGTGAATCCTTGAAATTTAAAGATGTAGTCACGTGTTGGCCTTGGGCTGCATAGAATACTGCCTCTGCTTTGTCGTACAAAGTCTTATCAAGCCACACATTTTCACTGTCAGGATGAAGGAAATAATAGACTGGTTTATGAAGCAGCCCTCCCAACGTCTCTTCAGGAATAACGGGTAACTCGCATTTCTTGGGTGTGGTCTGTTTTGTGGTGGATTTCCGATTCCACTTGTCGCGCTTGTTTTTCTTTCCCGAATTCCCACCCCAATGTTGATGTGCTTCAGCCTGTAATGGAGAGTGGCTTCTAGCTATCGTCTCATAAAAACTTTTCTCTGCCTGGTCATAGACTGGCTTGTCTAGCCACACGTTAGCCAGAAGATCTTGGAGACCAGCCCAATGAGGCTTTCCATTCACAGGTGGGTTAGAGGAGGGAACCAGAGAGGAGACAGCACCCAGATCCAAGAAGTTGTTTGAGGCAGGAGTAGGGATGGCGCTGATGTACCCTTCATCAGGGGTTCCCTGTATGGCCACTGGGATTCCATGCTCAAGTGAAAGTTCAAGAGAACGTTGGGCAAATGGTGACCCAAATCGCATAACAAACTGATGCTCTGCATCATCAAAGTTCAGTTTATTTAGCCATATGCCATTATCTACATGATGGCAAGCGACCAGGGCGTTGTGGCAGCAGTTATTGATGGGTGGGTGCCATACATTACCAGATCCTATATGCACAGATTCTTGAGTAGTCAGTTTCACAGTACTGGTTAGTCGATTGGTCCCTAGCGCCTTGGCCTGCTCTGCGGCACGCTTTGTATAGTAAATGCATTCCGCCTCCTCATATGCATTCTTATCGAGCCATACTGTATCAGCCATCAGCCCAGCAAGTGTGTAGTCAAAACTTGGCATAACAACCTTGTTCTTTGGAGACTTTCTTCGCCTCTTCTGCTTTTTACCGTTTACTTTCTTTTGTTCAGTATTCAAGGTATTTTCACCAGAATCTGAGGCGCTTACACCATTGGAGACACTGCGCTCTCTCTGGCCTTTGGGCAGTGTAGCTGTATTCCCAGTCTGAGCTTCACAACTGGGCTGCGGGGCCTCGTATTTTTGCTTCTCAACCCAAGTCGGCTCCACTGGGCTCTGGTGTTTCCTGGTCCTCATTCTGCCTGAAATGCTACAGAGCATAAACTAAGCAACTGGAAAGCGTTCATCAGACCATGCAGGTTAATATACAGAGCTTTACACAAGAAGACCTTCTGTTGAGGGTAAATCTGACTTCCAGATTCTGGTGAGGTTATTCAAATACTAGCTATGCAAAGATGGAGCCTATAAGTTTGTGGAGGGAAATATTTCCTTATGGGGTCCCACCACAACCTGGGTAAACAAAAATGTGGCTAGCAACTGCCCAAAGATGATATTTTGGCTTCTCTTGATCTTTTCTTCATTGAAATGGTACAGCAGGTGAGTATGTACCTATAGGAAGAAGAGAATTCACCTCCCTTGTATTGTCAATTGCAGAGTTATCTAGCAAGACTTGGAAACTAAAAGTCTTCTTGTGTAAAACTCCCCATTTAGCCTTCCCATGCCCAAGACCCAGAATGAAACATGCAATAAGTAAAAGCAAGGACTAGGCTGCAGGAAACAAGTGAAAGGCAAGAGTAACCCAACAGAAGATCCATTCTTACTGTGTATATAGAAACCCAGGTCAGACTATTTCCCAAAATAAGAGATTCCAGGCAAGGTAAGTACCCAACCGCTCGCTTCACCATGTGTTGGAATTTATGCACATAGCTGTAGAACATGGGGTAAGCTTTTGTCTGTTTGCTACCATGAATTAAGACTTGTGTCTAAAGCTGTGCCCAATGCCACAAATGGAACCAATAAGCATCTGCTAGAGAGGGACAATCAAGAGCAAAGACTGGGATATGGAGACTTGAGCATCATTTCAAGCCACACTGGGCATTTTACTTAGGAAATGACTATTAATATCACAGTACAGTTTAAAATGGCAGATATCTGTCCTAACAAGAACTTATGTTGGGTCTCTCTCACCTTCAAAATTACCCGCAACCAAATAATTATACTCAGCCTCTAGGATTAGCGTTATGATCTCTAGGTTAGGGTCTTCCATTAGGGTTAGGATCTCTAGGTTAGGTTCTTCCATTACGGCTAGGGTCTTCCATTAGGGTTAGGATATCTAGGTTAGGGGTCTTTCATCAGGTTTGGCATATCTAGGTTAGGGGTCTTCCATTAGGTTTAGGACCCCTAGGTTCGGGTCTTCCATTAGGGTTAGGATCTCTAGGTTAGTGGGCCTTCCATCAGGTTTAGGATCTCTAGGTAATGATCTTCCATTAGGGTTAGGATCTCCAGGATGGTGGGTCTTCCATCAGGGTTAGGACCTCTAGGTTAGGGTCTTCCATCAGGGTTAGGATCTTTCATTTATTCCCCATTTCATAGCACTGTGTGGGGTCATTTAAAAACACTGAGCAATTTTGCCCCTGGCAACCAAGCCATTGTTTACTTTTAAGAGCTCTACCTGCAGCTGGTTGAAATGAGATAAATCACGGATTCCTGGGTTACAGCCCAGGTGTAAATTTGCCCATTGTTTATAAAAGAGCCCCAGTGGTTATGGTTCTTATGTGCCCAGAACATTTACCATCCAAGTTCATAAAACAGCAGCAGAGGAAGTCTTGCAATTGCCCCACAACACCGAACTAGTGTTTTACACCACCTGGGGTGTATGTGGCAAATACTGACCTAGGCAATGAGCTCCTGTAGGCAATATAAAGTACACAAATAGCACAGGAATGTTCTGAGCACATATCCCACATCATTTGTCGATGGAAATAAATGAAACGTGACCCTGGCTTACAAACAAGGGGAATCATTTTCGAACAGGGGGTACGGGGGAGTGGTATGAAGGGGAGCAGCATGCAGTGACAATATCTAGCAATACAGAGACAAGTCATGCACAGAATAGATGGATTCTCCAATACTACAGGCCAATGGAGTGAAGAAGGCGAGGTCACAATGTGGAACCAAGGGCGATCAATATGGAATTGCTCTTTCCATTTTGTGTTGTACGACCAATGGGATGATAATGCTGGAATAAGATGTGCTGGGAGCATCAAATCACCGTCTACAGGAGAGGTAGGCAAAAACCACCCCCCCTTTGGGTTTGGAAGACTATAATTGTGCATCGGTTTATCCAACCGGACAACTATGAGGACATGTTTGGGCATCACTGGTTGAGGAAGCCTAAAGTACGGCTCAGAACTGCCCGGAATCCGCAACACCGAGATTCACATCTATGATCCCAAAAATGCCGGTTATTTAAGTCAGTTCCCAAATCTAGAGACTTGGTGATCCCCCATGGAAAGAGCATAGGATATGGTGGCCATGCACATGGAATGATGGGATGGAGTCATGGCGGAGGGATAAGGTGAAGGCATACTCACTATGTACCAGCGGAGTGTGCAACTCCTGAGGCAGCAGGAAAGAGAAGGGCAGGCAGAGTTAAGAGACAGCAGAGTCCAGGCAGCAGATGAGAGATCCAGTGAAAATCAGGTTAGTGCTGGGGGGCAGGTAGGTACGTCTATAGGACACATGCATGTCAAGCTGGTCACACTTTAACACTCTCTATAGTTTATATAAGGAGGCAGTTACCTGCACATGAATCTGGCTAAACACAGAGATAGGACTACACCGGCACAACCACTAAATACCTGGGAACCTTCATCAGAACTCAAGGGCGCAGAACTTACTGTCAATAATGAATCCTGGGCTCGTCGGCTCAAAGAACTTACTACATTTAGGCACCATACAAACATATACACACATTGTCTAGAGGTAAAACATTTGTATTTAATCCCAACATGAAGCCACAATATATGCTGGCGATTTCTTAACACTGGAAAGACTCATTTCTGCCCAGATATCATCCATCTGAATACTGGAATTGAACCCTGCACCTTAACATTAAATACGTACGCCCCCCTAGAACCATGACAATAGACATAGGGTTGATAAAAAAAACACACGAATAAAGGAAATCTTCCAAATCTTAGTGAAGTAGAAAATATATATTTGTGTCCTC
>CM044441.1:153438607-153455605 GCA_024363595.1 Xenopus borealis
TTATTATAGAGTCACATGTTTCTATTGGGATCTATTTACTGAATGATACGAGTCTCCTACGTGAACTTTCTAGCAGTAATGACTGGTTATTAAAGATTCACATCAGCTGATTCTGTTGGGATCTATTTACTGAATGATGTGTGGTATCTTCTATGTGAACTTTGGAGCAGTGAAATGACTAGTGAATGATAATATGTACTGACCCATTGAATTTGAATTAAGTGTGAATGGGAAGTTGAATGATTGATGTTACACCAGGTGATCAATATTTGTTGACCACTAGTAAACTACCACAGATCTTTGAACGTATATCAGCAAGATTTAAAGTACGTATATTTACATATTTTTATCATCATAGCTGTGAATGAAGAAAATAAATTTGAGAAGTTCAAAAAAGACCTACCTGCTAATTAATTGCTAGATTGTATAGTGACACGAAAGGAGCAAGAAGAACATTTTCTACTGCACACTTGTGTTGAAAGTTTCTGATGGTGGCCCTGGCTATCACTTCCATAAACCAACTGAAGGCAGCAGGAGACTCGTGTAGCCATAGCAAACTGTTCAACCCCAAGGATTCTCAGAGGGCAAATAATAGTTTTTGATTAAATAAAGCGCTTAAACTTTGCCTCTGTGAGTTTTATGACTTTAAGTTCCTTACCCCTGTATTTTAACGCAGTTTCACATGTAATTTATGTATGTCCTCTGGTATAAACCATGCCAGTGTTCTACAGCAGTCAAGAAAAAGAACAGGGTAAGTCACACCCACAAATAACAAATTTGTTGAACTATGCAGATCAAAGGTTAAGACATATATAAGAAAATTTATTTGAAACTATAATTCACATTGCATTCTACATGTAGAATGGCCAAATTTCCCCTGGCTCATGGTGATAAACTGACAATTCAGAGGAAAATAAGCTGCTTAACGGGATAGTTTATTTTCTTAAAGAACAATATACATAGAAAATGAGAGGCATGTGTAGTGAACAGCATTTTGATTGGTTAATCTTTAAGATAAGGCCCCCTGGGGAGAAACCAAGGACAACCCCAATGAATGAGCATGAATGTGATTGGAAAACTGGACCCAGACAGCGACACCCACTAAACAAAGCTTGCATTCATTTGCCAGTAAGATGGTCATTTCCTTAATATTACTTTAAATCATTTGTTTGATTAGGCTTGTGATACTGTAAGTTCATGTCCTTTAATAATTAAAACCTCACAGAACTGTTACAGAATGCAGGTCACAGGATAATTGAAACTACTTATGTTTAATAAATAAAAATCTCTGCATTTTGTTACAGCTATATGGATTGTTGTCTAATAACATCCTGGTTTAAACTTGGAAGCATAAATGGCTGCAAAAATAATGCAAATGATGAAGATTTGCTTATAGTAAGCCTTTTCTAACTTATTTAATTAGCAGTTTTCAAAAATCAACATATTTTTAACTCTTAAATGGCACATATTGAGGCTTATTTATCAAGGTCCGAATTTATCTCAGTATTTCTAATATCCAACTCCAAGCAACTTCAAATTCCGTATTAACCTTATTTATGAAGAAAAAAAGGCAGAAAAAGCAGAATCGGACAAATCTTCCGAAAAACTTTCTGCTCCAAATACCCAAAATCCTCCGACACCAGTGCAGACACAGCTGGGGTTTTGGATTCAGAGTTTTTAAACCATTGGACTTCAATTAATCTTGAATAATTTGTAATTTTTTTTTGCTTCAAAACTATGAATTATTTAAGGTTCGGATATTCGAAGCTTGATAAATAACCCCCTAGGTTTCACCTTCCCAGTGAAGTTCCCAAAAAATTCACACATTTTCATAATTTTGTGAAATCAAACTGCACTGGGAAATATAGGGAATGTATATTCAATATGAAAATGAGTGAAATGCAGTAAATTAAATGAGTGTGTATGGTCTCCCCATATCTGCGTGGGTTACTCACAACGGAAGCATATTCAGGTCCAGTGCTGTCCTAGGCATCTGACCAGTTAGCCCCCTGACTCCCAGTTCCACTTTCATTCCAGGGAAATTGAGGGACAAGAGATTGCGTTTCTTTAGGAAGGCTACTTACAGGTGTAACTCTTTCTTAGCGCACTCACTTTACCTTTGGTGCAGTTTCTATGACAATCCAGTAGACCTGAGGCCTGAAGACCAGGAAAAATAAACACACAATTTGCAGTAACAAAGATAAACTTTATATAAGGTAAACGTTTCTGATTTCATTGTGAGAAAGCTTATATGACAGTTTCTAATGTGTGATAGTTCCCCTTACAGGTGCCACAGCCCATTACTCTCTTCTGGTTAGGATGAGATAATGCACAGTTCAGATTAATGCAAAATGTCCCTTCCCCAATAGCTCTTATACCCAATCTAGCGCTATCTGCCCCAAAGTACCTCAACCTTAGACTTACAAGCCACTCTCACATAGCAGATTCATAGACAATACCTGTCCTCACAAAGGGCCCCCTGCAATTAAGCCTTCCCTCAGAAGGGTCCCTCATGGGGGAATCACATGGCAGCCATATGGCATTCACAGGCAGTTGAGCAGAAAACAGTGCTACCAGGCAGCTCTTTCACTATCTCTGCTACTAGAAGTTTCTTCAGGGGATCCTTTATAACCTGTCCCGCCCTTTCATGTAGACTGGGCACCAAAGCAATGTTCTAACTGGGCCCCACTCTTTTCCCAGATGCCCTCTGGGGCTTCCAGCAAACAGGCATTTCTCCTACATCCCAGCCAATTCATTTTTCTGCCTATAACCAAGCTTAATGATATCACAGCCAGAACAGGGGTAAGGGTCTCTGATTCACCCACACTAGGTAAGTGGCTTGTGTGGAATGGAAGATGGACACATGAGATTGGATTTTCTCTAAAATGTTTAAAAATATTTCTAAATCTTTACCTTCACCAAGAAATGTATTTCAGTACATGTAGTTATCGGTGAAGCTTAACCAAGTTTTTCAAATTTATAGTAATTAACACATGGTTGAGAATTGAGGTTTCACAACTAAAACTGGCCTTAGAAATGGACATTGCTGTCTGACTACAATTGACTGGCAATTTGTCAATGTGGCAATATTACCGAGGGGCTGTGATATTCCATAGACACTCACTATTTATTGTGCTGCTGGAGGGGGCTGTTTGCTCCTCTGTGTACTTGAAATATCACAGCCAGTTTTAAATACCAGTCCAGACCTGCCTGATAGTCTTTGTAAAGTATTTGCACTTACTGTATAGTATATTAAAATGAGAAAATGTGGGGTTTTAAATGCCCAGCAAGGATTTTAATAGACTGTTTATTAGGGGATTGGAGAGCCAGTGTCATTTTTTAGGTGTGTGAGGTTGGAATTTTAACGTATGTAGCAAATGGTTGTGGTTACAGGAGTCACAGAGTAGGGCAAATTTTAATATTTAACCACTCGCACAGGTCTCCCCTATACCCATATAGTTACTAAGGTCTATTAAATAACTAACCATCGCTGCTCTCATTCCTTTTAAGAGCTTCATAAACTGAGGGACAATACTGTTTGTACAGATGTTCTATCAGTGTGTTACTTCCGGGAACCATCGTTTTCTGTCCATGATTCATAAAATTCCAGAGATGCAAGGCGTAAGAACTAGGAAACTCTGGCACATTTTGATGGATCTCATAGTATTTTCTCCAAGATTCATACGGAATAGGATAGAATCTCTTAACATTCAAAAAAGAGATGCTGCCACATTTAACATCCTCCGTTGAGTTAAACCGAGGACGGACAGGACAAAACTGTTTTAGAATGCGTGTGAAAAGTTTTGGACCTTGGTGCCCCCATATTGCTCCTTTATAATTCTGGACAAAGTTCTCCATGGCTTTCCAGGCAAATACGTGGTGAGTCGTTAGTCCAAAAATACCATTACTGGAAAAGTCAGACGATTTGGCTGCAAGAAAGTTCATATCTGGGATGGGCCGCATTGATATAATGTCAGAATCCATGTAAATGCCCCCATGTCTCCAAATGAGTGCCAGTCTGCATCCATCTGAACTGACATGCGTCCAATATTTTTCAAGTTTAGGATTTACCTATGTATGAAAAGAAAACAACACTAGAGATAATTTGATAGCACTTTTTTTTTTTTAGTGTCACTGAACCTTAATAAGATACATCAAAAAAGAGGGGGAAACAGTCTGAAATGTGCCATAGGTAGATGATTGAAGATATGCTGTATTTATCTGTACAATCAGACGTAAATCTTATTTTTTGGAATACTTTGAGATACCTTTTAAGTTATTCACCAGATTTTACAATACACTAAGGGACCCATTTCTTAAACCTCAATTTTTTTATGGTCAAGTTTTTAGGGGGGAAACTCAAATTGTTGTGGAAAAAATAAAATCTCGAATTTTTATAGATTTATTATGCTCCAAATCTGCCAGAAATCCAATTACAGAAATACTTCAACTAAAATTTGTTGAGGTAATGGAGAAGTCAATGGCAGATTTACAATTTGAAGATATCATGATCTGCACTGAGTTTAGTACAATAATTTAAAAAATTTGGTGTTTTAGAAAAAGTTTAGCATTTCGGATGTCAAATCCAAAATATTTGAGCAATTCAAATTTTCACTCAATTTTGTTGAGACTTTTCCCAATCCAAATTTTCATGCTGATTATTTGATAAATGAGTTAAATTCATGGATGGGAGTCAGATCAAGTTTGTTTTAATAAAAATTTGAGTTTTAGTAAATAGGCCCCTAGAAGTAGTTGAGACTGCTATTGATAATGTGCTTTCAACATCATAAAAATGTAAAGATAAGAATGACTAATAATAATAATTAGGCATTTTTTTGCAGTTTGTCCACACAATGGGGCATTATACAAATATCTACAGACTTATCTCGGAGAGAAGATAAATATGGGATACTCCTTGAATCAAATGCTGCCTGCTTAGGTGTCTCCCATCCCCCACCCATGTGCCTTGTGCATCATTCAGAGGTGCAAGGAGGTACAGCTGACATTGGGTCCCATCATGAGCACCTACCTTGAGGCAGGTGGTAAGGAGAGGGCTGAGCTGTGCTCCAGGCAAGGACATCAGTGCTCCATAGATGATCACTAAGATAACCCCTAATGTGTTGTATCAAAGGTTATATTGAAAATGTTGGTACATTTACATAATTACACAGTTACATAGTTAAATTGTGTTGAAAAAAGACAAAGTCCATCAAGTTCAACCCCTCCA
Organism: Xenopus borealis; assembly: GCA_024363595.1. NCBI lineage: Eukaryota > Metazoa > Chordata > Amphibia > Anura > Pipidae > Xenopus > Xenopus borealis. The sequence continues at coordinate 153,443,835 of CM044441.1, forward strand.
AATTAAAACCCAGCATATACACACACCCCTCCATACCTTCATATAAACTATACGAATATGTTGGCCCTATATAAATACATGTTAATAAATAATATATACCCATATCTATACTAACTATAGAGTTTAGTATCATAATAACTTTTGATATTATGTCCATCCAATAAATCATCCAGACCCCTCTTAAAAATGGTGTAGCACTAAAGGATATTCAATTAGAGTTGAGGTGGAGACATGTGCCGTGCAATGCAAATGCCAAGACTAAGAGAATATTACTATAAACTATATATACTATAAACATTATCTTTTTTAAAGGATCTTACCAGGAGTACTGCCTTTCAGCTGCTCTCTATGTATGTATTACTTCCCACAGTTGTGATTTCTGTTTTTGTTCCCGCCAACATTGGACTAATGTTTTTTTTAAACTTGGATTTGTTTCCCTTTCTATGTGTCACCTATATCCAGCAAAGATTTTTCTAGTTATTTGCTTGAGTTTAAACTCTACCTAAGAGTTTCCTCACAAATTCAGTCTGTACCTGTTTTTAAATAAAGTTTCATCTTACTTGATGATTCTGTCATTTGTCAATGCTATGAGGTAGCTTATTGGAAAACTGGCTTTGGATCAATGGTCAAAATTCAATTAAATTAGAAAATTATATTTTATTATCATGTGAAAACTTGTGTCTGAGATTTAATTTGAAAAGAAAAAACGTTTCTCCTAATTCAGTTACATTACTCCTCATTTATCTTAATAGAGGACCAGATTCATTTCAGTGAGGAAAATTTATCTCATGATTTATTACGTGAAAAGTCATGTACGAGATTCAATTAAAGGAGAAAAAACTTTTTCTTCAAATTCAGTTCCATTTTTTAAAAAAAAAGACTTCAATAGAGTTTTCACATGATAAATCCTGAGATAGTGTTTTGGTCTTTTCACAGAATAAACCTTTTTCTCACTGAATACCTGAATGTTGCTCAGAATGTGATAAACAGGGAGATACATTTTTCTCATTGCATTGCATCTTTCTGTATTCAAAATCTGGAATTGAACAAGGAGATAAGATTTTCTAAATGAATCTGGCCCAATACAAAACATGCCATATTCCACTGTTTAGCCTGATGTTTTTAAAAAAAAAAGTATCCATAAAATAGAAAAATTAGAAAGAGGAGAAAACCCTTAAGGTGGCCATACACGGGCCAATAAAAGCTGCCAACAGACCAAGTCGGCAGCTTAGTTGCCCATGTATGGGGCCCCTCCGACAGACCTCCCCCATGTCAATCGGATGGGACTAAAAATCCGGTTGGTTCGTGGCTGTTTGTTGATGCAGTTCTGCGATCCAACTGCCTGTATCTCCTCCCTAGGGCCAAAGATATACTCATACTGATATACCTATACACTCACATATACAAACTATATAAATACCAATATCTCTACTTATTGTAGATTCCAATATCACAATAGCATTTGACAGAAATGCTTGTCCAAGAAATCATCAAAGACTCTCTTAAAATAATTAACAGAATCAGCATCACAACATCACCCGGCAGTGCATTCCACAACCTCACTGTCCTCACTGTGAAGAACCACCTACTCTGTTCCTTTAAATGAAAGTCCTTTTCTTCTAGTCTGAAGGGGTGGCCTCTGGTGATCCTCTTTATGGGTAATATTTGTCTATAATGTCCTCTAATGTATTTAGTGTAATACAGAGAAAACAAGCCCAACCTGGACAGTCTCCCAGTCTCATAATTGAAGTGTCCCAGTCTCATCCCTCTAACCAGTTTAGTTGCACTTAGTGGGAGCAGAGATACATTCCACTATTCAAAAATGTAAAGGTTCTTAGTCAAAAGCCATCTTCGTAGATGGGTTTTAAATGGGAATAAATAAGGGCAGTACCCCACTTATACAAAATTAGTGCAATGAATAAGCTTTTGGAGCAGGATTCTTGCATTTTATTGTGCCTTCCTGTTCTGCAATTTCCATTTGCATTGTTAGAACCAGTAACTGTTCTGCAGAATATCAACCAGTATAAAAGGTTTTAGTGTTTCAAACAATACAGAAGCAATCTCTGAGCTCACCTTACCTTCTTATACCATGGCATGAGGGGTGTCCCATTAAATAATTTTTCCATTTGCAGAGGAAACAAGTAGACATTATCAAAATATGAGAGGATTTGGAAACTCATATGCGCATTCTGTTCATCCTTCATTATGTTTACATCTCCTAAACCTTTCATGAAGAAAACCACAGGTCTGTCTTTGTACACCCGGGCAGCAGATTCAATGGCACATAAAACCAACGAGGGCGGCTTCATTCTATCCGTAGTTTCAATAAATATAATTCCATTTCCCTTACTTAAAATATCCATTGGGCTGATAGGAGAGAAGCCAGACGGGTAAGTACTGTGAGAACTGGAGTCTTCTGTTCCTGGTGCAAAGGGAGGCTTGAAATGAGCAAAGGTATTTATGATGGAGGTTCGATAAAGGAATCCGCAGGTCATCATTAACACAAGGAACGCGTAAAACCTTATGGCTTTTGACATCATTTAAAATGTGATCAATCTGATAAAAAAAACCAAAGATGTTGTTAGTTGGAAAGTTTTTGATGGAAATGCCCAATTAGAGGCATTTTCACTGGTTAGGGAACGATGGGCCAAATTCAGAACAACAAAGTTATCTCATAGTTCATCACGTGAAAAGTCATGGACGAGATATTAAGATCATACATAAAAATCATATTGAACTTTAGTGCGGATGGAAAGAGCATTTGAAGGCCACATTATTAAAATATGCATAGTTTATTTGCACATTTTTAAAATTACTTTATTGTTTTCTTCTGTGTTACCAGTTATGACAAAAACCACATTTCCTCAACACTTTAAGGCCAAAAAGAACATTGAGGTATAAAAAAGTGATCCTGACTATCTGCCCAAAATAAGGAAGGTCAGCGCTAGGCTGGCAAGATTTCTTCAGTTATGGCATTTCACCATCTTGGATTAATGACTACTAGACATTCTAAGAAGGGTACCACACTTTGCTACTCTTCCTACATCTTGTGGTATGTTCTTATCCCAGCATGTGCTTAGGGCTTTAAGGGATGCTAACTGCCCAACCTTCTTTCTTGGTAATGAACACGAGATGGGTGTTTGTATATTGTCTGACTTGTTTCTGTTATTGAATCATGGCCTGTTCCTGACAACTCTTGTTGTACAGACTGGTGCCTGCCCCTGGATTTGTTACATGCATTTTTGTTACTTGGGTTATTTCTGAGGAGGAGAAGCCAAACTACTACATACTCCATTAGGCTTTGATAATGTCAGAGAACTGAGACATTCCATTCTAGTCTAGCCAAGTGGGCAAGGTGGCAGTCTGATTTCTCTTCTCAAACCAAAGGGACAAAATAATTACTGAACCCCCTAATCCAACTATCCTAAAATCTATTCAGTGGTGGCTATCCCTGTTGATACCTGGGCAGATACCTCTTGAAGTATGTTTTGGTTACTCTTAGTCAGGGCTTTCCTGTCCCCACTCATCACCTTGTAGTACTCCTAGTGAACTCACTGCACATTTACGTGCTGAGAAGCTGGCCTTGCTATCAATAGCCAGGACACTTTTGGGGTCTTCAGCCAAGTTTTTGATAGACATCTCCATGGCAGTGGCTTATGTCAAAAGACAAGGTGCAACCAGGTGCAGGAGGTATAGCCAGGTCATTGGCTTGAACCTTTATAAAGCATAACACGCTCGATCTGTCTTCCTCCAGTAATAATGGTTTGGCAGCAGTAGCCGACCTTGCTTTCTCTTCATTATTAAATAAATTTTCTACATTGTTTCGTTTTGTTGCCTTATTAAATGCCACTCTATCTCACCTATCAGAGGCATGGCCTGGCTTGGTACATGTAGGTGTAATGCTGATATGGAGTGGCCAAGAAAACAAACGATGGTCACCATAATTTTCTTTCAATAATTCCTGGTCACTTTCAATATTTGCATTTCCCACCTTATTGTAACCGGAACCTGGTGTTGGCTCAGAATATGCCTTTAAAATATTTGGTGTCAGGAGATAAGGGTGTGGTCTGTGGACTGGAATAGGAGGAGCCTCCTGGGTAGTATGCTGATATGGAAAATGATCAGTAAAAGAGAATTATGTTAAGTATGAAAATAATTCTCCCTTTTTTATTTCTTCTCCTTTTTTACTTGATCATTTATATATCATTTATATCAGGAACAATCTGATAGAAGCCCTCCTTTTAGTCTATATACAGTATGTATATCTAGTGGCTTTCTCAATCCCAAATATCCAAAATGTTACAAAAAGCCATTATACATTTTTTAGAAAAAAATAATATTTGTCTTATAACTTTACTTTTTAGTGAACATTTCAGGATTATTAGTCTGCTGCACACAGGTCTGAGTTGTGATTCCCCAGACCTGTGTGCAGCAGTTCCCAGCTTCTACTCTCCCTGTTTATTAAGACCTCTTTAGGGGAGAGAATTTGCTGGGGTGATTCCTTTACAAGTGATCTGGAAGAGTTTAACAAGGAGAGCTACAAGGAGAGGCAAAACAGAGGTCTCTTTTTCTACAGTAGATGGACTAATTTCAATCTGAGAAGACATTGATTGAGAGTTACCCACTCGCTGCAGTTATACTCGATTGAGGACATAACACTGCAAGTTACCTGGCAGAAACTGCAATGGCAAAGTTAATCATTTTTGCTCTGTTTGCATGCACGGTGCTCCATAAGGTAGTTACCTCCTTTAACCGTCCTATTATCTGTTAGTATTATATTTACATATCTTCTTCCCTGCTCCCATCCACATACTACAGCTCTTATACACTTTACAACAGCTTGAAACACCTTTGTCCTCCAGTTACTAACAATATAAGCAGCTATAAGCAGCCATAGAAAGTCAGTATTTAGTGGGCTGGTGGGGGCTGTTTGGGCCTCTGTGTGGGCTGATTGGACCTCTATGAACCTGAAATGCCAGGGCCTATTTTGATTCTCAGTCTGGACCTGGTTGCAGGGGATATCTTTCCAAACCCTAGACCCTGCTCCATACCAACATACTGTATATTCAACCTCCTGTCAACTTGCACACATCTTCTCGCTCTTCTACTTTCTCTAACCTTATTCTGATTCCAACTCTTCGTTCTATCTGTCTTCCCTTTTCTTATGCACTTCTTAACACCCGCTCTTTAACTAACAAAACCACGTTAATCCATGATCTTTTTTGCTCTAATTCACTTAGTCTTCTTGCAGTAACTGAAGTAGGTGGGGATGGGCCCTGGTGTAGGCCGTGCAGCTGCCCCCCCTCTCGTCTGTGCATAATTTCGATTTCGCTGCAGCCAGCTCCAGCGGGCTGCAGTGGCACAACCTGCCGGGTGGGCCCAGTGGGGGTGCGGGCCCTGGCTCAATAGCACCCCCTGCTCCCCCAGTAGTTACACCCCTGTCTTCTTACACTAACAGAAACCTGGCTCTCATAGAATGATGCCGCCATTGAGGCAGTACTCTTTCATGGTGGTCTCTCTTTCTCTCATGCTCCCCAAACATTGGACGTGGTGGGGAAGTTGGGATTCTCCTCTTTTCTCTGTAGGTTCAAACCTATTCCTATTCCTCCAGCCTGCCTCAATTCTGCTTTGTTGAAAGTCAAACAAGAGTACTACAGTACCCTTATAAACAATCATAAATCCAACCCACGATGCCTGTTTTCTCTATTCAGTAGTCTTCTCCATCTGCCATCAACAGTATTGGTCAACCTGATGTACTCTCCTCAGGACTTTGCTGATTTCTTTAAAGACAAAGTAGAGTCCATCCTCAATCAGATCCCTACCGCTACTAATACAAACCAGCTATTCCTTCCTAAGCCCCATTCTGCATGTCTTAATTCCTTCCCTCCGGTAACAATGCCTGAAGTCTCCAAGATTCTCTTGTCCTCCACACTCACAACTTGCCCCCTTGACCCTATACCTTCTTCTCTGCTCAAACACTGTGTTGCAGAGCTTCTGCCACCACTTACTCACATTTTCAATTCTTCTCTAGCTTCTGGAACCTTCCCTTCTCCTTTCAAACAGGCCTGTGTAAAACCTATTCTTAAAAGGCCACGCTTGACCCATCCCCCGTATTACTAACTTTCTGCACAAACACTGGGGTTTCAAGCAAAAGCCAGGATAATAGCTCATCAGATCCCCAGTCAGTTATTATCCTGGCTTTTATTTGAAAACCCAGTGGGTGAGCTTTAGCCTATAGGATAAACCCGTATAAATGGGATTTTCTTGGAGCTTGTTTGGAATTCATTCCCAGGATTCCTTTTGTTTATTTGTCTGTATGAGGCAGTCTCCTCAACCTTTATCACTTGTATCCTGACTAGATTACTGTAAACTTCTACTAACTGGCCTCACTAACTCCCATCTCCCCCCCCCCCTTTAGTCTGTATTAAACTCTGCTGCCAGAATTATCCTCCTCTCATCCAAAAGGGTACAGGCCCCTCCCCTGCTGAAGTCCTTATCATGGTTTCCTATAAAACAAATATTAACTTATAAACTCTTCCTCATAACCTTCAAAGCCTTTCATTCCTCTGCACCTAACTACATCTCCTCTCTTGTTTCTCTATATCAGGGATCCCCAACCTTTTGAACCCGTGAGCAACATTCAGAAGAAAAAGTAGTTGGGGAGCAACACAAGCATGAGTGCTGGTATTTGGCCATTTCGTAGCCCCTTGTGCATTTTCAACCTACATTGAGACTCTATTTGGCAGTGCACCTGGTTTTTATACAACTAAAACTTGCCTCCAAACTGGATTAAAAAATAAGCACCTGCTTTGAGGCCACTGGGAGCAACATCCAAGGGGTTGGAGAGCAACATGTTTCTCACAAGCTACTGGTTGGGGATCACTGCTCTATATGTTCCTGGTCGAAACTTCCGCTCCTCTCAGAGCAACTGCATGGTTGTACCCCCCCCCCCTTTAGTCTGTATTAAACTCTGCTGCCAGAATTATCCTCCTCTCATCCAAAAGGGTACAGGCCCCTCCCCTGCTGAAGTCCTTATCATGGTTTCCTATAAAACAAATATTAACTTATAAACTCTTCCTCATAACCTTCAAAGCCTTTCATTCCTCTGCACCTAACTACATCTCCTCTCTTGTTTCTCTATATCAGGGATCCCCAACCTTTTGAACCCGTGAGCAACATTCAGAAGAAAAAGTAGTTGGGGAGCAACACAAGCATGAGTGCTGGTATTTGGCCATTTCGTAGCCCCTTGTGCATTTTCAACCTACATTGAGACTCTATTTGGCAGTGCACCTGGTTTTTATACAACTAAAACTTGCCTCCAAACTGGATTAAAAAATAAGCACCTGCTTTGAGGCCACTGGGAGCAACATCCAAGGGGTTGGAGAGCAACATGTTTCTCACAAGCTACTGGTTGGGGATCACTGCTCTATATGTTCCTGGTCGAAACTTCCGCTCCTCTCAGAGCAACTGCATGGTTGTACCCCCCCCCCACTACTACTGCTGTTTCCCATCTCAAACCCTTCTCTCTTGCAGATCCATATATTTGGAATGCCATTCCTGCATCTCTGCTGAGAGAATCCTCCTTCAGATTTTTTTTGGAGGAAATCGTTTCAATCGTTAGATTCGAACCCATTAAATTGAACAATTCGAATAATTTGAATTCAATAAAAAATTGACCTGTTCGATTGAAAATGCTCCATTTTCAATCGAAAAAACACTTCAAATAAGATTCGATGGTCGTATTTCGAAGTGTTTTCACTGTATATATGTATATATTGTAATCTTGTGGGATCCACATCAGACACTTTCTTCTTTATTTACACACACCAGTCAAAACAAATGGGTTGGTGTCACCCCTGTACTCGTGATACTTCTTTGGGGGGATTGCTCAGCCTCTTGGCTTTCCTCAGTGTCTCACTCTGACAGATTCTCAAATCACTTGGTTATGTCTCCATCTGCTCCTTGCAGTGGCAGGCAGCACCCCCAGTCCCTCTGGGAGTTCTTAACACAGTCAGGTACCCTTCTACTCTGTGCCCTGTTTTCCTAACAGTGTCATTAGAATTAAATACACTTTGTAGAGTGAGCTCCAATTCATGAGATGGACTTCTGGGTTGGAGTACTTGGCTTGCCTGTTCCTTCCAGAATACTCCAGCTACCAGGACCTGGCCATCAAAGTCTTTAAACAGAGAAACTCACCTATGTTTATTAACACCCTTTCTGGTGCCTACATCTCCAACAAGGGAGAAATCAAAGGAAAACCACACAATTTTAGTCATTGCCTTAGTCACTCTACCTCACACACACACACACACATATACTGTATATCCACACACAAATGTTATACAGTCCAATCCATATACTCACAAACACATCTACACACACACACACACACACACACACACACCTATACAGCCCTATCTATAAACTCATATATATATATATATATATATATATATAACAATGTCTATACAAACTTTAGGTCTTAAGATCACAATATTATAATAATGCACACATGCTGCAATCAATTATGGCCAATCTAATGGGCCATGTTTAAATGGAATATAGCCCCCAGTTCCAGAGGCACAAATACTTGACTTCTTAGATATATTCCAAAAACGAGTTTTAAAGTTAAAAAAACATATTTTATTAATTAAACATTAAACAACAAAATGGTCTGTATGCCTTTTTAATGTTTAATTAATAAAATATGTTTTTTTAACTTTAAAACTCGTTTTTGGAATATATCTAAGAAGTCAAGTTAAGATCACAATAGTCTAGGATATTATGCATTTTTAGGCAATCATCCAAGCCCCTATTAAAAGCATTAACAGAATCAGTCATCACAACAACCCCCAGCAGGGAAATCCACAAATGTAATTACCTTCTTTGAGGAGGTGAGCAGGAACGTAGACGCTGTGATGGCAGTGAACGTGCTCTTTTTAGACTTTGCTAAAGTATTTAATACAGTGCCACACAGAAGGAATATGAACTGTGGACCTTGAAAATATTTGCGCAATAAAGAGAAACCTGCCCTCTAAGCCTTCTCTGTCATCATTTTTATAGAATTATATAGATACATTTCTCACGTATACCACATATATTTCACATAAAAACCAGTAATTTATTTACTGCCCAGATAATGAGATCCCTGTTTTTCATGCTCATCCTCCACTAAGAACAGAAATGCAAATCCGTTCACTGATTGAAACAAACCTCACCCCGAGCTACAAGGTAGACCCCTAATTGTCTCTCTTAAGTATCCTCTACCATGGGGACAGCAGAATTTTTTTTTAAAACTACTCCAATCCTCCCCAGACATCCTCCCCTAAGATGCAATGAGATGCAGCTAAACAACTTGGAAATCAAGAATACCTACAGCAACAACACAGATTTCCTATTTAGGTTTCAGAGGGTGCCTTTGTTTTAAATATGACATGTTTATGCTTCCATTTTTGTGTTAATGAAAATCCGTGTTTAGCAAGAGATCTACAGCATTTGGGCAATCGGTTGTGCTGTTAATTTATTGACTTGTTATCAACACAATTGCATCTCTAGCGGTGTTCACAAAGGCAGGCAACAAACTCTTACACCACTAGAGGCAGTTTTTAGATTAGACCTAGAAAAAAAAAGAGAAGCTGGGTGTAATATCACAACTGGATGTAATAAAAAACACTTTGGAAAATCAGTGCTCCATCTGTACTTTATGTGCTGCTTAGTATGACAGGCTCTGATAAGGTCCATGAAAAGTTTCCACATTTCCGGCTTACATTCTGCCCCAAAAAGAGAGGCTTCAAAGACTTACTTAGATCAATGGCACTTACCTGAGGCTTCTGCAACAACATTCTGTACACCAGTGTCCTACCTAATGCAGAAACTGAGGAATCCAAGGATATGAGGTAATGAGGAACGAAAAGGTTCCATGGACCACAAGACCTGTCCTTGAGCAGGTCTAATGCTTTCCCAAGGTTAAAAAGAAAATCTGCTTCCAAAGGGAGAAAATGACACAAAGAAAGATGCAAGTAAGGAAAGTAGCTGGCTGTATGGCCCAGGTTAAATAGTGGATAACAGATAACACCATTATGTTCTACAGAGCTTATCTGCTGTGTAACCTAAGACTTTTCGCCTATGAATGGCTGCCCCAGTGCAGAGTAGAGTTTCTGAAGCAAACACACCACTTGTACCAGTGCAGGGCAACACCGCACTTTAATTTTTTGATTTTACTGTTCCTTTAACACAGAATTATTTTAATATTTGTCAGTTCTGTAATGGGTAATACTGTATCAATGTTTAGTTATTATACAGTGGGCAATGGTTTGATCACTGTGATTTCATACATTTGAAGGTGCTGAAAGAACTTTGCATATTAACACAATAATGACTATTCTCACTCTCAGTCGTGTAACATTATATTGCATATATATTCAGCTATAAATGGAAATTGAACATTGTAGATAAACAGCAAAACCAGATTGGGTGGTTCACTCTCATATTTGTGTGTGTAGCTAAATACTGAAAGTTTGACTAAAATTTAAACTATTAAGTGGGGGGCAATAAGACTGTGACCACAATATTCATATAGATTCAACCCATTATCGATATATCAAAGACATTTATACATTTTGGGCCGGATTCAATTCAGTGAGAAAAAGATTTTTTTCAATTTGAGATGCAATTCAATTCAGAAAAATGTATCTCACAGTTTATCACGTGAAAACTCCTCTGAAGTCTATGGGGGAAAAAAAGCTGGAACTGGAAAAAGTTTTTTCTCCTCAAATTGAATGTCGTCAATGAGTTTTCACCTGATTAACCATGAGATAAGGATTTCTTTCCTTTAAAAGGCCAGATTCAATTCAGTGCGAAAAAACGATCTTATAGAAAACGCATGGATCCTCAGTTCCCCTTTTTCCCCCATAGAATTTAACAGTTTCCATGTGAGAAACAGCAAGATCATTTTTTTCTGAATTGCATCTGAAATTGAATCTCACTGAATTGACTTTGGCACAATGGTTGATTTGATGGAAACCTTGAAGAAGTTTTTATATGGGTTGAAATTCCCTGAATCTATCCAATAAAAATTGTAAAGTGAATAATAAAGTCATAAATCTGATTTCATTTTAGAGTCAAGAAGGAAGAAGAGTCCTTTCTCTATAATAATCAGTAGTTGATAAAAGTCATAGCATAATTATGCAAACAGTTAATAGAATAGTATAAAGTTCATTAACCATTCCCTGAGCCAAAGTACAAGAAAGTAACATTATATTACGGCTTCTGCAAATTGCAGTTGTGCCAGGAGCAATGGTCTTCTGCAGCTTTAGCCTCTGCTTTATACTCAAAATTGTACCCAGCTTATCAGTGAAAATGGGAGAGCTGGAGTTTATTGCATGTGCTACAAAAGACTGTAGAACTCTCATTTCATGTGTTTCTTATATAAAAGATAGTGGCGATGTTATAACTCAGTTACAAGATGTCAGATGGGAAGATGATATGGTCTGGAGAACTTTATATTCTTCAATAGAACATCAACTTGCAGGCTTTATACTTTTGGCTTTGTAAAACAAAACCTTATTCAAATGAACAAAACGAATTCATTCTGGAATCTGTTCAGTATCTCTTGAATCATAATTACTTTATGTATGATGGGCGGTACTGTTTCCAGAGATGTGGCACAGCAATGGGAGCGCGTTTTGCGCCAGCTTATGCTAATTTATTCATGGGATGGATTGAAGAATGCTAAATCTTTGGAGGTAAGTCAAAATGGAGTAAACATGTAT
>CM044441.1:153520607-153533144 GCA_024363595.1 Xenopus borealis
TATTTTGTTTGAATATAGTGGCCCCTGTTAATATTGATGTACTAGATGTATTAGGTGATTTGCTTTCAGTTGGCTCGAGTGTTACAGCAGGTTTTGATGTTACAGCAAATTCAGGGGACGCTACTGCTGTACTTTTAGTTGTTTTCTCTGCAGTAGACACAAATGTTGATGTATTCGTTATTGGACTAGTTTCTGGAGTGTACAACTTAGTTAGTTCTGAATATGAGAAAGTTGTTAATGGTACAGAATGTGTAGTAGGTGCTGCAGAAGTCCGAATTTCAGTTATTTTCATTATAGTAAGTTCTGAGGAATTAGTTGCTGTTCTTCTGGGTTGTATTGGAGTTAGCAGCTCATTTATTGCCAAGGAAGAGAAATTTCCTCTTTTTTGTGGTTTAGTTGTAATTCCAGTTGTTGCCAATTCAGTAGATTCTACTGAGTTGGTATTGTATGACACTCTTGGATTTGGTGCTGAAGTGGAAAATACAAGTGTTGTTAAAAGTGTTGTAGAATCTAATTTCGTGGTATTATTTGATTCTGGTGTCACTGATGCTATTACAGACCGCTCAGTTGAGGGCAATGCTGAAAGTTCTGATTGAGCGGATTCTTTGTTTTTCAATGAGATGTCTGTGTTCTTCACTGTGTTAGGAGGTGTATATACAGCAGAACTGAGCAGAGAAGAGGCATTCATTGACATTGTAGTAACTGGGCTTGCAGTAGAAGTATTAGTGATTGTTATTGTATTAGGCTTCTCGTTGTTGTCATTAGGTGATATATCTGAAATTAGCCTTGTTGAAGCAGCTGCAGTTCTCATTGTAGTAGATTTTATGTCTACAGAATTATTTGATACTTTATTTGGTGTGGAGGTAGTTAAGGTGTTAACTGTAGAGACCACAGGAGATCTAGTGGTATTAGTATATTCTATTGCTGTTGTAGCTGTAGTAATACTTTTAGTGTTTTCGCCTTTAGCAGATTCAGATGTACTCCTACTGAATATTTTTATTGAATGGAATGTTGGAGTAGAAGGTGCTGCTTTTGTTCTTGTAGTAGGCTTCATGGTTGATCCTGACTTAAAAAGCATTGTAATTGCTAATGTAGTAGGCTGTGATCTACTGGCATTCAATGGTTGTATCAAAGAATTATTGTTTGGTGCCATTGTGGAAGTTTTTGGTGTAGATAAATTATTTGCCTTGGTGGTATTAGAAGATATTATTTTCAGTGGTTTTATAGAAGAATAGTTTTTTGGTGCCATTGTGTCAGTTTTTGATGTAGATGAATAAATTGCCTTGGTGGAATTATCTGATAATCTTGTAGAAAGTCCCACTATTGCAACTGTGGAAATATTCATTATATAGGTATTATTATATGGTATTGTAACTGGTTTTGTAGTGGAAAGTTCATTTTTTGCAGCTGTAGTAGAGGCACTATGTGATGTAGCGGGTGTAGCAGGTGCTGAAGTAGAGGGCACTGCAATTGCACTTGAAGTGGAGTTAAACTTATTGGAACCAGATTGTACTTTTGGTGAGTTAGATAACTCTGTATTTTGTTTGAATATAGTGGCCCCTGTTAATACTGATGTACTAGATGTCTTACTTGCAATTGATGAAGCTGATTGATCTGCAAGCTTAGTCCTTTCAGCCGTAGAAGGCCTTGGTATAGAGACAAATGGTGATAAAGTCTTAAGTGATGTTGCTGTTGTCATAGATTCCAGTGTTTTAGGAGCTTGTATACTTGTAATATTATTTGGTTTTAAGTTTGAGACTTTAGTTGATGATAATGTTGTAATAAGAGGCTCAACTAATGGGTCTGTAGTTGGTAGTGAGTTACTGTCATTAGTAGATATTGTTGCTGTGGGTAGTGTAGTTGTAGCAAGTGCTTCAGAGCTCATTTCAGTTGTCTTAATTATAGCAAGTTGTGAGGAATTTGTTGATGCTCTTTTAGATTGTATCGGAGTCAGCATTTCAGTTGTTGCCAGTTGGGTGACTTTTGCAATTTTTTGTGTTGTAGTTACAATTCCAGGTATTTCCAGTGCGGTAGATTTGTTTGCAATATATGATACACTTGGGTTTGGTGCTGCTGTACTAGACACAGTTGTGGTAAATAAAGCAGTAGGTACATTACTAATAGTTGTAGTTGATTCTGATGTCATTGGTACTATTACAGAAGGCTCAACAGAAGCCAACAACTTTGTAGAGTTAGTTATTGGGTTGTTATTTACTGACAATAATGGGTTACTTTCTGTGGTAGAAAGGTTATTCACTGAAAAACTAAGATGAGATATTTTAATTGTAGTAGCTTTAGCAGTTGAGTTATTAGTTAATATTTTTGTATCTAGGCTTGTAGATGTAGAAGGATGAGTCAAGGCTACTGTAATAGGCTTTTGCATTATGTCATTGGATACATTTGAATTTAGCCTTGCTGAAATAAATGCAGTTGTTGTCATTGTAGAAGAATTTAATGACAATTTTGTAACAGTTTGTTTTGAAGTAAAAGTCTCTATATTTGCCACAGTAGAAACTTCTGATATATTGTTGTTTGATGTTCCTGTTGCTGATGATGTAATGGAAGAAAGCTTGATCTTTGTTGATATTTTGGTAGGTTCTGAACTTGATGAAACTGAAGATGTCTTTTTAGATGTCTTTTTTTCAGTAGAGACCATATAAGGTTTAGTGATAATGGTATTAATAGAGTCTATAGTAACTGGAGTTTCAGTAATATATTTAGTTTCCATTGCACTAGATTCAAAACTATTCTCATGGAATAGTATTGTTCTTGCTGATGTAGAAGTAGGGGGCACTGAAGCTGTTTCTTTAGTTGGTTCTGGTATTGCCCCATTAGTTGATATTCTTATAACTGGTTCCATAGCAGACATTGCTGCAGGAGTTAACCCTACTGTAGCAAATACTGCTATATTTTCATGAGTTGTTGCTTTTGTATCTGGTGTTTTAGAGGAAGCAGTGGATGTTATTTTTGTAGCTTCTGATTTTAAAGTTGCTGTAATATGTGTAGAGTCAACTGTTATGGTGGTATGAGTGGATGCTATAACTGGAGTTGTCGTAGTAAGCTGAGTTATTTCCTCTGCTGAAGATTCAAATGTACTCTTATTGCCAGGTAATGATTTTGTTGAGGTTGAAAGTTTTTTAGTTGAAAAGGTTGTTGATTTTGATGTTTCAAATATAACAGGATCTGCAGTGAATATTTCTGCAATCTTAGGTGACGTTAAACTCTCAATTACTGGCACAGTATCAGTAGCTTGAGTAGTCAAAATTGTAATTGGTGCTATAGTAGTGAATTTAGTTGAATCTAAAATGGAAACAGCAGATGATTTTGATGCTACAACTGAACTTTTTTCCATGGTCATCGTTGTATCTGTTGCTTTATAAGGAGGCCTAGTTCCTATTGTGGTAGACACTAAGTTTGAAGAATTAGAAGCTGTGGTGGAATCTGTGGATACTACAGCAAGTATACTGGTATGTGAAGTCTCAGTTGTTTCAATTAAAGGTGGTTTACTGGCTGTAGTATTTGTAGACACTGATTTTATTGGTTTTGCCAATGTTACCTTAGTTTCCCCCACTTCAGTTGATTCAGATAATCTGTCCTTGAATGATACTCTAAGCATTGGTGAAGAAGACTCTTCTGTTGTAGTGACTTTAGTGGAAGGCACATTTACAGCTATTGCAAACATGGATGAAGATGGAATTGAAGAGGCAGTGGCAGGTCGTCTCACTGAAGCATCTTCTGGTGTTGAAGTCTCACTTAATATAATCCTATTTATACCTTCAATAAAAGATTCACTTTTACTAGTAGAAGTTCTTTTTGATGCTTTCTCCATTGTTTCCTCCATTGTAGGAGCATCAGGCTGTACTTCAGCTGCTGGTTTTTGTGTTGTAGAAGATTTTGACACTTCAGATGTTGGCGATGGTTCAGAACTAGTAAACATAGTGATTTCTGCATTGGAGGGTTCAAATGGAGAGGTATTTACTGATTCTTGCTCAACAGGTGCTTTTATACCTGTTCTTTCAATTGCATCATCTTCTGATGTTGAGGGCTTAGTTAATTTGATTTCATTTAAAGCTTTAGTAAAGTATTCACTTTCAAAATCTATAGAAACACCCTTTGCTTCCTCGGTTGTTTCCTCTATAGCTGTTTCTGGTGTAGGATATTGCATTTTTAAAGCTGGGTGCTCAGCAATAACTTCAGATGCTGCAGATGGTTCAGGTCTAGTAAACTCTAGGATTATGTCTGCAGAAGGTTCAGATGGAGGGGTTTTTATTGATTCTTGTTTAATAGGTGCGTTTGCAGCTGTTCTTCTCATTGTATCACCCTCTGATGTTGAGAGCTCACTTAATAATACTGCATTTATAGATTTATTAAAATCCACACCTACAGAAAGTCCTAATGCTTTTTCTGTAGAATTTTTTGATCCAGGAGCAAGAGACTGCTTTTTTGAAGCTGGAGATTCTGTTATAAAAAACTTTAATGCTTCAGATACTGGAGATGCTTCAAGACTAGTAAGCTCAGGCACTTTGCCTGTGGTAGGTTCAAATGAAAAAGTATTTAATGATTCTTGTTTGATAGGTGATTTTGTACCAGTTCTTTCCAGTTTATCAACTTTGGATGTTGAAGACTGGCTTAGTGCCGCATTTGTAGATTTGGTAAAAGATTCACTTTCAGTGAAAAGCTTTTTTGATGCCTGAACAGTTATTTCAGACTTTAAATTTGGAGATTCTGTTATTGAAGATTTTGATGCTTCTGGAGATGGTTTAGGACTAGTAAACTCTGGGGTTTCCTCAGTCAAAGTTTTTACCAGAGTGGTATCTATAGCTTTAATAAAACTTTCAGCATCTACAGAAAGTCCTGATACTTTACTTGTTTCCTTTGTAGTGATTTGTGGTGTAGTAGCATCAGATGGCTTTGAAGCAGGGGCGTCTGTTGTAGATGGTTTTGATGCTTCAAATATATGAGATGGTTCAATACTAGTAAACTCAGGGATATCTTTTGTGGCAGCTCTTGTACTAATTTTTCCCACTATATCATCTTCTGATGTCGAAGTATCAGACAAAATTTTTGCACTGACAACAAAATACGCATTTTCAACATTTATAGAAAGACCTGGTGCTTCCTCAGTTGTTTCCTCTGTAGCAATTTCTGGTATAGAAGATTGCTTTCTTGAAACGTGGGTTTCTGTTTTGGAAAGCTGTAATCCTGCTACGGTTGGAGATAGTTTAGGACTAGTAAACTCAAGGATTTCCTCATTCATTGTTTTTACTAAAGAAGAATTTAAAGCTTTAATAAAAGATTCACTTTCAATAGAAAGTCCTGATGCTTCCTCGGTTGTTTCATCTGTAGCAGTTTCTGTTGTAGGAGCATCAGATACTTCAGATACAGAAGATGGTTTAGGAGTAGTAAATTCAGGCTTTTTTTCAGTAGAAACTTTAGATGGAGATGCATTAAATGATTCTAGTTTAATGGGTGTTCTTTTATCTGTTCTTTCAAATATAGCACTTTCTGAAAGTGGAAATGGGTCAGTACTAGTAAACTCAGGCATTTCCTCTGTCAGCGTTTTTAATAAATCAATATTTAAAGCTTTAACAAAAGATTCACTTTCAGCATCTACAGAAAGTCCTGATGCTTCATTGATTGTTTCCTCTGTAGCAGTTTCCTGTGTAAAAGCATTCGATTCTTCATATACAGAAAAAGGCTGAAGAGTAGTAAATTCAATGATTTTTTTTAAGGAAATTTCTGATGGAGAAGAATTTACTGATTCTTGTTTAATTGGTCTTTTAAATGTAGCATCTTCTGCTATTGAGGGCTCAGTTAATATAATTGCATTTACAGCTTTACTAAAAGGTGCACTTTCATCATCGATAGCTTCTTCAGTTGTTACCTCTGTAGCAGTGTTTGGTATAGAAG
Source organism: Xenopus borealis (assembly GCA_024363595.1). Lineage (NCBI taxonomy): Eukaryota > Metazoa > Chordata > Amphibia > Anura > Pipidae > Xenopus > Xenopus borealis. The sequence continues at coordinate 153,526,518 of CM044441.1, forward strand.
CATCCAGCTGTTCTTGTGAAGCTGAAGTTTCTTTTATAGAAGGTTTTGATGTTTTTAATAATAGAAATGGCTCAGAGCTCATAAAATCTTTAATTTCCTCTGTCAAATTTTTTAATAAATCAGTTTTTAAAGCTTTGATAACAAATTCAGTTTCAACATCAACAGAAAGTACAGTTGTGTCCTTAATTGTTTCCTCTGTAGCAGTTTCTGGTATTGGAGCATTAGATTCTTCAGATACAGGAGATGGTCGTGGAGTAATAAATTCAGGGGTTCTTTCAATGGAAACTTCAGATGGAGAGTTACTTATTGATTCGTGTTTAATTGGTGTTTTTGAACCTGTTCTTTCAGGTAATATTACTGCATTTATAGCTTTAATAAAAGATTCATTTTCAGCATCTATAGGCAGTTCCGAATCTTTCTCTGTTGTTTCCTCTGTGGCAGTGTCTGTTGTAGGAGCATCTGGCTGCTCTTCTGAATCTGAAGTTTTTTTTATAGAAACTTTTGATGTTTCTGATAGTGGAAATGGCTCAGGAATTTCCTCAGTTGAAACTTTTAAAAGAGAGGTATTTATAGCTTTAATAAAAGAGTCACTGTCGTCATATATAGAAAGACCTGAGGCTTCCTCAGTTGTTTTCTCTGTAGCTGTTTCTGGTGTAAGTGGGTTCTGTTTTGAAGCTGACATTTCTGGTTTTGATATTTCAGGTACTGCAGCTGATTCAAGACTAGTAATGTTGAGGATTCTGTCAGTGGAAGGTTGAAACTGAGAGGGGTTTATTGATTCCTGTCTTGAAGTTGGTGTTTCTGTAGTTGTTGGTGTTGATGGCTCAGGACTAGGGAACTCAGGGATTTTAATTTTTTTTACTATAGAGGTATTTATAGGTTTGATAAAATATTTGCTTTCATCATCTACAGAAAGTCCTGATGCTTCCTCAATTTTTTCTTCTGTAGACATTTCTTTTGTAGAGGGTTTTGATGCTTCTAATATTGAAGATGGCTCAGTGAAAGTTTCCATTAGAGTGGTATTTATAGCTTTAATAAAAGATTCATGTTCAACATCTATTGAAAGACCTGATGCTTCCTCCATTGTTTCCTCTGTAGAAGGTTTTGATGCTACTAGTGAAGATGGCTGAGGGTTAGGAAACAGGGGAACTTCTTCAGTCAAAGTTGTTAATGGAGAAGTAGTTATAGATTTAATAATAGATTCATTTTCAGATTCTATTGAAAGCCCAAATGCTTGCTTTGTAATTTGCAATTCTGTATGAGCATCAGCAGTTTCTTCTATATGAGCATCAGATGCTTCTGATGGAAGATATGGTTCATGAGTAGTAAATTTTGTTTTTCTTTTATTGGAAGCTTCAGACAGAGTGATAGTTATTGATCCTTGTTTAATAGGTGTTCTTGTACCCACTTTTCCACTTATAGCATCATCTGATTTTAAGGGCTCAGTTAATATTACTTCATTTATAGCCTTAAGAAATGATTCATTGTCAACATTTATAGAAAGATTAGATGCTTCCTCAGTTTCCTCTTTTATAGATGAAATTGTTGCTTCTGGACTAATAATTTCAGGGATTTCTGCATTCCAATTTTTTGTTAGAGAGTTATTTGTAGCTTTAATCAAGTATTCACTTTCATCTATATAAAGTCCTGATGCTTCCTCATCTTTTTTCTCTGCATTATTAACTAGAGTTGCAGTACCTTTTGAAGTTTGCATTTCTACTATAGAAGGTTTTGATACTTCAGATATTGGAGATGATGATGTAGTAAAATAATCTATTGTATTTGTGAATGATTCAAATGGAGAGGGGTCCATTGATTCCTGTTTATAAGGTGCTCTTGTAGCTGTTTTTCCCAATGTATCAGCTGATGTTGAGCCTTGAATCAATGTTACTTCACTTGAAATTTCTGATGCTTGCTCTATTATTTCCACTTCTGTAGGAATAGCTACAGTTGGTTTAGGGGTAGTAAATTTAAGGTTTGTTTCAGTGGAGGATATTTCAGTTTCAGAAAAAACATTAGAAGGTATTGACGCTTTTGATAGTAAAGACAGCTCAGTACTAGTAATATCAGGCACTTCCACAGTCAAAATGTTTAATAGTGAGGTATCTATAGCTTTAATGAAGGATTCACTATCAACATCTATGGAATGTCCTGATGCTTCCTCAGATGTTTCATCTGCAGCAGTTTTCTGTGTAAGGGTATTAAGCTGTTCTTTTGAAGCTGTAGTTTCTTTTATATAGGTTTTTAATTCTTTTAATAGTGGTGATGGTTCTGGACTACTAAACTCAGACACTTCATGAGTTTTTAACACGGTGGTATTTATAGCTTTTATAAAAGATTCACTTTCAAAATCTATAGAATGCCCTGATGCTTCCTTAATTGTTTCCTCTGTAGACATTTCTTTAATTGAAGGTTTTGATTTTTCTAATAGTATAGATGGCAATTTTTTTAATAGAGAAGAATTTATAGCTTTAATAAAGGATTCACTTTCATCCTCCATAGACAGTCCCGATGCTTCCGCAACCTTTTCATCTGTGGTAGTTACTGGTGTAGGAGTGGACTGGTGTACTGGTGATGCTTGCTCTGTTAAAGCCTCTGCAGCAGTTTTTGGTGTAGGAGCTTCATGCTGATATTTTGAAGTTTGTGTTATAGACGATATTGCTGCGTCAAATACAGAAGATAGTTCAGGACTCGTAAATTTGGACATTTCTTTTGTGGAAGTAACAAATGGAGAGTAATTTACTGATTCTTGTTTAATAGGTGCTCTTGTACCTAATATTCCGACTGTAGCATCTTCTGTTATCGAAGTCTTTGTCAATGTTATTTTACTTACAGTGTTAATAAAAAAATCACTTTCAACATTTATAGAATGTTCTGATGCTTCCTCAGATGTTTCCTCTGTAGGAGTTATTGGTGTAGAATCATCATAGGGTTTTTTGGCAGCAGTTGTTTCTACTATAGAAGGTATTGATACTTTGGCTACTGGAGATTGTTTAGAAATAGTAAACTCAGTGGTTTCTTTGGAGGAAGTATCATCTTCTGAGCTTGAGAGTTCATTTAATGTTAGTGCAGTTATAGCTTTAATAAAATATTCACTTTCAAAATCTGTTGAAAATCCTGATGCTTCCTCTGATATTTCCCCTGTAACAGTTTTTGGCTGATATTTTGAAATTTGGGATGTAGTTGATTTTTCTGCTTCAAATACAAAAGGTAGTTCAGGACTAGTAAATTTGGACATTTCGCTTATGGAAGTATCAAATGGAGAGGAATTTACAGATTGTTGTTTAATAGGTGCTCTTGTAAATGCTATTCCCGCCGTAGCATCTTCTGTTATTGAAGTCTTTGTCAATGCTATTTTATTTACAGCGTTAATAAAAGATTCACTTTCAACATTTACAGAATGTCCTGATGCTTCCTCAGATATTTCCTCTGCAGAGGTTGTTAATGTAGAAACATCAGATGGTTTTTTTGTAGCTGGAGTTGCTGTTATAGAGGGGTTTGAGGCTTTGACTACTGGAAATTGGTTAGGAATAGTAAACTCAGGGGTTTCTTTGGTGGAAGTAGCATCTTCTGAGCTTGAGAGATCATTTAATATTATTGCAGTTACAACTTTAATGAAAGATTCACTTTCAACATTTATAGAATGTCCTGATGCTTCCTCGGATGTTTCCTCTGAAGAGGTTGTTGATGTAGAAACATCAGATGTTTTTTTTGTAGCTGGAGTTGATGTTACAGAAGGTTTTGAAGTTTCGGCTACTAAAAATTGGTTAGGAATAGTAAACTCAGGAGTTTCTTTGGTGGAAGTAGCATCTTCTGAGCTTGAGAGATCATTTAATATTATTGCAGTTACAGCTTTAATGAAAGATTCACTTTCAACATTTATAGAATGTTCTGATGCTTCCTCGGATGTTTCCTCTGAAGAGGTTGTTGATGTAGAAATATCAGATGGTTTTTTTGTAGCTGGAGTTGCTGTTATAGAAGGTTTTGAGGTTTTGGCTACTGGAATTTGGTTAGGAATAGTAAACTCAGTGGTTTCTTTGGTGAAAGTAGCATCTTCTGAGCTTGAGAGATCATTTAATATTATTGCAGTTACAGCTGTAATGAAAAATTCACTTTCAACATCTATTGAAAGTCCTGATGCTTCCTCGGTTATTTCCTCTGTAGCTTTTTTCAGTGCAGGGGCATCAAGCTGATATTTTGAAATGTGTGTTGTAGATGAATTAGCTGCTTCAAATGCAGAAGATTTTTCAGGAATAGTAAACTCTGACATTTCTTTTTCGGAAATATCAAATAGAGAGGATTTTACTGATTCTTGTTTAATAGTTGCTCTTGTACCTATTATTCCCATAGTAGCATCTTTTGTTTTTGAAGTCTTTGTCAATGCTATTTCATTTACAGTGTTAATAGAAGATTCACTTTCAGCATTTATAGCATGTCCTGATGCTTCCTCAGATGTTTCCTCTGTAGGGGTTGTGGAAACATCAGATGGTCTTTTTGTAGCTGGAGTTTCTGTTATAGAAGGGTTTGATGCTTCGGCTACTGGAAATTGGTTAGGATTAATAAACTCGGGGGTTTCTTTGGTGGAAGTAGCATCTTCTGAGCTTGAGAGATCATTTAATATTATTTCAGTTACAGCTTTAATAAAAGATTCATTTTCAACATTTATAGAATGTCCTGATGCTTCCTCAGATGTTTCCTCTGCAGAGGTTGTTGATGCAGAAACATCAGATGATTTTTTTGTAGGTGGGGTTGCTGTTATAGAAGATTTTGAGGCTTCTGCAACTGGAAATTGGTTAGGAATAGTAAACTCAGGGGTTTCTTTGGTGGAAGTAGCATCTTCTGAGCTTGAGTGTTCACTTAATATTATTGCAGTTACAGCTTTAATGAAATATTCACTTTCAACATCTATTGAAAGCCCTGATGCTTCCTCGGGTATTTCCTCTGCAGAGGTTGTTGATGTAGAAATATTAGATGTTTTTTTTGTAGCTGAAGTTGCTGTTATAGAAGAGTTCAAGGCTTCAGCTACTGGAAATTGTGTAGAAATAGTAAAGTCAAGGGTCTCTTTGGTGGAAGTAGCATCTTCTGAGCTTGAGAGATCATTTAATATTATTGCAGTTACAGATTTATTGAAATATTCACTTTCAGTATCTATTGAAAGTCCTGATGCTTCCTTGGTTATTTCCTCTGTAGAAGTTTTTAGTGCAGGAGCATCAAGCTGATATTTTGAACTATGTGTTGTAGATGATTTTGCTGCTTCAAATGCAGAAGCTTGTTCAGGACTAGTAAACTCATTACTAGTTCTAGACATTTCTTTTCCTGAAGTAACAAATAGAGATGATTTTACTGATTCTTGTTTAATAGTTGCTCTTGTACCCTTTATTCCCACTATAGCATCTTCTGTTTTTGAAGTCTTTGTCAATGCTATTTCATGTACAATGTAAATAGAAGATTCACTTTCAACATTAATAGCATATCCCGATACTTCCTCAGATGTTTCCTCTGCAGAGGTTGTTGGTTTAGAAACATCAGATGCTATTTTTGTCACTGGAGTTGCTGTTATAGAAGGTTTTAATTCTTCAGCTATTGGAAATTGATTAGGAATAGTAAACTTAGGGGTTTCTTTGGTGGAAGCAGCATCTTCTGAGCTTGAGAGATCATTTAATATTATTTCAGTTACAGCTTTAATAAAATAGTCACTTTGAACATTTATAGAATGTCCTGATGCTTCATCAGTTGATTCCTCTGCAGAGGTTGTTGATGTAGAAACATCGGATGAATATTTTATAGCTGGAGTTACTGTTACAAAAGGTTTTGAGGTTTTGGCTACTGGAAATTGGTTAGTAGTAGTATACTCAGGGGTTTCTTTGGTGGAAGTAGCTTTAATGAAAGATTCACTTTCAATATTTATAGAATGCCCTGATGCTTCCTCGGATGTTTCCTCTGCAGAGGTTGTTGATGTAGAAAAATCAGATGGGTTATTTGCAGCTTTTATAGAAGGTTTTGAGGCTTTGGCTACTGGAAATTGCTTAGGAAAAGTAAAATCAGTGGTTTCTTTGGTGGAAGTAGCATCTTCTGAGCTTGAGAGATCATTTAATATTGTTGCAGTTACAGCTTTAATGAAATATTCACTTTCAACATCTATTAGAAGTCCTGATGCTTCTTCAGTTATTTCCTCTGTTGCAGTTTTCAGTGCAGGAGCATCAGTCAGATATTTTGAAATGCGTGTTGTAGATGATTTTGTCGCTTCCAATGCAGGAGATTGTTCAGGAATAGTAAACTCTGGCATTTCTTTTCTGGAAGTATTAAATAGAGAGAAATTTACTGATTCTTGTTTAATAGTTGCTCTTGTACCTGTTATTCCCATTGTAGCATCTTCAGTCATTGAAGTCTTTGTCAATGCTATTTCATTTACAGTTTTAATAAAATATTCACTTTCAACATTTATAGAATGTCCTGATTCTTCCTCAGATATTTCTTCTGCAGAGGTTGTTGATGTAGAAACATCAGATGGATTTTTTATAGCTGGAGTTGCTGTTATAGAAGGTTTTGAGGTTTCGGCTACTGGAAATTGGTTAGGAATAGTAAACTCAGTGGTTTCTTTGATGGAAGTAGCATCTTCTGAGCTTG
>CM044441.1:153552679-153569579 GCA_024363595.1 Xenopus borealis
TTTAGTTGATACTGTTGTAGTTGGCCCTGTATCTTTATTAGTTGATTTGCTAGTGTTTGATGTTACAGCAGAGGTCTCAGTTGTTCCTACTTTAGTAGATACAGTTAATGTTTGCATTGTAGTAGTAAGTTTAGTTGAAGGTTTTGTTGTTGGTTCTAATGCAGTATTAGTGGTAGCAGTTAATTTTGTTATATTCTGTGTTATAAACAAAGAATATGTAAGTGGAATTGTCATATTAGCTTTAGTAGATACTGTTGTAGTTGACCCTGTATCTTTATAAGTTGATGTGTTTGATGTTACAGCAGAGGTCTTAGTTGTTCCCATTTCAGTATGTGTTGTAGTAGTAAGTTTAGTTGACGTTTTTGTTGTAGGGTCTAATGTAGTATTAATGGCAGCAGTTAATTCTTTTATATTCTGTGCTATAATTGCAGCATTGGTAGTCAATACTGTTGTAGTCTTATTTCCCACTTTAGCTGATTCAGTTGATATTTGTGTTGTAGTTATAAGTTTAGTTGTTAATTTAGCTGTAGGTTTCAAATTCTGTGCTGTAATAGTAGAACTGATTAGTGGAATTGTCACTGTAGTAAGTTTTGATGAAATACTTAATGCTGTTGTATCTGGATCTGTGGTGAACACCTTTTTTGGTGTTGTGTTGTTAAGCTCTGATCTAGCAGAATCCATTGATTGTATAGTAGCAACAGTCAGTACTGTTGGTGTTGTAGTTTCTTTTGTTGCCTTAGTGACAGGTTTCAATGAAATACTGTTAGTTGGATTATCTGTAGTAGATACTTTCCTTAATGATTCTGATTTATTTGTTAATATACTCATGTTTGATGTTACAATAGAGGTCTCAGTTGTTCCCACTTTAGTAGATTCAGATAATGTTTGAGTTGTAGCAGTAGAGTTAGTTGTTGATTGTGGTGTAGGTTTTATTGCAGTTGTAATATTTGTTTCTTTTTCATTCTGTGATATAATAGAATAATTGCTTTTTGTAATTGTCACGGTAGTAAGCTCTGATGAAGTAGTTAATATTGTTGTAGTTGGACTTATAGTAAACACCTTGTTTGGTGTTGTAGTTGCTGCTGTAGTATACGTTTCTCTAGTAGTCACTTTAGTATTTAGTAATGTAGTGGTATTATATGGTACTATTGTAGCTGGTACAGTAGAAGTAGAATTTGTTGGTGGCATAGTTGTAGATTCTGTTGATTCTCCCACAGATCTTGTTCCTGTAGACGTCTCTGATATGGTGGTTATATTAGGTTTTGTAGGCACACTAATTAATGCTGCTGTTGCAATAGATGGTTCTGTTTTAGAAAACTCTGAATTTGACACATTTGTGGATGCTGTTTGTGTTGCAGTATTTGCCAGAATAGTAGGCTTTGAAGTAGTTGACCTCTCTGTAGTTGGTGCAGAAGGCTGAATTGATGCGTTTGCAGAAATTTCCAATATAGAGGAAATAACTGATACATTTGCGGTTGATGCGTCAAATGAAAATTCATCCTTTGCGGTAGATTTTGCTGTAGTGGCAATGGCAGCAAATTCTTTATTTTGTGCTGAGTTAGAAATATTTATATTTGATGATGTATTAAAAGTCAAGCTTTTTGATACTGTCACACTCTCTGTTATATTTGAAGTATTTGTAATTTCCATAGTGGTAATATCTGCTACTGAGGAATTAAGTAATGGTTTTGTATCTTGCAGTGTAATAGAAGCAGTGGTTGTTGTATTAGGAAGCACTGTTGCTTCTGTTGAGGTGAAACCTGACATAGAGTAATTACTTGATTTTCTTGACTCTTGAGTTATAGAAGTATGCTCAGTTCTTGCCACTTTAGGAGGTGTTAATATATCAGAGAAAGTTGAGGGTGCTTCAGTTGCTAATACAGAAAAAGTCTTGGTTTGCGACTCTGTGGTTAGTTCTGATTTCAAATAATCTCTTACAGTTGGTGATGCAGAAGAAAACTCAAATTTTGATGATGAATTTGGTTGTAATGCATTTTCATTAGTTAACAGCATTGCAGTTGATGCTTTAGCAGAATCCTGTAAAGGGGACTGATATGAGGCTATTAGGTTATTTGTTGATGCTTTGTAAGTATAGCTTGTAGCTGGTTTTGTAGCAGAAGGTCCAGTTGTGGGTACTGAAGTCAATTCTAACGTAGTGCCATCTGTTGTCACTAATGTAGTTGAATCTATAGTAGAAGAGCCAGTTGTTGCTATGGTAGGAGGCTCTGATTTAAGGATATTAGAGGGTAATATGGATACAACAGTGCTTGATGATGTGTCAGAAACTTCATTTGCATAATTAGTTGATGATGAGGTAGTTGATTCTGATGTAAATGTAGTAAAAGACTCATATGATGTTATTTTGACATCTGTTGTAGAAACATTATTTGATACTACAGAAGATGTTTTTGTAAAAGGTTTTGTTGTGAGCAATCCAGCCAGTTTTGTTATAGTTTCATTAGTAGAGCCTGTTGTCATTAGTGTTGTGCTTCTGTCTTCAGTTGTTGCCATGGTAGCAAGTTCCACTGAAATGGTATTTTGTGGTATTAATGTAGTTGTTAAAGTAGAAGATTTTCTTTGAGTCATTGTAGTAAGTTCTGATATAGAGGCCTTATTTGTTGAGGATAGAGTTGTAGGTAAAGGCTCAGATATTGCCATATTAGTCGTTTCTGCTGTAGTGGTCTTCATAGATACATAGGCATCACTTGATCCTATTAGAGATGTTGATAAAGCAGAATTTTCATATTGTGAAAAAAATTCAGGAGTAGGAAACTTGGTTATTTTTTCTGTAGAAAGATCTGACTTGAAGACTTCAGTTGATGCAACTGTGATATTTAATGTAGTGACAACATTATTTTCATAGGATGTAGCATTTATCATTGAAGTAAATGTAGTACTTTCAACAGTTTCTGATGTTGAGGCATCAATTGATATTGGTGTAGTTATGTTGATAGCAAAAAAAACATTTTTAGAAGTCACATCAGTCTTCTTTGAAATAAGTTCAGATGTGTCCATAGAATTACTTTCCGATTTTGAGGCTTTAGCTGGTACTATTGTAGTTGAAGATAGGGTAGAAGAATCTGCAGCAGCTTCAGTAGATTCTACTGTTGAGGAATCAGCTACTACTATTGTAGTTGCCTTAGTAACTTCCAAAATATGTTTACTTGTTTTCACTACATTCGACTCCATTGTTGAGGCTTTATCCGATACCATTGTAATTGGAGATATGGAACCAGAGTCCTTTTCATTAGTTAATTTACTAATAAGTTCAGTTGAATCCACTGCAGTAGGTGCTGATATTAAGGAACCAGGTGATATATTTTGACTAGGAGATACTGTAAAAGACTCATTTTTAACTGTGTTGGTTGCTCTCAAAATAAGCTCAGTTGTATCCAACACAGTTGGGTTTGATGTTGAGGAATTAGCTAATTCTTTTGAATTTGTAGTTTGTTTTTTGATTGTTGTATCATTTGGTTTCATAATAAGCACAGTTGTATCCACTTCAGATTCTGAAAAATCAGCTAATACTGCTGTATTTGGAGATGTAGTAGGTTCTGCTGTTGAGTAAGCAGTTAATTTTATAGCAGCTGAATTTATGGATGAAAACTGATTTTGAGTAGCTTCATTAACCTTTTCCAGTGTAGTAGGTTCCAATGTTGTAGAATACGTTGATATTAGTGTAGTTGGGGATATGGAAGAAGACTCATTTTCAGTAGTTGCACCAGTGCTCTTTAAAGTAAGTTCAGTTCTTTCAACAACTTTAGTTTCCAATTTTGAGGCTTTAGTTAATTCTATTGTATTTGGAAATACAGTAGAATGTTCATTATGAACAGTTGCATCAGTTACTCCCAAAGCAAGCTTACTTGTATACACTTTAGTAAGTTCGGATGTTGAATAATGAACTGATGTATCAGATACTTCCATAATAAGCTTGGTTGTTTCCACTTCTGAAGGTTCTGAAGGTTTTGATGTTGAGTGATCATTAGATGCTATAGTGGTTATGTATTTGAAAGAAGACCAGTTTTCAACATGTGCATTTGTTGCTTTCCCAATAGGTTTAGTTGTACCCACTGAAGTAGTTTCTGAAGAATCAACTGTTACTATTATATTTGGAGATGTAGATGAATACTCATTTTTGGCAGTCCCATCAGTTCCTTTGAAATTAAGCTTAGTTGTTTCTACTTCAGTAGGTTTTGATGCTGCATCAGTTGCTTCCAAAACAAGTTGAGTTGTTTCTGCTGCACTAGGTTCTAGTGCTGAGGAAGCAGTTGATGCTGCTGGGGTTATGATAGAATACTCAGTTTGCACAGCGGCATCTGTTAATAAAATTAGCACAGTGGTATTCCTTGCATTAGATTCTGATTCTGTTGATGAATCACCTGAAACAATTATAGTTGGAGAAGTTGTAAAAGAAAGATTTTTAGCAGTCACATCACTTGTTTCCACTTCAGTAGGTTCTGATGTTTTAGGATTATCTGATACTATTGTAGTTGGGGATATGTTAAAAGATGCATTGTCAGCATTTGTATCACTTGCTTCCAAAATAAGTTCTGTTTGTGCTGGTGGTATTGTATATGAATCATTTTTCATAGTTGCATCCATTGCTTCCAGAATTGTTGTTTCTACTGCATTATTTTCTTTAGTTAAGGTTTCACCTGATATTGTAGTAGTTGGTGATTTAGTAGAAAACTTTTCAGTTGATTCTGATATTGTGGAACCGGTTGATTTTATTCTTGATGGAAATGTTTCATTTTTAGCAGTTGCACCAGTTGCTTTCAAAACAATTTGAGAGGTTTCTACTTCAGAATTTTCTGATATTGTGAAATCAGCTGATACTATTGTATGTGGGGATATGGTCAAAGGCCCATATTCAACAGTTGTATCAGTTATTTCCATATTAAGCTGGGTTGTTTCTGTTACATTAGATTCTGTAACTGATGCTTCACCGGATACTGTAGTTATATTATAAGCTTCATTTTTAACAGTTGTTTTTGTTTCTTCCAAAATGCCCTCAGTTGTTTTAATTTCAGTAGGTTCTGATGTTGCAGGACCAGTTGATACTATAGTTGTTGGACTTATGGTAGAAGACTCATTTTTAAAAGCTGCATCAGTTGCTTTCACTTCAGAATGTTCTGATGTTGTAAAGTCAGCTGACACCCTGCTATGTGCGGAAACAGTAAAAGATTCATTAGAAGTGCTTATATTAGTTTCATTCAAAAGGAACTTAGTTGTTTTCTCTAGAGTAGGAATTGATGATGTGGAATCAGCTGATGTTATTGAATGTTGGGATATGGAAGAGGTCTCATTTTCTGTACTTGCTTCAGTTCGTTCCACACCAGGCTTAGTTATTGCCACTGCGTTAGTCCCTGTTGTTAATGATTCAGCTGATGTTGAGGTAGTTGAAAATAAAGTAGAGACCTCATATTTAACAGTTGCATGAGTTGTTTCCAAAATACCCTCAGTTGTTTCCAACTCATGGTGTTCTGATGTTGAGGAGCCATTTGAGACTATTGTTGTTGAATTTATGGTAGTAGACACATGTTTACCAGTAGCATCAGTTGCTTCCAAATTAAGCTGAGCTGTATCCACTTCAGAATGTTCAGATGTTAAATCTACTGATACTATAGCATGTGGAGATATGGTAAAAGTTTCATTTTCAGCATTTGCACCAATAGTTTCTTCCACAAGTAACTTAGTTGCTTCCACGGCATACATTTCTGTTGTTAAAACTTTATCTAATATTGTAGTAGTTGAGTATATAATAGGAACCTTATTTTCAGTAGTTGCACTACTTGTTTTCAAGAGACCCACAGTCTTTTCTACTTTAGTAGGTTCTGATATTGTTGTATCAGTGGATAATACTTTATGTGGGGATGTGGTAAAAGTCTCAGTTCCTTCGACAATAAGATTAGTTGGTTCTAGTATACTAGTTTCTGTTGTTAAAGTTTTAGTTGATATTGTAGCTGATGCATCAGTTGCTTTCAAAATGCCCTCGCTTTCAGTAGATTCTGATGCTGAGGTTCTAGTTGATAATATAGTAGCTGGGTTTATGGACAGATACTTATTTGTAGCAGCTGCAGTAAGTTCCGATGCTGAGGTTCTACTAAGTAGTATTTTTGTTGTGTTTATGGAAGAAGGTTCATTTTTGACAGCAGTTTGCGTTGCTTCCAAAATGCCCTCAACTGTTGCACCCTCAGCAAATTCTGGTGCTGAGGTTCTAGTAGATAACATTGTAGTTGGGTTTATGGCAGAAGTATATGCATCAGTTGCTTTCAAAATATCCTCAGCTGTTGCACTTTCAGTAGGTTCTGATGCTGAGGTATTAGTTGATAATATTGTAGTTGGGTTTATGGTAGAATACTCATTTGTAGCAGCTGCATCAGTTGCTTCCAAATAACCCTCAGCTGTTGCACCTTCAGTAAGTTCTGATGTTTTGGTTCTAGTTGATAAGATTGTAGTTGGGTTTATGGTAGAAGACTCATTTGTAGCAGCTGCATCAGTTGCTTTCAAAATACTCTCAGTTGTTTCACCTTTAGTAGGTTTGGATGCTGAGGTTCTACTTGATAATATTGTAGTTGTGTTTATGGTAGCTGCATGAGTTGATTCCAAAATATCCTCAGCTGTTGCCCCTTCTGTAAGTTTTGATGCTTTGGTTCTAGTTGATAATATTGTAGTTGGGTATATGGTAGAAGACTCATTTGTAGCAGCTGCACCAGTTGCTTTCAAAATACTCTCAGTTGTTTCACCTTTAATAGGTTCTGATGCTGAGGGTCTACCTGATAATATTGTAGTTGTGTTTAAGGTAGAAGATTCATTTGTAGAAGCTGCATCAGTTGCTTCTGTTGCACCTTTAGTAAGTTCTGATGCTGAGGTTCTAGTTGATGATATTGGAGTTGTGTTTAAGGTAGAAGACTCATTTGGAGCAGATGCATCAGTTGCTTTCAAAGTATCCTCAACTGTTTCCCCTTCCGTACGTTCTGATGCTGATGTTCTAATTGATAATATTGGAGTTGGGTTTATGGTAGAATATTTATTTTTAGCAGCTGCATCAGTTGCTTCCAAAATATCCTCAGCTGTTGCACCTTCAGTAGGTTCTGATGCTGAGGTTCTAGCTGATAATATTGGAGTTGTGTTTATGGTAGAAGACTCATTTCTAGCAGATGCATCAGTTACTTTCAAAGTACCCTCAGAGGATTCACCTTCAGTAGTTTCTGATGCTGAGGATCTTGATGGTATTGGATTTGGGTTTATGGTAGAAGACTCATTTGTAGCAGCTGCATCAGTTGTTTTGAAAATACCCTCAGCTGTTGCAACTTCAGTAAGTTCTGATGCTGAGGTTCTAATTGATAATGTAGTTTCGATTATGGCAGAAGACTCATTTCTTGCAGATGCATTAGTTACTTTCAAAGTACCCTCAGCTGTTTCACCTTCAGTAGGTTCTGATGCTGAGGTTCTAGTTGATAATATTGGAGTTGGGTTTATGTCAGAAGACTCATTTGTAGCAGCTGCATCAGTTGCTTTCAAAATAGCCTCAGCTGTTTTACCTTCAGTAGGTTCTGATGCTAAGGTTCTACTTGGCAATATTGTAGTAGTGTTCATGGCAGAATACTCATTTGTAGCAGCTGCATCAGTTGCTTTCAAAATATCCTCAGCTGTTGCACCTTCAGTAGGTTCTGATGCTGAGGTTCTAGCTGATAATATTGGAGTTGTGTTTATGGTAGTTGACTCATTTCTAGCAAATTCATCAGTTACTTTCAAAGTACCCATGGCTGTTGCACCTTCAGTAAGTTCTGATGCTGTTCTAGTTGATAATGTTATAGTTGGGTTTGTTACAGAAGACTCATTTGTAGTAGGTACATCAGTTGCTTCCAAAATATCCTCAGCTGTTGCACCTTCAATATGTTCTGATGCTGATGATCTACTTGATAATATTGGAGTTGGGTTCATGGCAGAAGACTCATTTGTAGCAGCTGCATCAGTCACTTTCAAAATATCCTCAACTATTTCACCTTCAGTGAGTACTGATGCTGAAATTCTAGTTGATAATGTTGTAGTTGGGTTTATGGCAAAAAACTCATTTGTAGTAGCTGCATCAGTTGCTTCTAATATACCCTCAGCTGTTGCAGCTGCAGTAGGTTCCAATGCTGAGTTTCCAGTTGATAATATTGGATTATTGTTTATGGTAGAAGACTCATTTATAGCAGATACATCAGTTGATTTCAAAGTTTCCTCAGCTGTTTCACCTTCAGTAGGTTCTGCTGCTGAGGTTCTAGTTGATGATATTGGAGTTGGGTTAACGGTAGAAGACTCATTTGTGGCAGCTGCATCTGTTGCTTTTGAAATCCCCTCAGCTGTTTCACCTTCAGTAGGTTCTGAGGATGAGGTTCCAGTTGCTTTCAAAGTACTCTCAGCTGTTTCACCTTCAGTAGGGTCTGCTACTGAGGTAGTTGGGTTTATGGCAAAAAACTCATTTGTAGTAGCTGCATCAGTTGCTTCCAATATACCCTCAGCTGTTGCAGCTGCAGTAGGTTCTGATGCTGAGTTTCTAGTTGATAATATTGGATTCTTGTTTATGGTAGAAGACTCATTTATAGCAGCTGAATCACTTGCTTCCAAAATACCCTCAGCAGTTTCAATCTCGGTAGATTGTGGTGCTAAGGTTCTAGTTGTTAATATTGTTGTTGGGTTCATGGCAGAAGTCTCATTTGTAGCAGCTGCATCCGTTGCTTTAGAAATACCCTCAGCTGTTTCACCTTCAGTAGGTTCTGATAGTGAGGTTCCATTTGATAATATTGGAGTCTTGTTTATGGTAGAAGATTCAGTTGTAGCAGATGCATCAGTTGCTTCCAAAATAACTGCTTGCCCTGTTATATATTCTGATGAAGATGTATCAGCTGAAAAGTTGGTTTCATTAGCTGTTGAGGACAGTTCAGCTGTTGAGACAGATCCTTCAGTAAAAGATTTGGATGGGGTTTCTGTTACACTTACTGCTGTTGTAGGTGTTGGTTGATCTTTTGTAGTTGAATTTATTTCTACCAAAGAATTATCCGTCTGTTCCAGAGTAGAAAGTTCAGCTGGAGATTCATTGGCTGATGCTACTGTATTCATTGGTGCAGTAAAAAGTTTAGATTCAGCCTTTGAAGTTACTTCTGCCATTGTGAGCTCAACTGGGTCTACTGTTGAAGTAGATGTATAGCTTGGTTGTACTAAAAGCTCTGATGTTTCATTTACAGTATGGTGGGATGGTAAGGCATCTTTCAATACTGTGACAGTTTCAGTTATATTAGTAGGATCCACTTCAGTATTTGTAATCAAAATATGTTCAGTTGTTTTGCCTGTTGCATTCTCTGAAGAATAGACTTCTGTAGAATCTTTTAGTTCTGTTGTCAAAACCACAGTTCCTGTAGACAGTGCTTCTGTGTGGTCTGTTTTCCCCATAGTATGTTCTTTTGTTCCTTTTGGTAATATTATTGTTGTTTGTTTTAATGGAAAATGCTTGGTTTCTGCAGTTGCTTCTGTAGTGAATTCAGATGTGTCTTTTGTGGATAGTTCAGAGATTGAGTAACTGGTTAATTTAGCTGGGTTATCGGCTGTCATAGCCAATTCATCTGTTACCACTGAAGCAGTTTTTGAAGATGAGTGACTGTTTAATTCAAATGTAGGGTCAGGTGAAAATATTAAATCTAATGTATTTGTAAGCTCAGTTTGAGATGCTGTAGAAAACGATACCATATGGACCTCTGCAGTATTAATTATAGAAGCTTCCCTTGTGGTTCCTGCTTCTGTAGCAAAGTGCTCAGTTTCAGCATTCAATACTTCTTCAGTGAATGTAATTATTTCCACTGTAGCTGGTTTCATACTTGAGTTATTTGGTAATTCCATAGTAATCAGGTCAACAGACGAATTATTAGTTGCATAACTTGACTTGACTGTATTGACTTTAGTTAATTCCATTGCCTGAGGTGTTGAGTTTAACTCACTTATTAAATTAGTGGCTGTAGATTCTATAGTGAAATGTTCAGTTTTAGCAGCTGAAGACTCTCTTGCTGAAGTGAATAGGCCTGTTTCCACCATAGCATTTTCTGGTGTTAACTCTAGTGTTGACTCTGTAAAGTCTATATGGGTTGATTTGGTTGTAGGAAGGTCAGCATATGAAGTTGGAGTTTTTGATACTGAGCTCAGTTCAGATGGTTCAGTTGTAGCTGGTTTTAATATTGAGTCATGTGCAGTATTAGTTGGTTCCAACATCATCTGAGTTGCTTGTAATAAAGTAGTTGGGAATAGGACATCTGTGACATTGATTGTGTTTGGCTCAGCTGCTTTAGCAGTTGTTGAAGTGAGTGTAATAACTGATGTTGAGGCATCGCTTGATACTACTGTTGTTTCAGTAAAATGCTTAGTGTCGACCATTAGGGCTACTGGAGCTAGTTCACTTTCTTCTACTATAATATGTCCTGAGAGTGTTGGAGTTGGAGTTATATTAGAAGATTCAGTTGAGTCCACTGTAGTCAAGTCTAATGTAAAGGCAGCAGTTGGATCCTCAGTAGCCTCTAAAGAGGCAGCAGTTGACCCACTTACATAAAAGTCTGATGAAGAGTAATCTAAGTGATATGTATCTGCTTCTGTGTCAGTTATCTTTACTTCATTAAGTTCTGATGTGGTGGTATCTATATACTCTTGTGAATTAACTATTACTACTGTTGATGCCGTTATATTAGAAACTTCAGTAACCTTCGCATTTTCTACCACATTGTGATCAGATTTTTCTATTGTAGTAGATGTTGATCTTGATATTGTTGAAACAATATTAGGTTTTAGTGTAGAGTCATCAAGTAATACTATTGTAGAAGTTTCAACAGCAGAATTAGCTTCTGCTATTGGGATTTCAGGTGTTTCAACCACATTGATTTCAGTGACTTCTTCACAATTAGATTCTGAAGGAGCAATAGCATAATCTGTTGTTAATCCTGTAACTGAAAGATCTGTTGCTACTTTTTCTGCTTTAGAAATGTGTTCATGTACTGTTGTAGCTGGATCAAAGTTCTCTGTTTTTGATGTGAAGTCATCAGATGATATTAATAATGGTGACTCTGTAGAAACAATCTCAGCTTTAGCCACTGAAGAAGATAATGTTTTAAGATGACTATGTCTGTCTGTTTGTGATTCTTGTTCAGAGACTGGTGCTATTGAAGTAGGTACTAGAGTTGGGGGCATATTTTCAACTGTTAGCAGGTCAGTAGGTTCTGATGTATTTAGAATGGTTGTCATTGTAGTTGGTTCTACAGTTGGTTTTACAGATTCTGTTTTTACTACTGGTGATGCAGAAGTGTGTTCACTTGTTTCACCTTCAGTAACTTTAGAGGAAGAAGTTCTTAAAAGTATAGCCATGTTTGCACTGGAAGACCCCATTTCACCAGTTGCTGTCATAGTAGACAGCCTTGTTTTCACGGAGGCAACTAAGTCTGATCCTGAACCACTGTTTGGGGGTTCAGTAGAAGGCTTGCTTTCATCAACTGTATAATATGCAGACATAGAAAGCTCAGTTATGTCCTCTGATGGAGATTGTCCCTGAGTTGCACCAAAAGAAATTGCATTAGGTGTTTCAGCAAAAGAGCTAATTTCTGTTGTTACTGGCTCTAATGTTTCTTTTGCTGAAAGTCCTGAAAAACTGGTTGCTTTAACTTGTGTTGTGATAAAATGTTCAGTTTCAGCGGTTAGAGTATGAGTTTCAATAGTTTCTACTGTATCAGATCTTGTTGACTTTGCATTTATTGGTTCTCTGGTAGCTGACTGAAATATCTCCTTTGTATCAGCTGGCATAGCTTCTAATGAAGAAAGTTCAGTTTCCAGCAGGGTTGTAATTACTGGTTTAGTAGAAGGTTTCCTATAACTGGCTGCTGTAGGTGCCTCTGAAGGTATCTCACTTATTTCCACAACAGTTGGTTCTGGTGTAGATATTTCAGTTGATAATATAGCTGTATCTGTAGCTGTATCCCCTTCATTCAATTGTGATGTAGGTGACACAGGTGCAATCATAGTGTGTATTATTGTAAATGGTTTACCAGTGGGTTTAGAACTAGGCCCATTCCCTTCCAATGTATGGTCTTCTGAGCTAGAAGAAGAGGTTGCTGCAGTAGTAAGCTGACTTTCAGCACTTGTAGACATGTCTGTTAAGGAGAGGTCAGCTGCCAAAATGGGAGGTTCTGATATAATCATATCTCTGGATACTACTGAAGCTTCATCTGAAGCAGACCCCTCAGTTTCAGCAGGTGTAGTGCTTACTGCTGAAGTAGGGTCAGCTGTAGTTAACTCTGGTATTTTGGTTGATACCATTGCAAAGAATGTTGTAGCAGCAGTCTCTGATGGAATTTCGTCTGTAGTATCTGATACTGTAGGATTCTCAGCTATAGAAAATTCTGGAAAGCCAGTTATAATAGTTGTCGAAGATGTTTCAGTTGAACTCTTAGACTCTGAAGACAGGTCGGTTGTCAATATAGGTTCTGATATAATCGTGTCTCTGGGTACTTCCTCTGCAGCCGACCCCTCAGTTTCAGCAGGTGCATTACCTCCCATAAAGTGATCAGTTGATGCAGTGGTAGAAGATGTTACAGTAGGAGTCTCAGGGTTAATTTCCACTGCTGTAGACCCCATAGTTTCAGCAGACCTTATTTCTGTAGTAACTTTTGTTGTTCCAGTTTCAGTTATTATTCTTATAGAAGATACTGTAGAAGGTGTTGGAGATGGACTTTTCTCTAAAGCAACCCCTTCTCTCTCAGCTGGTGCAGTATGTATGGATGTAGTATGCTCAACTGCAGAAAATTCTAGTGTGGTAATTGGCAATGTTATAGAAGCCTCAGATTGATTTTCCTCATCAGCAGACCATGTAGTTTTTGTAGATGCAGTAATTTCTTCTAAGGTTTGTTTAACTGTAGTAAATTCTGGTATTTCAGTTGTAGTCAAAGACTGAGTAAGAATTTCCTCTTCTGCAGAACCCTCAGTATCAACAGTTTCAGCAGGTGTATTAGTCACTATTGTAGTTTGCCCAGTCGTAGTAAATATTGCGATTTTAGTTAATACAGTGGTAGAAGATGAGAGAGAGGATTCTGTAATAGGAGTTAAAAATTCAGATGGAATTTTCTCAGCCATAGACCCCTCAGTTGCAGATGAAGCAGTAATCAATTCTGCAGTGTGCTCAGCTTTAGTTATGATTATTGTAGAGGATGGAATTTCCTCTACAGCAGATACCTCTGTTTCTGCAGCTATGGTACTGACTCTGGTAGTATTCTCAGCTGTTGTAAATTCTGGTCTTTCAGTTGCTGAAGTTCTAGAGGGTTCTTTAGAATGAGTCTCAGTTGGAATTTCCTCTGCAGCAGACCTCTCAGTAAAGAAGCCTGTAGTAGAACTCTCATATTGAATTTCCTTTGAAAAGAGGTCAGCAATGGAAAGTTCTGTCATGTCTCTAAATACTACTGAAACTCCTTCTGCAGCAGACTCCCCAGATTCGGCAGTTTCAGCAGGTGTAGTACTTACTGATATCATGTTCTCAGCTGTAGTAAATGTTGGGGTTTTAGTTGATACAGTCATAGAGGATGATGAAATAGGAGCAAAATATTCAGAGGGAAGTTTCGTTGGAGTAGTTCCCACCATTTCAGTAGGTGCAGTGCTTATTGTGGTGTGTTCAGCTGTAGTAAATCCAGGTGTCCCAGTTGATACAGTTAAAGAAAATGCTAACTCTTCACTTTCCGCAGGTGTTGATATAGAGGATACTGTTGTAGGAGTCTCAGATGTAATTTCCTGTGCACCAGATCCCTCAGTTTCAGAAGCAACTGTACTTACTGCTGTAGTGTGCTTAGCCCTAAATTCCAGGGTGCTAGTTGACAGTATTGTTGAGGGTGCTGTTGTAGTAAACTCAGATAGAATTTCCTCTGCAGCTGCAGTACTTAATCCCCTATTATGCTCAGCCTTAGGAAATTCAGGATTGCTGGTTGACAGTGTTTCAAAAGACAATAGAGTAAAAGCCTCAAATAGAGTTTGCTCTTCACCCGACCCCTCAGTTTCTGCATGTGAAGCGTTTATAGCTGTTTTAGCTTCTCCTTCAGTAAATTCTAGTGCGTTGGTTAACAGTTTTGTAGAGGTATCTGTAATTGGAGACTCTGCGACAGACCCCTCACTTTCTGCAGGTACAGTAAGTATTGCTCTAGAAGGTTCCTTTTGGGTAATTTCTAGTCTACTAGTTGAAAGTTTTGTAGAGGAATGTGTAACTGCATCAGGCCAGTCTTTTTGAGCATCTGCAATGCTGACATCTCTATTATGCTCAATTTTAGTTAATTCTAGTATGTTAGTTGAAGGTGCTGTAGAGGACAATAGCGTAGGAGTCTCAGATACAGTTTGCTCTTCAACAGACCCCTCTATTTCTGCCAGTACAGTACTTCTTGCTGAAGAAGTATGTGCTTTAATAATTTCTGGCATGCTAGTTGACAGTGTTGTAGAGGAATATGTAGTAGGAGACTCAGGGTGAAGTTTTTCTACAGCAGACCATGCAGTTTCTGTGGATGCAGTACTATATACAGTAGTAGAATCTGGTATTTCAGTTAATTCTATAGAATATACTAAAGAGGGTGTCTGAGATGTAAATTCCTCTGCAGCAGACCCCTCACTCTGTGCAGGTTCAGTCCCTATTGTTTTTGTACGGTTAGCTGTAGTAAATTCAGGCGTCTCAGTTGGAAAGGATTCTGAAGTAGGTAGTTCAGGTGAAATTTCCTCAGCAACATACACCTCATTGTCCACAGGTTTACTAAATTGTTTTGTTTCCATAGGTGTAGTTGTAGAGAACACTGTAGAATGAGCCTCAGATGAACCAGACCCCTCAGTTTCAGTAGAAGCAGTGCTTGATGTTTTGATCTGCTCCGCCTTAGTAAGTTCTAGTATTTTAGTAAACAATAGTGTAAAGGATGTTGTAGGAGCTACTGAAGGGATAAACTTTATAGTAGACTTCTCAGTTTCTGCTGATGCCGTACCTGCTGTTGTAGTACGTTCAGTTGAAGTAAAGTCTGTAGTTTCAGCTGATACATTTGTAGAGAAAGCTATAGAAGAAACCTCAGATGAAATTTCATCTGCAGCAGACCCTTCACTTTCTGTAGAAGAAGTCATAACAGTTGTAGTATGCCCAGTTATATTAAATGCAAATGTCTCCGTAGATACAGTTGTAGAGAACACTGCAGTAGGAGATCCAGATGAATTTCCCTCAGCAGCATAACCCACAGTTTCAGTAGAAGCAGTGATTACTGATGTAGTATGGTTAGCTGTATTAAATTTGAGTGTGTTATTTGAAGGTGATGCAGAGGATGCTGTTGTAGGAACTTCAGGCAGAATGTCCTCTGTACTAGACTCATCTGTTTCTGCAGTTGCAGTAACTGCTGCTGTAGTTTGCTCAGCTGTAGGAGCTGTTATAGTTGACATAGTTTTAGAGAATACTGTAGTAGGAATGTCCTCTGCACCAGACCCCTCGATTTTATTATAATCAGTGCTTACTTTTTTAATGTTCTCTTCTGAAGTATCTTCTGCTGTGTTAGTTGACAATGATGTATAGGATGATGTTGTAGTAGCATCAAGTGGAATAGCCTCTACAGTAAACACCTCAGTTGCTGCTGATGCGTTGAATACATTCGCAGTGTTCTCAAGTTTGTTGAAGTTCGTTGCTTCAATTGTAGAGAATGATGTTGAAGATGTCTGTGATGAAATTCCTTCTGCAGACCCTTCACTTTCTGTAGTTGAAGTCATTACTGCTACAGTATGCCCATCTGTATTTGATTCAAGTGTTTGATTCAAGGATGCTATTGAAGAAAAAATAGTAGGGAACACTGTGGTTGGAAGGTTAGATGGAGTTTCTTCTGCACCAGATGCTTCAGTTTGAGTAAGAGCATAACTTCCTTCTGTAGTATGCACAGTTGTAGTAAATTCTGATAATTCACTTACATGAGCTGTAGAGGATCCTCTAGTAGGACTCTCAGATGAAATTACCAGTACACCAGACCCCTCAGTTTCTTCTGTATTTAATGCTGTAGTTTGCTCAGTTGTAGTGAATTTAGGTGTTTCCTTTATTACAGTCTTAGAGGATGTCTCTGATAGAATTTTATCAAGTGAAGTACTTACACTTACAGTATGCTCAGCTGTATTAAATTCTGGTACGCTTATTAATAGTTGTGTAGAGGACAATGTAGAATGAGTATCAGATGGAAGTTCCTCTGCGCTAGAGCCCTTCATTTCAGTAAGTGTATTACTTACTCCAGTAGTATGTTCACCTCTAGTGAATTCTACAGTTTCAAATAAAACAGTTGAAGAGGATTGTGTTGTTGAAACCTTGGATTCAACTTCCTTTGCAGGAGACCACCATGTTTCAGCTACTACTGCACTTACTGCTGTAGTATTCTCAGATGTAGTCAATTGTTGTGTGTTAGTTGTTGGGGTTGTAAAGGACACTGTTGTTGAAGACTCAGATGGAATTTTTTCTGTAGCGGAGCCTTCAATTTCAGCAGGTGCAGTACCTACTCCTCTACTATGCTCAGTAGTGGTAATGTAGGTTGACTGTTTTGTATAGGACCCCATAGTAGGGGTTGCAGATGAAATCTCCTGTGCAGCAGACCACTCAGTTTCAGGAGATAATGCTGCTGTCTCCATTAAAACTGTTGATGCTGTAGATGCTGTAGACAACTCTTTATCAGCATTTGCCGTGCTCTCTCCTGTAGTATGATCTGATGTAGTAATTTCTGGTGATTTAGTTGACACAATAATATAGGATACTGTAGATGGAGATTGAGATGGAATTTCCTCTTCTGCAGACCCCTCATTTTCTTCAGGTGAACTACTTACTCCTATAGTTAGCATATCTTTAGTAGATAAT
>CM044441.1:153585215-153599917 GCA_024363595.1 Xenopus borealis
CCAATAAGGATTAATTATATCTTAGTTGGGATCAAGTACAAGCTACTGTTTATTACACAGGAAAAAAAAGAAATCAGTTTTATAAAACTGAACCTATAAAAAGTTTCCTGACATTTTTCGGTTTATTGCACTTTGACTTAAAAAAAAATGAAAAACCCAAAGCTTACAGATCACAAGTTTTATGTGTTTTAAATAGAAAGAAAGAGGACACCTGGAGGGGAACTAGTTCATAAATAATAAAAAATGTATCTCATATTTATAATGTGCAAATTAGGATTCGTTTTTTTTATTTTTTATTATTCATTCCAGTCTTTTGGTGAGGAGTTCGTATTTGATTGAATCAAAAATTTTTCATTCTGTTCTGTTTCCCGTTATAAGGAAAAACACATTAGGGGTCATTCTGAAAGCTTTTTAGCACCGTTGAAACTAATCAACACTATAGGAATAAGAACAAAAGAATCTCAGATCATTGATTTGTTTTTTGAGTAATGCAGAGTTATGACCTTCTCTACTGACATTGGGAAAGCAGACAGGCCTCCATCTACCAGGAATTAGAAAAATAAAATGTGTCAGCATCACACTGGAGGGCCCACTGGGTCTGTCTTAGGGGCCCCACACAATCCCAGGCCCCCAGTGGCAAAACAAGCACTGACCACTCAGCTGCAACCCCCTCTAGTCCCCCAACTCTTACCTATTGCCTCATGCAGTGACTGGGGCCAGGGAGGCGGGTAGGTGGAGCGCCAGTGTTTCTAGTAGGGGGTGGGTCTGGGCCTAATACACTGGGCCCACTAGAGCCTGGGCTTATCTGGCGCCAGCCCAGACTGACCCTGATCACAGTTAAAGTAAATATAATTTTTTGGTTTTAAATTTATATCAATGAAAAGTTCAATAGACAAAATACTATGTTTTTTTATGGCAGTGTCCCTTTAAGAGCGAAAATCAGGGGTCAGATATTATATACGGCTCATATAAAGCAGAAACTACAATGTCACTGCCCTGATGTAGATTTTGGAAAGATTAAATTTGCATAAAAGATCAGAATTTTCACTTTGGGGCAAATTTACTATTATTCCCCCCAAAAAATTTGTTTCTATTCGATATTCGATTAGCATTCGATTTTCGAATGTTAATCGAATAGTTCTAGGCTACCTTTTATTCAATATTCGATCATTCGACGATCGAATACAAATTTATTCGATCAGTCGAATAAATCATTCGACTGAACGAATAAATTTGTACGATTCGAACGATCGAAGACTTCGATCGTAGGAATCGTATTCGATCAGGACTTAGTCTCAGACGCCTATGGGAGTGCTCCCATAGGCTTCTATTGCAATTTGGTAGGTCCAATCTGGCAAAGTAGGCAATCGAATAAACTTTAAAAATAAAATCCTTCGCTGGTCGAATGATCAAATGATCGAATATTCGTTCATTCGACTCTATTCGAATTTATTCGATCGGTCGACCATTCCCTATTCGATGATCAAATACGCCAAAATTCACATATTCAACCAAACGAAAAAATCCTACGTTCGAAAATTCAATCGAACTTCCATCTATTCATGTGAATTTTGTAAATCGAGACAGATGTAACTAACCTGGCACTGGCTTTGAAGTGATAAATTTGCGAAATTCGCTGGCGTAAAAAAAAAAACCGAGACGCGCATCTAAAAAAGTGACGTGCACCGAAAAAAATGCTGGAAATTTGCAAATTTTTCAGCAATGCGAAATGGGATAGATTCGCCCATCACTAGTCATAGTGGCTAATCCTTTCTTTTGCATAATCCCTGGATTTCTATTAGGATTGTTGGGCTTGATTTAAAGGTGTGATGATGCCCATCTCGCCTATTCTGGTGCTTGTGAGCAAATATTCCTTTTAAAAGTGTCCTTGGTCCGGTATCCAATATAAAGGTTCATGTAGTGTAATGCACAGGTAGAAACTGTTGGCCTCAGTTATATTTTTGGGCATGGGTTGAACATTAAGGGAAAGTCAAGAGGTTGAGGACACTATTGGGTTTCAAAATCATTACAGGGACTTTGAGAAATGTTTCATGTAAACAATGTGATTTTTCAGAAGGAGTTGCACTGAAATGTGTTTCTTATGCACTGGGGATAATCACATTGCTGCGGAGGGACTGGCTGGAATGTGTTTATATTTTAGGAACTTGGGGTGTGTGGTCTTAGGCCAGTTGGGTGGCTTAAAAATGCACAAGGGTATCAGGATATATCTATATATATATATATATATATAATAAACTCAAGAGCAGGCATTAAATAAACATATATAATACCTGCTCCTTTAGTTTATTTTCCTTTCTCTGTAGAACTAGACTGGGTGTGTGAAATAACCAGTTGGCAGTAGCGTTACACAAGCAAAGCATTACGGAGCTGTAGCATGAAACGCCTGGGCGCATTTGAACAAGACATAGAAAAACAAAAAAAAGGTTCTCATGAGACTTTATCATAATATCAGTGTTTCTGTCTCAGCACAAACCTCCATCAAGGTTACCAGCGGCACTGATTGGATTATAGGTATCAGTCCTTGCCCCAGTGGAGCTTACAATCTAAAGTGTAAGGGAATACAGGGTTATGGAAGATAGCTCATAGTACAAGTTGATCCAGGGACTGGTCCCATTGGATCTTGGAGTCAGGAAGGAATTTTTTCCCCCTCTGGGGCAAATTGGAGAGGCTTCACAAGGGTTTTTTTTGCCTTCCTCAGGATCAACTAGTAGTTAGGCAGGTTACATTTAGACTTGCCTAACTTGATGGACGTGTGTCTTTTTTCATCCTAACTTACTATGTCATCCATGTTATCCTATCACATTCCCATCAGTCCCTGCATCTGTGACCTTACAATCTAATGTCCCTATCACATTCCCATAATTCCCTGCCCCAGTGGACCTTACAATCTATGGTCCCTATCACATTCCCATCAGTGCCTGCACCAGTGAGTTTACAATCTAAGGTCCCTATCATATTCCCATAATTCCCTGCCCCAGTGGACCTTACAATCTATGGTCCCTATCACATTCCCATCAGTCCCTGCACCAGTGAGCTTACAATCTAAGGTCCCTGTCACATTCCCATCAGTTCCTGTCCCAGTGAGCTTACAATCTAAGGTCCCTATCACATTCCCATCAGTCCCTGCACCAGTGAGCTCACAATCTATGACCCCTATCACATTTCCATCAGTCTTTGCCCCAGTGAGCTTACAATCTAAGATCCCTATCACATTTCCATCAGTCTTTGCCCCAGTGAATTTACAGATGCAGCCACTGGGATTGGTGAGTTAAATGTGTCGAGACTCAGGGATAATTGAAGAAACTGTGTTATCTATAGTTATCTTAACTCATTTAATGCATTTAACCTTTTCATTAGCATACCAAAGCACCATTGTTTTCAATGGTGAACTCTTTAATTGGATGGGATGCTGTGACACAATATTCTGTTCTAAGTGGGATAAATGGGATAGATGAGTTAAGTTTTTCTGTGTCAAATGTACAATCCAAAGTGGCTTCATCTGTACATTATAAGGTCCCAATCACATTCCCATCAGTCCTTACCCCAGTGAGCTTACAATCTAATGTCCCTATCCCAGTGGAACTTACAATTTAAGGTCCCAATCAACTTGACACACACATTACTGGCAATGTTATCAGTAGCCAATTAACCTGCATTGGTGTTTTTGGAGGATACCAGAGTTCCCAGAAGAAATTAACGTAGTCATAGGGAGCATAACACCAATGCTTCATGCTCAACTTCTAGAGATATTAAAAATATTAAAGGGAACTGGCACCAGACAAAGGTAGTTGTAGTTATATTTCTGTAGTGATTAATCAGAAGTTTGTTTTTATCATCCTTTATGTTTTATAATCTCATTTCCAACTGGCAGCTACAGGCAATTTTATTAATTATACTCAGAAGGGGTTCCCATTGCATTCACTGCCCATTAGAAGATCTGGTTTTGCCCTGAAAGTCAAGGTGCAATGCCATTATATGTGTAAATTGTGTAAATTGCTGCAATAAGCTGTGAGTTTAAGGTTTAGAAGGAAAAACATGGGTCACATAAGTTTATTTTCCCATTTGTAGGAGTTCAATGAGCTGTGGCTCCTTAAAGATTTAGAAAAATGAGTAGCACTGATCAATGAGAGCAAGTTATACTGGAAAAGGCACTTGTTTTCTTAGTAGAACATCAATAAACAAGTGCGTAAGGACTTAAGGTTGGCATTTAAAGATATTAAGGCCTTTAAGCCTTAAGGATCACTTAGTGATGGCATATGAATCTATTAAGAGCTTTCCGTCTTTAGTATTTTAGTCTGAAGGACAATAACATTAAGTGGTTCATTAAACATGACAGTGCTGTTTCCACATTCAGCCAAAACCTTATTGTACTGCAACAATCAAATGTAACAATAGCCAACTGACAATAACAAGGGGGGGTTCTACAGCGGCGCCTTCTCATCTAGGAAAGTCTCTAGAAACCTAAATAGGTCTGGTGATAGTTGTTGGCCCTCAACCTTCACATCCTGCCCTCAAAAAAAAAAAAAAAACCAGAGCTCAAGCAACAAAACCAAATAACAATAATAATATTAATTAATGTATTTGTAAAATGCTAACATGACCCCAAGTGATGTACAAGGATGGGGTATACACTTTAAACCTATAGGAAAACACAAAACAACCACCAATAACCAATAATACATATCATACAGCAGATAAGGTGAATACAAAAATAAAATCAGTTGCAGAAGGAAGACCAGGGGAAATGCATTGATCCTTGAGTTCCTCATAACTTAGCCATGATTAAATTGTGATCCATTGCTACTGAACTTATTCTGGGACTTGATATTCTACAACAGTGACATCTCTTTCCACTGAGTACCTAGAGCTTAAGAATTAAGGTCACAGATTTATGACTACCAGGTGCCTAGAAGGGTCTTGATTGCTCAGTGAAATGAAGAATGATTCAAGGCATCTTCATGTAGTGTAGGGGCCTAAAAACTAGTTTATTGTGGGGTCCTCTAGTTAAGCCATGGTCCATAGACACTTCCTTGTAATTCAGTTTGATGATCTCATTACTTTGTAGATTGGGAGTAAATCTAGAACAAAATCTGAAAACCAGGGCATAAAGCATCTAAATAGTAGTCTTTCTTTCTTCTATAGACTTTGCTTTCGTTAACGTAGGACTATTTAAAGGAAGCAAAAAAAAGTGTCTCCATCAATATGTGAAATAGTTATCAATGTTGGAAGGGAAAGCTCATCAAAACAAAAACATTTCAGACTCCTGAAGACCTCCTCAGGTCTGAGTTGGATGATTGAAGTATTCAATGAAAAGTGTTTTAAGATAAAGGGGCAGAAAAGTTTCAGAAATGAAAACCCACTTAGACATTTTATTTTTACATCCCAAGCCACATACAGTAGTAAATGAACAGCATAATATGTTCTTTATACTTTTATCTACAACCCCACTAGGTACTGCTAGTCCCAGGGTTTTGTTCATTGGTATCCCTGATATTAACTAACTAGGAATCAAACATTTTTGCTTATTTTGATTAATTTGTGCAAGAAAATAGAACTTACCATGTATAACAAGTGTGAAGACTATCATGATAAGGACATTGAAGTCCCACCACTGAGACATGGCTCATGGAAGCACAATGCACAATTACAGCCCCAGCTTGGATGTTGTTCTTTCCCCAGATGCAGCAGATAATGTTCTGTATCACTGCACACAGTCTGTACACACTGGAACAGGACTTGGGCGGAGAATGGTATTATTATTATAAGTCTTCACATAGCAAGTCTTCAATAGTTAACCTATAGAAGGTGAACAACTATTTTTGGATGGAATTCATCTTGTTCTGGACTGGTTGAAATATGGTATTTACCTCAGAAGCTTCCCCCTAATTGTCAACTGAAATAAAACTGTTTGTACGTTTGGCCATTCCCATTATCCTCAATAGGAGGCATCTGGGACAGCTTCCGGTATTTCTCCAACAACAAATGACCCATCAGTAGCCTTCCTCTGGCCAAGAATTGTTCATTTATAGTAATGAGAAAATGATTTCCACAGTCATGGATTTGTTGCAAAATTCCACATTTCACCATGTGCAAAATTCGCCGCAACAAATTAGTTCCAGAGAAAAATGCCCATAAGAAAAAATGCCTATTGACTTTAATGCATTTGGAATGAGAAAAATTGTAAAAAATTTTGATACCCATTGACCTCAATGCGTGAATTTTCCACCGTTTTGCTAATTTTTTCACAGTTCCGCAAATTTTTAGTTGAAATGGGCCAGATTCACTCATCCCTATTCATTTAACTATAGCAAATTAATTAATATAACTACATTTCTTACTGTATGGAGTTGGAGAAACGGAAATAATGATGTGTGATATAAAGCATAGAGGGCACATGTATGAAGAAAACAGACTGAATGAGGCTTCTCTGTATAACAATAGAAGAAGGGGTTCTTGGGGTTATACATTCAGATAAAGTCATTTCAGATAAATTTAGATGAATGGAAGCCATGCAATAAACCGGTCGGGAGCTGTGTATTGAGAGTGGGAAATTACTCTTTCACTTAATTGGTCACTAGGGAGATCTCACAAATATGAATGTTCTATTTACTTTTAATCTGGTCAAAACACAGTTTGAAATTCACAGTTGAAACAAGGTTCCAGGCACAATTCTGCTGAACCATCTCATGAACATGACATACAACAGTAATAATGCTTTCAACCCTCATTTATAGAGAAGAATCTGCAGATTATACTGTAACCCTGGAATTTGTGTATCAGTTGAACAAACTCATCACAACGCCAGTTTACCAACTTTCAAGACTTTTCTGGAGTCCTGCCATTCCGCCCTTGGAACATGCTGTAGCCACTGCAATGTCCATTCACCTGAGCTACTTAACGGAGACTTTCAAACAACTTCCCACCAAGAATCAAATCAATATACTCCACGCATGGAACCAAGCTGGGTAGTGTTATCTTTGAAACCACTGTTCCTATTTTGCTTTCTCCCTTCACCAGCAAAGTGTTGATTCTTCCACCCACCCCCCAGGTCCCCTTATGAGATTCCAACTTATTGATCTTCCTAATGGGAACTTCAAACCAACTTCCCAATACAAATCAGATTAACCATGTTCCCATTTAGCTCATGTGTTGATCCCACCTCCCTTGGTACTTTACCTTCTGAAATACACTTTTCCATCTTACTGACAGTGGCCTAACAAGAACATGCTGGTCCCCACTCACAAAAAATCTTTTGATGGGCCTGGTGCAAACACACGCTGAACCAGGACTGGACTGAGAATTAAAATAGGCCCTGGCATTTCAGGTACACAAGAGGCCCATCAGCCCACATAAAGGCCCAAACAGCCCCCACCAGCCCACTAAACACTGACTTTCTATGGGACCTTATAGCAGCCCCTCTGGCATTTGCCCTAACCCACAAATGGCCAGTCCGGGCCTGCGCTGAACCCACCTGCCCGCTCACATCCCCATTACCAGCTTGTTCTTGCTGGGGTAGGTAAGATAGCTGCTGGGGAGGGGGATTTCTAACAACTATAGTGGAAACAGATCCCGTGATCCAGCCCCACACCAACACCATGGCATCTATTAACTCTATAGTTATGCCACTACTTACTGTGCTGTCTAATGGGAACTTCCAGCTAACTTCTCACTTTAGATCAATATACTCCACCCAAGGAACACAACCAATGGGATGCCCAGCAGAGCAATGTTATCTTTGAATCGAAGCGCTTGCTTCCTTCACCAGCAAAGTTTTGATCTTGGTCCCGTATGAAAAGCACAGTTCCACTTTACTGAGCTTCCCACAAGATTCAGATAAATATACACCACCCAAGGAACCCAACCACTGAGATACCCAGCAGAGCAATGTTATCTTTAAAACCTATTTAGTACCTGCTCCCTTCACCAACAAAGTATCGATCCTGCTCCCTCCAATGATCCCCCATGGTTCCAACTTACTGAGCTGCCTAATGAGAACTTCCAATCAACTTCCCAATTAGAATCAGATCAACATACTTCTCCAAAGGAACCCAGTCATATCTAATTCAGTAATCATTTATGTCCAATGTTTCCTTATGTCAGACATGTAATGCTAACGTCATGCTTTCAGTCTTTATTAAAGGCAAGAGGAAGGCAGGCAAATGGACACAATGGAAACTTGAAAAGGAAGAAAGATGGAGGGTTGGGCCAGAGTCAAACAGAGAAGTGTGATGTGTTTTTTACAAAGATTCTTTGTTTGGATTTCACACTACTTTATGAACAATGGCCGAGAATTCTTAGCTGAAGTAGGGAAATAGTTACTGGTGAATCCTCAGCACTTGTGTCTATAGTGGGTCAATAGTGACTCACATCTGCCTCTTGTTCTGTTCACAGGTTAACACAATATATACACACGACAAAACTCAAAGCACTTATTTATTTCAAAACACGCTTATTTAAACTTATGGAATTGAATATGTTATTTTCATCTATTGTGTAAATGTGGTGCATTGATAGACATGAGTTTCTTGCTCCCTGTGCCCTGTTTTGCCCCATTTAGATATTTGGGTATAAGCTCCATTATATAAAATATATACGTCCCAACTGTGCCATTTTTTGCCGGACAGTCCCGATTTTGACAGCGCAGTCCCGGATTGTTACTGAAATATCCTAAGTTTTGCCTCCTGCACTGAACAGCCAGAAAAAGATACAACATTTCTGAAATGTAATTACATAAAAGGCTTTTTGGCAGAGAACCAATACACTATGATACATTTGTAACAATTTAAGATAAGCAAAGATACAACTGTAACTAATAAGATAAGCAAAGATACAACTGTAACTAATAAGATAAGCAAAGATACAACTGTAACTATTTAAGATAAGCAAAGATGCAACTGTAACAATAAGACAAGCAATGATACAATTGTAACTAAGATAAGCAATGATTCAATTGTAACTATTTAAAATAAACAAAGATACAGTTGTAACTATTGTAGATAAGCAGGTGTCTTAGGAGAGCTGCAGCTTAAAAGGACAATTCACTTCCATTAGCAAAACAGTAATTACTAGGGATGCACCAAATCCTCTATTTTGGATTCGGCCGAACCCCTGAATCCATTGTGAAAGATTCGGCTGAATACCGAAACGAATCCGAACCCTAATTTGCATATGCAAATTAGTTAGAGGAAGAGTAAAAGCCAGCCAAAAATGTTTTACTTCCTTGTTTTGTGACAAAAAGTCACATGATTTTAAGGATTTGGTTCGGCTAGGCACAAGGATTCGGCCCAATCCTGCCGGAATACCAAACCGAATCCTGGATTTGGTGCATTCCTAGTAATAACACATAAAACATAATCCCAAAACCCCCAAAGATACGTACATACTTTCCATAACTTGACAAATTTTGTAAAATGGCCATGATATGTATGGGGTGTGGCCAAAATGGTCATGGTTGAAACATTTTGACACCACAGAAATGTTTGTCCTTCTTCTGATTTCCAAATGGCACGAACTTTCTAGGCATTTCGTGCCACTGTCCCAGGTGACAAATCAAGATGGGGCAGCTCTTGTTACTTATCTGCTTCACTTGGATTAAAGGGACTTAAGGTCTGATGTATGGTGACACTTAGCCCAACAGTGTGCACTTCAATTCCCGCCATTTAGAGAATAAGCCCCAAAGCTGAATTTATTCTGAGATTCCACTGTATGAACAATTACAGACCAACTGTTTAATATACATAAAAGTTGTCAGATGATTAGTTAATTCCTTTCATTAAGCCAACCTGCAGAAGATATCTCACCAGGACAAATAGGTCCATCACAGCCTTCCATCATGTAGGACATGGTCTCTTGGCAATGCAAGGAGTACTGGACCCTAATCTCAGGGGAAAACACTATATAAATGACCCCTCACCACATTAATCTTTAAAAATGGGACAATTTAGGGTTAGGGTTGTACCAAGAGACATACCAAGAGAAGTTCACTTGGCCATGCCCAGTTATGCCCCAATCTGATCAAACCTGTGACCATTTTATTGAAGCCTTGGTCAAAGAATTAATACTGTCCTGCATAAAATAGGACCATTGGGATGTTTATACATAAACTGCCTCCCTGGCTACTGTGAGTGCAAAGATTTTCTCTACTGGGGAATAATGTGTAAAAGGCATGTGAGCTCATTAATGAAACGTAAAACTGAGAGAGATCCCCTAACGTTAAGATAAAAGAGAAAGAGCTGCTTAGCGCTGCTTAGTTCTGTGGTTCCACAGCTCATGCACATTCAAACTATTTTGTCTAACCACAACCCTGTGTATCCGGATGAGTGAACAGGTCAGTGTGGGAGGGTGGGAGTTGATGAGGAGAGGATGAAAACTGGTGGCATGTTTTGGGCACCATTTACTTTTGGCCGGCTCTGGTATCCTGATACAGTTGAGTTGATCTTTGGTTTTGGATGAAAGATCTAGACTGATACCTTTGAGCCATGAATTCTGGCCTCTCCATCACTCGGCAGGTTTGAACATTTCATAGTGAGCAGTGAATCAGCAGATGAAGGAGGGGAGGCAAAGCTCCTCTTCACTTCCAGTGGTTCTGATTATTTGGGCTCTCAATGTGAGCCAATGAAGCCATAGGAAACTGGCTATACAGTGTATGGTAACTCTTTGGTGTCTACCTCTTCATCCCAAAGGAGACCAGTTGCACTTTGCACTTAGTTTGTACTTTGCACAGTCTTCCTTGTGTAGCGCTATAGTAAATTTACTTTACTGTGGACAACTTAAAATGATACTGATACTAAAAAATGACTTTTTAACATATGAATGTACATTAAATGTTACCTATAGGTCATGTTGATCATTTTTTGCTGAGAGCTTTGTTTTTGTATATAATTGTTAGTTGAAGTTCCTAAGCCTGACTCTCTGTCCCATCTCAGCCTGTTAGTTACAGTTTCTAATGCTGCACTAATATGGCAGCCCCCTCATACAGGAACATGGGGGATCAGACAGGTAATGTAAAAACATCATGCAAATACTTTATGGCAAAGTTGCAAGTAGCTTTCAAAGTCAATATTATAATAGATTTCAGGTGTCAGTATCTCTTTAAGCTACTTTCTGGGTGGTGTGATACCACCCTTTCTTAGGGGTAAGCCCTCGCAGCGGGGTGGAGGCAGGGTGTATAGCAACTGTAACCACGGTGCTTTAATGCTTAACCAAAAACAGTATGTTTATTAACAGGAAGTAATATCCACATTGGAGAGTACAGAGCACATAGTACAAAGGGTGCAAATACTCACAGCAGCATCCATTAGGTTGGATCCCTACAGGCAAGGGTTCATGTCAGCAGAGGTAGCAGCAATGTGAAGGTACACCCAGGTTTTAGCCTTTAATCTAAGTATACACAGGGGATGCCTACTTCCCTGAACACTAATTAATCCTTACTTCTGGGTTATTAGCACCTGGGATCTTAATGGCTCTAATATCCTCATTGGAACCTTGAGCTGCTCAAACTACCTAAACTATCTATCACTTCTAGAGTGATCAATGACAGAGTATTGCTATCACTTTACTAGGGCCAATGCTCCTAGGGACCACTACCCATTCCCTTCCACCCTGCAGGGTTGGGCTATCGTAATGGATCCAGACATCATGGTTCCCAGGACCTTTACACTATGACACAGTGCCATCTAGTGTACACTGTGAGAACTACAGGTGCTTACATAAACAGAGCTAAGGCACAAGGTCCCCATGAGAACCTATTTAGGCGTCTATATTACTAGGGATGTGCCTGTTAATAATATCTGAGTGTATCTACATTTTCACATCCCTATAGACATGCAGGTGCCTCTATGAATACAGTGCTGGCATGGAGAGGCATCCCTGACCCCTAAAACTCCCCGAAGCTGTGCATCATTCATACAAGTTAGGGCCACAATTTAACTATGTGCTTATGGCCAGCTATATAAAAGGCAAATTTTTACATTTTTTTCAACAGGCATGGATTTGCTGATGACTGAATTTTTTAACGAAACTGTGGCAAAGATTCAGCGCCAAGACAAAGAAGTTTCTAAGACAAAAAAGGTGCCAAAAAAAAACCCATTGATTTTAAAATCAATGCCCAAAGTCATGATCTAACAGTGGCCGGTGATCAGTAGATCTCAAGACACCAACAAACAATTTGTCTAAATCATCCTCCTATTTCATGCTTTTCATTCAGATTACCAAGACAAAAAGTCACTCCAAGACTCCAAATTGACTTTAATGAGAAAAAAGTTGCACATGTTAAAAAAAAAAAAAGTTTAATGCCTTTTGCGAATATTTAAGCAGTTTTGTCCATTTTTCAGAGAATCGTAACAGGACAGATTTGCTCATCACTGTTCAGGTATAGCCACAGGTCTGTGATGTTCATCTCTGCTGTTGGATTATGAATGCAGTGCTCAGCTCTCCTGGGGCAAAAGATTGGGTTTCCTCTTGCACTTGCACCCCTGGCATCAGTAAATGATCCCTAGGATATCACAAGTGCAAACTTTGAGGCAATTTTCAAGGTTTTCTTAAATGTATTTTAGCAAAGCTTTGAAGTTTGTTGGTTTAGGGTAGAAAAAACATATGATTTTCTGATGATGATCTGTATGAAGCAAATATGTAGGTGTGATATGTAATTGTATTAATAATGCCAGTGTATCCATGATACAACATCTATGGGCAACTCCCTGCAAGTGGCCAAATTTCCTTTAATGCTTTTCAGTCCAGTAGATCCTTGTTTATTTCTCAGCACAGATAAACCAGGTTGAGAATAAACTGCAATCAAGATACTGTAGCCGCTTCCTTGCAAGGTGAGATCCTCAGCGCATGTACTCTCTCTTTTATACAAAATTACACTGTCCTCTAGTGGCCTTTCACTGAATTACATCAACCTTCACCCAGAAAAGAGAGATAATCACTCAGACATCAGTGAAGACTACCTTAGATGTCCAAATTAAAGGGGAAAGTGCCATAAAAAATATGTCTATACCTCAGGATCTGTACATTTACAAGTTAGGTGTCCCCGTAAAACTAGTGAAGGGAATTAGAGAACTCTCCTCCCTGTTTTGCCTCCATTTATTTCAGGCCAGGCTCCTGTACCTTAATGCCCCTCTGCCTGTACTGATTCATCCAGCCTGGTTACAGGCAGTGGAGTGATCTGATTGGCTGGGAGGTGTGAGAATGGACTGAGGCCTTCTGGGAGCCTGAAAGGAAACCTGGGAAAAGAGGGGGGGGTCTGGGTTTGGAGCCAAAAATATTATGTGGGCCAAGAATGCTCTTTTTAAAGATTTATCAATTGGTTTTTTAACTCAGTATTATTGGTCCTGATAGAAATATTCTGATTGTTGGTGAAACGGAAGTGAAGAGGAGGAGACCCCAATTCTGCAACTTTGTGTCCCTCCCTGCTATTCTGATGATTTGAGTGGTCAGCCCACGTGATAGGGTAAGCCCATCGGAGGGCCCCATGCATTGGCCGATAAGCTGCCGTTCTG
Organism: Xenopus borealis; assembly: GCA_024363595.1. Lineage (NCBI taxonomy): Eukaryota > Metazoa > Chordata > Amphibia > Anura > Pipidae > Xenopus > Xenopus borealis. The sequence goes on from CM044441.1 coordinate 153,598,739, forward strand.
TTGGCAGCTTTTATTGGCCGGTGTATGGCCACCTTTAGTCTTGGCAGGTGCCATTTGGTTCTTGAAGACCATCTGGTTTGAAAATGGGAAATAAAGAAAATAGAGTGACCAGATCTTGTGTTAGCAGTGGTTCCTGGGCTGGATTAAAATTTTTGCGACCCTAGGCCTCGCTGTTGATTGCACCCTGCTTGAACCCCTCCCACTGCTTGAACCCCTCCCACTGCTCGCACTGCCTTCGACTCATATCCGTCCCCCAATTATGTCAACTGCTTTCACCCACCTGCAAATCCCTCCTGTTCTGGTGTGATCACAGTCACTGGGGATTTTGGCAGCTGTTGTCTAAATCTCCCACCCAATCTCCAGTGGAGATGTGACCAGTGAACAACAAGCTGTTCCCCAATACTGCCCCCCAGCCCTGGGCCTTTGTAAATTGCCCACAAATCTTCAGTGATTGGTGTGTATATGATCTAAGTCTGTCCAAAAAACACATTTGGGTGGGGAAATATCTGTGAAGTCCCAGTTGACCTAAATTGTAGTTATTGGAGAAAATGTAGTTGTTTTATTAACAATCCACATGTCAGTCCCCCTGGATGGGTATTAGAGAGTTGAAGCTGATGGATCCCATACCTCCCAACATTTTGGAAGAAAAAGAGGGACAAAAATTTTTTTTGAAGGTAGTGTGGCAAAATTTTTGGACCATGCCCGTTTTGTGGCCACCCCCCCCCTACCGTGTTCAATTTACAAAATTTGGCAGGTTATGAAAGTTTGATATTTTTACCTTTTTCTCCTACTAATAACATTGGGATCGACCATCAAAAATACAGGCCAGGCCGGTAAAATACCGGCCAGGTGGCAACCCTACCCCCCAATGATGCCATGCTTAGAAAGGAAAGACCAGAACTTGCTCTGTCTCATGCAGCTCTGAGTCTGCACTGAATAAAAAATTGGAAGTAGCAAGATTCCGCTGCCCATGTTGGGAAAACAAACAAGAACAGCCGGCGCGGGACATTTATACTAATACTCCGGGACAGCGGGACAAGCATACAAAATCAGGACTGTCCTGCGTAATGCGGGACAGTTGGGAGGTATGGATCCATTCACAGTGATGCAGCAAATAGATTCCTGTGTGTTTATTCATGTGTAGCTGATAGTAATGGGGAATATAGGGTGTAATTACAA
>CM044441.1:153750037-153761639 GCA_024363595.1 Xenopus borealis
ATACACACACAATAACAAAAAACTTGATAAAATGTTCTTGCTTTGGGAAAGGGTCTTGCTTATTGTTTTACCAAAAATGTTGACTTGTTTGAGACAGTAGTAGATATCACTAAGTTAGTTTGTAATATTTTGTTGAAAAAACATTTCTTTAATGATGATATGGGTGAATATATATCTTGAAAGTGAATTTCATTTGTACTTTAATAAATCAAGATTCTCCATCTTTAAAGAATGAAAAACAGCTATTAATTTAGCAAATTTACAAAAGGAAACTAACCTTGATATTGGGAGAGTACAATATGAACCACCAAAAAACAAGTTCAGAGCTAAATCACATTTTTATCCAGTCCAAATAATAAATATGTTTCAGATCATATTATATGATGAGATTAAATAATAAATATGTTTCAAAAAATATAGTAATTGACCTTACAAAACTGCATAATTAATTCATTTTTCATAATACAAACATAATCTTAGCTTTAAAGAAAAAGTAGCATTAAACAACCTTAAAAAAGATAAAACCTATCATTATTAGGAAAGCTGAAAAGGGATGTCAAATTTTTATTTTGAATTAAGAAGCCAGTAGACAACTGTCAGATTCTTCGTCATATAAAAATCTACATGATGTGAATGTAACTCTAGGAACACCTGGTAATAATCAGACATAGCCGATATTATAACAAAAGCCAACGTGTAACCCTTGATCATTGGAACACATTGTCCTTTATTTTGTCATGTTTTCTTTTTCTGTATTTGTTTATTATGGAAAATCTTTTGAAAAAACCCAATAAAAAGAAAGTTATAAAAAAATCTACATAAGAATCCTACAGAAAAATGTATAGCAAAATTAGAAAAAAATATATTTGATGCTCTTCAGCATAATAATATAAATGAAACCATTGCCATATTCCTTAAAGTTGAGAGTCTATTTTTACTGTCACTGTCATATTATGGCAGGTATCGGCTCATTAGGGGAGAATTTATGTTATATATTGACCTCTTCCTACAACATTTGGTACTCAGATTACCCAGCTACTTGAAAGATAGTAGTCATGTTATACATGCAATTAGTACTTTTCATTGGCATACCCATTTTAAATGGGCATCTATTGATGTTGTCTCCCTGTACTCTTATATTCCACACAACCTTGGTTTGTACATTATAGTACTTATAATTCGAATCTCATTTCTTTTATATTGCAATCTATAAATTTTTTGCTCACACATAATTTTTTTCTTTCAATAATAAGTACTATCTACAATTTTGTGGCACAACTATGGGTGCTAAATTCACACCATCATATGAGAATATTTTTTAGGTTGGTGGTGTCAAAGGGAAATCAGATGACTCAGATTAAAAGGTTTGAGGATCAGGAGGAGGAAAGGAGTCGGAGGCATAGGAAAAACAATAACTAATTATGGTTTCTTTACCCCTCAGAATAATCTCCTCCATAACATACCTTATAGACAATTCCCTACGTTGCATTTGTACAAGAGATGATGAGTTCTTTGCTAAATCCAAAGATCTTCAAAAAGACTGCTACAGAGGGGATGTAATTCTGAAACTTTAAAACGAGTTTAAAGAGATGCTAAGGTAGATAGAATTAACTTATTTAAAAGATATAGAACCGATGATTTTAATACTAGGCCCAACAGATGTGATCCTAGAAGTGAAAGCGATGTCCTTAATGCAGAAAAGGATGACTCTGGGACTTTGTCGTGAATCTTAACATATAGTCCTCAGTTCTATCAGATAAAGAATATCATTAATAGAAACTTTGTAATTTTATAAACAGATCATATTTTGAAAATTAAGAAGGGACGTAAATTTATCTCCAGGAAAACAGAAACTCTAGGAAATAAACTCACGGCCAGTATTATTTAATATGATGATAAAAAGGTTACCTGGCTACATACTAAGGACAGTTTTCAGAGTGGTGCTAAAAAGGGCACTATATGCAAATACACGAAGAAAACACAATCCTTGACTTCTTCCACTTACTGTGTTGTAATAATAGAAATTTGGGAGGTAATAAAACAACTGAGCTTTTAAAAAATAAAGCAAGATGGATCTTTGATTAAGGTACTAGGCAACCATATGGATAAAACTTTGAATTTGATATCTCTTGTGACATATAAAAAAGTTTTTCACTTTGCATTTTACATTGTGATTTATGATTTACTGTATTTTTGTATTATATTTCTTCAATAGTATACATACTATGTTGAACCAACAGAGTTTACAATATATGAAATTATATAGGTTGGTCCATAATTGGAAACTGCACCCACTTCAACTTTTAATTGGCTCCTTCTCCTTTAAATACTTTGTGTTTGTTGAAGACAGTTAGCCTATGATTAAGTGTCTTTTGGTGACACGAAAGGTGTAAGGCTTTTGTTTTTAAACATACATGTAGAATAATACATTTGTATACTATTTAAATTATGGGCTCCTGGATTCTACTTTTGGGGGTAGATTTACTAAATTCATGTGAAGGATTCGAATATTCGCTCAAATAGTCTCTATTCGACTGTGCGACAATTTGAATATGCAAATTAAGTATTTTCGACTATCCAATATAGAATATTCGGTTGCATCGAATAGATCAAATAGATCGAATAAATATATATTCGATCATTCAACTATTCGCCAGTCGAAGAATTTAATTATTATTCAACTGCCTACTTAGCCAGATTGAACCTACTGAATTGCAATAGAAGCCTATGGGAATCCCCCATAGGCTTTCTTTCAAAGTCTTTTGACGAATTTCAATTGCACGTTCGAACGCTTCAATCGTTCGATTCGTACGAATGGTACAATTTTGGTGAATATTCAAACGTTTTTTCTGCGATTGTTCATAGATTTCTGGAGAATAGTCGAAAACGCATTCAAAACCAGCTGATATTTTTTTAAAAAGCCTCGACAATTCGAGGCTTAGTAAATCTGCCCCTAGGTGTTCCTGATTGGTGCCTGCCTGTCGTTCATAGTTTTCTTGAAACCTTATTGCTTCTTGAAAGCATAGATGATGTAAATAATCTAAAGTAACTCTAAATTAGGTCTTTCTTCTTTTAACCAAAAAAAGGAAATACCTTTCTAAGCTGCATCTAATGAGATCATAACAAAGTTTATAATGCTATTAAAAAGTTTCTTAGCCAAGGTCATTAATGACCTCTTTTAAAACACCCAGCAAGGCATAAATGATGAAAGATGTATTGGCATTTGCAACATGTTTGAAAGAAGTCTCTAGTTCTCTCTAGACCTCATTCATTTTTGGACATGACTAGATATTCTTGCTAATTGTTTTTAACAATGATTTTTTTCAACAAAGTTCTGACATTTTTAAACCCCAATCTAGATATTGTAAAACCATTCTGTTCAACCGATAATAGCTCTGGAAGAATAATTGTTAGTCTATTGGCAAAAATTTTTGCTAAAAACATAATGTTTTGGTTAATAAGAAAAATTGATCTGTATGATGAAGGTGGCAATAAATCTTTGTTTTCTTTGGGAATGGCTCAACTTAGATGAAAAGCTAGAAGGTAAAATCTTGACATTGGAGACTATATTTTATAGAGATTAGTCAGGAATGGACCTAATTTACTACTACTACTACTACTACTACAAGATTTAATTAAAATGTTAACATTAAACCATTTGGACCTCCTGCTTTGTTCTTATTTAAAGATTTTATTGTTAATCTTATTGTGCCTCTAACTGAGCAGGGTTAATATGTGGGGATTATTAAACTATTTATTAAACTAATTTGACCATTGCATCCTATCTGGCTTATTATAGGAGTATAGCGTTTGGTAACAAGACCTAATAAAATGAACTATTTCCAACAAATCATTGGTTAACTTTCCATCTAGGAATAGGCTTATTGAAATGTTTTGTTAAATTAAGTAGTAATTATTGACGTAATGAAAACGTACCTTAGCATATTTGGTAAGAAAATGATCACTTAATGCAAACCAGTGTTTCACTGTTTTAAGGATTTGTTTTAAAAAGCATCTGTATGTTTCTTATTCAGCTTGGAACTTTCCTTGTTAATAGATCAAATAAAATTAAATTTATAAGATATGAATTCTCCCCTTAATACGGCCTTCCACATATCCCATATCAAGGGAAAGTTATTATGTTGTATATTATCAAAAATTAATTAGTTCCATCTCTGTATAATAATATGTATACATTTTGGGGAAATACAGAAATATTAAAACAGGGGGAATGATCAAAAATATCCATAAACTCAATGGTGGAGGAGGACACTTTCTGTAACAAATCATCTGATATTAAAATATAATCAATTCTGGAACCCCAGAGATGCAGATTAGAAAAACATGTAAAATCAATATCAAATGTATATATAAATTTCCGAATGTCCACTGCTTGAGTGGATTTTAGAAATTTAGTCAATAAATTAATTTTATGGTGAGAATATTTTAGGAATACTACTTTTATCTAGTAACCAAATAGTCTCATTTAAGTCCACTCCAAAACTTAGCATTAGATAAAGAAGAGCTATTTTTGTGAAATATAATAACAAAAATCCTAGGGGCAGATTTACTAATGGTCGAATTTCAGAGTGAAAAAACTTCGAAATTCGACCATTGAATTTTTTTGGGCTCCATTTTGATCAAAAATGGACCAAATAGATCTGTTTTTGATTGAATAAAAATCATTAAAATCGTTAGAATGCTTCATTCCATTAAAACTATTTAAAAAAAAAAAAAAACTTAAAATTTTCAGGACTGAGAAAATTTTAAGGAAAGGTTCCAGGAGGTCCCCCCCATAGGCTACATGGCAATTCCGCAGCGTTAAGGTGGCAAAGTGCCGAATTTGATGTTTTTTAAAGAGACAGCACTTCAAAATTCTAATTTTCGAATTTTTTTCTACTCAAATTGAATTTTGGGCTATTCGATAGTCGAAGTAACCCAAAATTACTTAGAAATTAGAATTTTAAAAATTTGAATTTTATTCGACCCCAACCAAATGCTTTAGCAGTTTTAAATTGTTTATATCTAGTAGATGGGTTTCTTGGAGAATATAGCAATATCCATATAACATTTCTTAAACCTGTTCTCTTGGCAAAATGGTTGAGAAATTATCTTCAAATTATTAATATGATGGAGGTTTCCCCATAAAGCAATTATTTTTAACATGTATTTATAGAGAGCCAACATATTGCGCTGCACTGATTCATGTTTTAATTCACAAGCACCCACTGAGTTTGCAATTTACAGTTTTGCTAACATAAAAATTAAACCTAAAACCCTAAGCCTAAAACAATAAAAATAAAATAAAAATAAATAATAAAATTATTGAAGCTAATATTACTACAAATTTACTTACACATACATTTAGAAAAATAACAGATCATAATGTATTTGATCACTCTTTTTTACCTTGAAGATAAGAAGCAAAAATCTTTAAATAATGGAGTACCACAGATAACTCCTCCCTTCACCAGCATAGAAGAATTTCTGTTGGTGAAAAATATAATTAATGAGACATCTCTTCCTCTCCTGTTATTGAAATGGATTGTTTTATGGGTGATAAATGAGATCTGAATCTAGATGATCTTTTAAAAGAAGAAGTGTAATTTTTGGAATTTATTTGAATGATATATAGAAAAATCCAAAGATTTATTACAATGGAACTGAAAGTAGGAACCTGGAAACTGTCCATAATCCTTTAATTTTGTAATGAGATGAGAGTTCCTGAATGACATTACCTCATTGGAATCTGTAAATATATGGATCACTGAAGTGGTGAAGATTTTTAGGATAGCAGGATAATTAAGAAATAAATTCAGATTCAGTTTCACTTGAGATTGACAAACATTTGAAAATGCTCTGTTTTGTTGGGACAAAGCAATTAAGTAATAATGAAGGATAAAAAATTTCAATTTTAATTTGTTTATTAACCTGTTGTTTTTTCAGAATAGTCTAAGAATCTCTCTGTGACCACTCTGGGCTTTGAGTTGGGGGGATTCCTTAAAATGATTTATCTGATGGACTCTTTCATTAAGCTGTCTATTTTTGTCAATTTCTCTAAAATATCATTCTCAGTGAAATCAAATGATCACTCACTAGAGTCATGGATGACTCCAATTCCTGTGTTTTCTTGTTATGAACACAATTTATTCTGTGAAACCTATCAATATCAATCTGTATCAATTGAACTCTCTATGACTAGTTCAAAAGTCTAGCTACCTGCAAAGCTATCAGATTAAAATATTGAATTAGAAATGACGAAAATCCTAAAATCACATTGAAGATGCAACAATTAGTAACAAGGAGCCTGGTAAAACAAAACTGTAACAATGGAAACAACTTAAATAAAATGATAACAATGTATGACTGAACATACAGTATTTAAAAACAAAGTAAGCCTCATCATTGAAAAGATGAAAATACAAATTCAGTCAACATCTCAAAGTAGATATGGGCCACTGTTGATTTTACGACATTATATTCTTGCATCCCCCATCATTTGGGTTTAGTGGCCATTACTTTTCACCTTGACCATTACAGTACTTATGATACCCCCTTGAAAACCTTTCTAATTGAGGCGATTGAATTTCTCCTAATGCAGTGGTTCTCAACCTTCCTAATGCCATGACCCTTTAATACAGTTCCTCATGTTGTGGTGACCCCCCAACCATAAAATAATTTTATTGCTACTTCATGACTGTAATTTTGCTACTGTTATGAATCGTAATGTAAATATCGAGGAGTCTGGCAGAAGAAAAAAAAGCAAAAATCCACCAGAGGAAGCCCATCAGGAGACGTTGCATTCAGTCTTCAGCTCCCTCTACTCAGCTTGGAGTACTCCCTCTTACTACCGGGAAGCAGCTGATAGCACTGCAATCTCCCGGAATTGTCAGTTACTACGCATTCTCTTAATAACAAATGGCCGCCACAACACTATTCTTTAACCCACCCTGTCTGAACAATGGTTTTGTAGTTTGGACAACCCTTAGGTGACCCCCAAAGGGGTCCTGACCCCCAGGTTGAGAACCACTGTCCTAATGCATAATTGTTTTCTCTTCAATGAGAAGTATTATCTCTAGAAACAAGGTACTGCCATGGGAGCGGAATTCGCTCCATCATATGCTAACTTATATATGACCTGGTGGGAATATAAACATTAATATAGTGAAAACAATCCATATAAGAAAAATATCCATTTTTATGCACGCTACACAGATGATATTATATTCATCTGGACAGGAGACCAACTGGATTTTGACAATTTTGTATCATATCTAAACCATAATTCCCTTAACCTTCACCTCTGAATTTCATCCTACAGAGATTAATTTTTTGGACATTCGGTTGATAGGTCAGGGAGATATAGTTTCAATTACTTTTTTTTTGTAAGGAATGTGCAGCTAACACTATTTTGCAGGCTTCTTTTTCTCACCCTAAACATTTGATTAAAAATATCCCTACAGGGCAATTCTTATGTTTAAGGCATTTATGCTCTGACTTTCAGGAATTTGTCAAACAATCTTGCATCTTGAGAGATAGACTCCATTTGAGGGGCTATCACTTGTATATTTACCAAAGCTTTTAAAAAAAGCTCTAAATACTCAAAGAGAAACCCTGTTACAGAAGTATTCTTCTAAGAATTTGAATACAACAAAAACTAAATATTCAGAAACACTTTGCATTATTACTTTTAGTCCTCAAATTTTCTGGCATTAAAAATATTATCAATAGGCATCTTCCAATATTTCAGACAGATGATAAATTGAGAGCAATATTAGGTTCTAAGAGTAAATTTGTCACTAGAAAAAGTTCTATCCCAAGTGTTGTTTGGGATAGAAAAGATAGCACTACCATTTGGCTTACACATCAGGGCACATTCAAATGTGGCTCCACAAGATGTAATTCATGTTCATACATGTTGTGTGGTGACACCTTTGTTTCTAACATTACCAACAGAAGCTATAAAACATTACAATATATTAACTGTGGCACCAGGAATGTCATACACCTTATTACATGTAAAAACTGCAATATTCAGTATGTGGGACAAACTTCTCGTTATTTTAGAGAGAGAATTAGAGAACATATCCATAATAAGAAACCTACGAACGTCTCCAAACACTTTTTATTGTTTATAGATGGCAATACAAAATACTTTCAAATACAAGGGATCGGGCAAAATACAACATCATACAGAGGTGGGGATATTTTTTTAAAAAGTACTTAAACGGGAAGCGTTTTTGGATTTTTACCCTTAATACTAGGTTACCTAACGGCCTCAATTCGGATTTTGATGTGTCCTGCTATTACGATTATTATTATCATTGATTTCACTCTTGATATTAGGTTACCTATGGATCTTGTATCAGACTTTATGTGTCCTGCTATTATGATTAGAGATTGGGTCAACATGATTATTTTAGCCCTGTCCATATGCTTATTTATTCTGATATTAATTAATGAATCAATGAATTATATGGGATGTTTTCTACTAAAACTTTTCTTCATATTGTATATGTTATTCATATTGTATTTAATCAAATTTTCTAAATGAATTAATGAATTATATAGGATTCTTTTTTCATATTGTATATACTATTCGTACTTATTTGAGAGAATACAGATTTGTATGCATCTATTTTTTTATTCAGATTCAGCTTATGTATTCAGTCATTGTGTCTACAAATGTGCATATCTACTTTGAGATGTTTTCATCTTTTTAAGCTCATCTTTTCAATTATGAGGCTTACTTTGTTTTTAAATATTTGTGACGTCATTTTCCTTTACCTCTCCCCATTTTTTTTTATTCATTATTTTTTCTGGTCTGATCTAAGCTTGGGTTCCAGTGTGCACCAACCAGTTTGTGTCACATTTACAGATTGTCCGCTCCCCTGAGCTGAGGGCCTGGAGCAGGAGCACCTGGGCCATGCTTCTACTGTGGTAAGAGATTTCACATATTAACGCGTGTTATGCTTCGAAAAATTTTTGTTTGAGACATCTTCATGCCTGTGCCAGGCTTATCCCTAAACAAACATTTTAAGATAACAGATAATACAAACAAGTTCTGTGTTTTAAGGAATAAATATCTCAAAAACCTAGGGACCTGACTAATATACACATTGCTTGAAAAGATTGCAGAATGAGTAAGGACAATGTCTCCCCTGTATTTGGAGTGTAATTTATCTCTGTGCAATTTTTATCTGCCATAAGAATAGGCAGGAAATATCAAAGAAGTGATAAAAAGCCTAAAAAGGTTCATACGTTTATTGAGTTGAGCTCTGCAAGTCCTAGTGAGGAATTTGGTTTATCAGTGGTGTAATTACACACAGCATTTGGTTTGTTTAACATTAATAAATATCCCATATTTTCACTATGACTTGAGGAAAGCTAATGCTGCCAAAAATGTACAATTTATTATCGGCAATTGAAACTTTCATAGGGTTTCTAGAACAACTCCCAGCAGGGTCTCATTTGGGGTTCTCTTTGAAATCACACAAAGTCCATCAATCATTTTTTTTATCACCCACGTTCACCTATTCTATTAGTGAAGGTCTGATGGTCTTTCCGGTATACTTCAACTGCATTCAATCACATATACCACATACATGGACATTTTATCCCTCCTACATATTAACACACTGATTAAATGTCATCATCCCAGACATTGATATCTGTCCTGATACCATGAATATCTTATAATATAATCAAGATTTGTGTCCAATGTCAAGGCTTAGGGCAGAAGTACAGAGGCTGGAGCAAAGAAAAAAAACAAAACATGTCAATGCATTATTATAAATGCATTATTTCTTTAAAGGAGGGTCCCCACCTTTTTTTCACCATGAGCAACATTCAAAGGTAAAAAGAGCCACATAAGATCTGTGATTGGCTATTTGGTAGCCTCTATGAGGACTGGCAGCCTACAGGAGGCTCTGTTTGGCAGTACACATAGTTTTATGTAACCAAAACTTGCCTCCAAGCTAGGAATTAAAAAATAAGCTCCTGCTTGGAGGCCACTGGGAGCAACACCCAAGGGATTGGGGACCGGTGGGTGGGGCATTACTGCTTTAAAGAATAAAGTCACATAGTTACATTGGGTAAAAAAAGACAAAGTCTGCAAAGTTCAACCCCTCCAAATGAAAACCCAGCATATACACACACACCCCTCCAAACCTTCACATACATTATACATGCCCATATGAGACAAGAAATATAAATAATAACAGTAAATTATAAAAAAGACCAGGCTAAAAAAAACAATACTGTAATACCCCAGTAATTTATGTGGTGGGGCAGAACATAGAGACACATTTTATTGACCTACAAAGATCACAATCCTTGGCATAGACCAAAGCCTCCAAATATGAACCATATTTGTCAAAATCTTACCTGTCAATCATATATTGCCTGCCCCAACTCTATGTCTCAGGCTCTTTAATTCTATGTGTGTGTATTTCTGTTTATAGAACCCCAAGTGCACACTGGGCTCTGTGAGGCTTTAGCACAGTGATCCCCAACCAGTAGCTCGTGAGTAACATGTTGCTCTCCGACCCCTTGGATGTTGCTCCCAGTGGTCTCAAAGCAGGTGATTATTTTTGTATTCCAGGCTTAGAGGCAAGTTTTGGTTGTATAAAAAACAGATACACTGCCCAACAGAACCTCAATTTAGGAAGGAAATCCAAATAGGGGCTACCAAAAAGCCAATCAGAGCTCTTATTTGACATCACATGGACTTTTTCATACTTGTGTTGCTCTCCAACTCTTTTTTAAATTTAAATGTGGCTCATGAGCAAAAAAGGTTGGGGACCCCTGGTTTAGCACAAAGGGATCATATAAATTAAATGACTGAAATTGATTTTTTTTTTTTTTAATTCTTTATTTTATAGTTTTCTATAGCAAAATAAAATAACAGCACGAAAAAAGAAATCATATACAGGCACCACACGTTATACACTCCATATTCATATCGGTAACTACATATTTCCATGCGCCTAGCACGAGGAAAAATTCAGACAGCTAATAATGTTATGTGCCCGAGATAACAGAGAGTGGAAAAAGAAAAAGATAGAGAAGAGAAAAAAAAAAAGGAAAGGAAAAAAGGAAAAAAGGAAAGAAAAAAAAGAGAAGGAGGAACGGAGCTCGGCGAGGCTAAAGGAACGTCTCTTTGGGGGCTCTACATTATAGATACCACTTTGTGGTGAATTTTCTATGGACGTAGGATTAGATCTTGGTATTCTCTTGATTCAATAAAAGAGGTCCAGTGAGACCATCTGCGAGTGAATTGTAATTGTTGGTTTTGCTCCATTTTGCTCTGCTTCATTATTTCACACCGAAACATTTCTTGAACTTTAAATAACCAATCCTTTATTGTTGGAATATTGACCGATTTCCAAAATTTTGGGATAAGAAGCTTAGCAGCGCTGATAAGCGTGGGGGCCAATGAAAATGATTTAAATGAACAGTCACAGCAAAAACAGGAAACTGATTTAAAGTAATTTGAATATAATGTACTGTTGTCCTGTGCTGGTAAAACTGGTGTGTTTGCTTCAGAAACTTTATTATAGTTTATATAAACAAGCTGCTGTGTAGCCATGGGGGCAGCCAT
>CM044441.1:153779730-153812578 GCA_024363595.1 Xenopus borealis
CACATAGGTCCTTAGAGGATGTGATGTTGGGTTTCAGGCAGGATGGGTTGCATAGCCTGTTAACTGTGTGGAATAACTGGGCAGGTTTGTTGGCTGCTTTTGCAATTTCTTGTGAGAGAAAAGAGGACTTTTTCTTGGTGATCATTGCCTGGCAGGTCTTTTGGTGACAAATCAGGGAGTGTTTATCCTTTGAGCACTGATTGCGGCATTGTCGTTCTAGTCTGCGCCCCTCTTTCTTTAGTTCCTTTAAGGAGTTATTGAACCATTTAGCGTGATGTGATGCTGAGGAACGTTTTATTCATAGGGGAGCAATACAGTCAAAGGCGGATGATATGCAGCTGTTATATTTATGGACCAGGGAGTCAAGGCCATCCAGGTTAAGGTTGTTCTGGAGATTCTGGGTGTCAGGCCTTTTAGAGAACGGTATTTTGTGAGATCTTTTACTTGGTGGTTTAAAGCTGGTTCTGCAAGAGAAAAGTGGATAGTGTGGTGGTCTGCTCACACTACAGGATTTATTTCCACGTTGCATATTGATAGGCCTGAGTGAAATGAGGTCCAAGGTGTGGCCTCTCTTGTGTGTAGGGAGATGAATGGCTTGAGAGAAGCCCAGCTCATTCATGGTGAGAAGTAGCTCTCTTCCTAGCTGGGAGTGGGTATCCACCAATGCGTTGAAGTCTCCTAGGATTATCCATCTAGGGTGTTCTAATACTAAGCAGGATAAAAGATCTGCAATTTCCTTGAGAAAGCCTGAGCCATTTCCGGGGGGGCGGTAAATAAGCAGTATGTTTATGCTTTTCTCAGCTGAAAGTTGTGCTGCCAAGCATTCAAAAGAATAAGTAGGGCCTACAGCTAAGGGCTTGACTCTTAAACTGCGTTTGAAGCATAGTGCAACTCCTCCCCCTATGCGGTCTTCTCTCTGATAGTGAAGCACAGAAAAGTCCTTTGGTACTGTAGCTTCTAGAGTGGGCCCAAAGTTTTGAGACAGCCATGTCTCGGATATAAAGGCCAGATCTGAAGTCTCTATTAAGTCATGTATCACTGCTGGTTTGTTGTTTATTGACCTGGCATTGCAGAGTACTGCTTTAATCTGGCTTTCCTGAGATTTCAAGTCTGTTAACAGCCCCCAGCCGGGGTCTGTGTTCTGAAAGGTGGGAGGTATCTTTGTCTTTTATTGCTAAATTAGTGTTTTTGGTGGTAATTAAGGATTGCTTTGTATTCAAATTGCGAGATCTTCCTCCCTTCCCCCTTTTTCCTCTTTTTGACTTTCTCAGAGCCCCTAGGGATTTTAGCAGTTGGAACACAACAGGTTTTATTCGTAATAGCTCCTTAGGGACAGAGGTGTTTATGCTGAGAAGGGCCTCTTTTGTATACTTAAGTGTTATCATTTTGACAGTTGACTACATAGGCATCCTGCTGAGATCAAAGGGAGGCTTGCAAAAACTGTGTGCTTCTAGAAGTCAGGGAGATTCAGCCTAGCTTTTTTAAAACAGTTCAATGTTTCCAGATGTAAAATTATAATAGGATGCATTAGAGAGAAATTGATAGACGGCATAGGTGACGAAGGCTAGTTCTATAGATCATTAATCCAATGGATACTTACAGGATTGGGTGGCAGCTGAATGTTGAGGGTTTCACTGTCTGGAGTCAGTTTCCATCAAGCTGGGATGTTGCAGTAATGGGAGACTTCAAAGAAAGTATCAGTCCATATCAATCCTTTTGATATCTTGGCAATCCGAAATGATCCGTGTATTCTGATCAGTCCCAGTTGTTGCCAGAGGTGTCATGAATAGGAATCCATTGAATTATGGGTTCTGTCTATGCACAAATGTGCCAGATTCTGAGACAAGGTTGGAGATTAGGAGAGCAGCAGCCAGCATGGGCGCTCTCACACAGACACCTACCCTACCTCTATGGGACCCCCCACCTGACAGGGTGTCCTCCCCTCCTTCCCCCCAGACACCCCTCCCTCAGACACTCCAGCCCCTGTCACCCTCTCTCCCCCTGCTGGGCACCTCATCAGGGCTGGAACACTCTCTTTCCTCCTGTTCCTCTCTCCTCTGCATTTTTCTGACAAACTGCACAAAATGTTTGGAGACCTCCTCCACCTGGCTCTTCCAAATAGCAAGTGCGCAATTAGGGAGAAAATGCACTTAAAATGGCCTCCTGAACTTCCTGTGTGAAAAAAATGTCCTGGGGAATGAGGAGGAATTCAGATCGATTCGAAGGCTTCATTCGATCATCCTCGACTGTTTGCTACCATCAACAGAGCCAAGTAATCGATCGATAGAACATTCGAATACCATTCGTACGATCGAATGCCTCAATCGTTGGAATTGTACGAATTTTTCAGAGGCTTGAAGGGAAAAGTATGATTTTTGCCTTTGGTAACCTTGCAAGTAGTGATTAGATGCTCCTAGCCTGGTAAAGCTGCTTGTAACAAAGTCCTGGGTTACGGAAGAGGAGAGTCTCTGGATTGCGTTAGTGTTTAGAGGGAATGCAGGCCTTGTGCTGACGTGTCTCCACGCTTCCTATACATGTTTCACCAAATATATGGTTTCATCAGGGTGTGATCTCCTTTCCTAGCTGCCTGTTAATGACCACTAATTGGTTAATCCCATTTGTTGCCCTAGCAACACTTTATCTGTGATCCAGCTGGGCATGATAGCTTGAACCTCTTAAGAGTGTCAAACAAACCCAATGCCGGCCCAAGTAGCCTTGGCGCCCTAGGCAACCCGCCTACTACATCGCCCCTCACTCTTTAACACAGAAGTGGCAAGGCCGCTCTAATGCGCATGTGTGAAAGGGGCAAGTTTGTGCCAGTGTGCATATGGGCACATTCCACAGTTTAAGGACACAATGGCCCAGACTAGGGGAAGGGCTCAGAAGATGTATGTGCCTGGCACCCCTCTGCTTTTGCACCCGAGCCACATTACTCTTCTGCCTACCCCTAGTTCCAGCCCTGACCAAACCTGTTCTGCAGGAGGAATATTTTCCTTTTCTGCTACTTGCCCTTTTTTTTTCTGTAGATAAAATCATGAACAAATATAGACTTTGGGGAAATGTGTTCCTAACAAAATCTATTAAAGCTAATGGATGAACCACATTTGTTGCTTTACCTCTTGAGTTTCAACCAAACAAATTACAAAATGAATGCCCAGTTTTTTCACTTTCACTATGCTCACCTCTAGCAGCTACTTTGAAGATTATCCTCTGTGAACATGAGAATTGTGTTAAAACTAGTTGAATACTGAATAAGGTATCAAACATAATGTAGTGTGAGGGGCCCTCTTCATGGCATAAGGAATTGATTTTTTTTTTCTTGTGATTTTTATATTAACTGCATGTTACATGTCAAATTCACTAACTTAGATCACAAAAGTCGAGTCTTTGCATTTAGTGGTTACATCTGCACAATGATTGCAAGAATCGCAAATGGTTTTAACACAACAGAAAAAGGATCACTGGCAACTGTTTCTTCACTTCTAATCACAGATCTGCTTTACAGTTAGGAAATCCACATTCATTTTAGTGATAATTCCACTGTCAAATGACTGAGCAGGATTTGTAAGTTTTTAGTTTGTATGAGAGGAGTTTCCTGGAATAGTTAAACAGAATACTTTGTATACTTCATGTCTGGAGAGGGAAGGAGAGGAAATTAGAGGCTGAGATTTGTATAGAATTGGGACTTAATAGGGAGGCAGTGAGATGTTTTATGAAGCATCCGTGAAAGGAGGAAAAACACAGGATAAACCATTTTGAGTAATAAGTAACAAACTGGCAGGTACAAACAAATCTGTTCTTCTTATCCCAGCTGGTTTAAAGTTGATAAAGATAATCCAGTTCCGTTTGCCTTGTTAATGCCTTGTATTACTAAGTAATATGTATTGCTAAGTAACAAAGTCACACCTGAAGTGGGATTTAGGTGAAGTTATTTGCCAGGATAACATGGGCAAAGATGCCAGCGTCAGTTTGAAAGGACACAGACTGGATCTAAGGACGTTTGCGTTTCTCCCCTTGTACAGGACCTTGTCCCCTTCCTCTGTGTTGAGGAGCTTGTGGGGGTGGAGGGGGACCAGCAGCAGGACCAGGGACTGGACCCTCAGCAGAACCCTCTGGTTGGTGAGGCTGGTCTCTAATAGCTGCCGCCAGGTCCTGGATGCTCAGATGAAAGTTGCGTATTGTGCCATGCATGAGTGACAACCATCTTTGCATCCAGAGATACTGGCGGTGGTGTCGCATGAGCAGGTGATGAAGCCCCACAGATTCTCTCCCTCTCTGGTTGGTGGATTTTTTTGGGGGGGAGGGCTAAAATCATTACAATACTGGAGTTAAAATGGAACATTAATCTATGTTGGCAAAATGTTTATTTTACCTTCTTGTTTGTCAATAGCTGCAAGTTAATAATATTTTAGGACACCGAATGCGAGTGTGGAGTGAAACTTGAGAGACTGGTGGTAAAGGAGGGGGGGGGAGACCAGAGAGGGAGCCTGCAGGTGGAGAGGGAGACTAGAGACACGGCATGGAGGGAGGAAGGTAGAATGAGAGATGAGGAGGCAGAGTAAACTTGAGACTGTTTGTTTGGGAGGGGGAGCAAGAGGGACCATGTGAAGGGTAAACAGTCTAGTGGGAGAATCAATGGTGAGCAGAGCCAACAGTCAGGGGTAGGGACAAAGACATCAGCAGGATTTTAAAGCGGAGCTGAGAGTGAAATAGCAGAAGTGCTGTGTGGTGATTTAAAGGCTCAGTCAGAATGGGAGGGGCACAGGAAGTGGAAGGGGCGGAGCAGCAGAAGGAAATGTCTGTAGATTATAAAAAGCAAATACTGATACAATAATGCAGCGTTTATAAGGAGCTTAACTCATTTACACTTTGCTCCCATAGGGAAATGACAAATGTATTTTATATCCAAAATCTGGTTTGAAGAACCTACTGCTCCTCAATAACACTGAAGAGGCACTAGTATAAACAAAACAAACAATGGCTGCATAAGGGACTGTAAATGTGATTTGCATGTTTGTGACACACAGACAAATAAATAAAAGAAGGGATTATTAGTTAGAAACATTGCTCTTACGTCTGGGGGCACCACAGGAACCTCGGCTGGCAACGGGGAGCTCGGTGTTCTGTAATGTGAAATAAGACATTAGTAATGTACCAAACAATTTTCGGAAACAACTACATTGCCCACAAACATTGAACATGTCTGTACCTTGAGCTTGTGGGGCTCTAGGGCTATCGGCAGCCTCACCCTCTTCATGGGGTTGCGGAGCATCAGCGTCCTGGTCACTCTCCTCTGGTTGGCGCTGGATATATTGGTACTTGAAGTCCTTATTAATATTCTTTCGCATCAGCACACCTTGCTTCCATCCAAAAGCCACATATATTCAAAATAAAGGGTAGGTGTGGATACAACTGCTCAGACAAGTCTGCTGCAAAGGTGCCTTTAATTGTAGTATCACCACGACATGTTTCGAGCTTACGCTCTTTATCAAGTGTGAAAGGTCACTGTCCTCTGGTTGGCGCTGTCTGAGTTGGTGCTGCCATTGTGAAGAATGAAATCAAAATAAGTTTAAAAAATTTATAACCTACTGCAATTGTACTTGTTTGTTAAGCCAATGGACATACCTACAACATGCTTATAGGTAAATAGTTAAGTTGTCTTTTAAAATATTGAAACAAATGTAATGGGCAAGGAATGCAGATGTTAAAGTGCAAGTGGAGTTTTATGGCTCTGCAAGGGGGATGTTAAGGTAACAAATGTAAATAGATTCCACAAAGCCACTAGTTGCAATGATGTGAGGAGCAGAGAATATAATAGATCAGGGGTCCAAAACTAATGGGCCAGAAGTGGCCCACAGACACTCCCACACTGGGCCGGTGCATCTAGATTTCTGGCAAACCCCTCCCCCCACCAACACCACCCCCCAGTCCCAAAATAAAAAGTCTGCCAGTCCCTGGTACAAATAAGCTTTGGGGACCCCTGTAATAGTTAAAGGGCACCTATCACCCCACACCTTTGGTTGGGGTAACTTTTTTTTTTTTTTTTAAATCATAGATGATCTTTAACAATACAGGTGCTGTAGGCTCGAAATGTTGCTTCACACTTCACTTTTACACACTGAACTTAAAGGGGTTGTTGACCTTTAATGGTTTACAATTGTGCCCCATATTATGTTTTGACATTTATATATTTTTTCATCATCTCTACAGTCTACGTTAACAATGGTTGCTTGGATGAAAAATAACATAGCAACCATGCACTAATAGAACTAATAGTGGAATATCATGTAATGGTTCACAGCGCTACGAAGCAAGTTGGCGCTATAGAAATACATGTTTATAATAGTTTGACTGATAACATCAGTTAACGTCAAGCTCAAACATCTCTAATACAATTTTAAGACATTTGTGGTCTAATGTTTAAATGGTGAATAAATGTTTGTCATTTTGACAATGTTACAGCTGCACGTAAGTTACTACAGAAACAAACAACTATCCTGGAAACATTAAATACTTATATTAATGGCAAACAGGAGGAATATTTAAGGAAATAAGTGAAATGCTAAAGGCAAAATGAGCAATTTAGCCAAATAAGAATAATGTGGATAAAAGCAGTAAGATATTTTGTATTAAAGTGTACTTACTTCTCCAGTCTGTCACAGTATGGACCTTCCAAACCTTCACAGACCTCTCTGCCCATACTGTCCAGAAGCCGGTGCTCAAAAGGCTGCAGCCTCAGAGGTGGTGGTCGGCCTCCGCCGGTCTTCTGGGCCTTTTCTCTCCTGGCATTTAACTTCGCCCTTATCCAATGCTTCAGGTCACTCTGTGTACAGTGCTTGTAGTGTTGACTTTGTCCGTTACTTGCTGCCAAAGGTTTTTTCATTTGGCAGCATTGATGCGGTGGGACTGACTTCCAAATAACACATCCCATCTCACAATGACTTCATCAACCAGTGTTGCATTCTCGTCACTGGTAAATCTTTGGCCCATTCGCCCACTGGGGCCCTCGTCTCCTCCAGTTGTCCTCCTCCTCCTGCCTCATCTGTGCTGCAGGTGGTGCCTCCTCCTCTGGTGTTCTCCTGGGGGCACTTGTTTCAGCCCTTGATGGGTTGCAGGACCTGCCATGTGCCCCTGATGTTGGGGGACGACGACACATGGCGTGCCCTGGGGGAGGACCAGCTGGCTGGGGTGTGGGAACTGCTATGTGTCCCTGATTTTGAGGGGGACATGCAGCATTCACAGGAAGAGGCCCTACTGCCCCTTGAAGAGGTCCCTGACCTCTCCTCCCTACCTCTATGGGACCCCCCACCTGACAGGGTGTCCTCCCCTCCTTCCCCCCAGACACTCCAGCCCCTGTCACCCTCTTTTTCTCCCGTAGGACCCAAAGCGCATAAGCTTGTCTCATCTCTGTACATATCTATGTGCGCAGAGGAAAAGTTATGTGGCCATAAATGCCAGGCTAAACAGGTGGCTTTTCAGTTTTGATTTTAAACGTGTCCAGGGTTGGAGCTGTCTTGATCCTGTTTGGCAGGGCATTCCACAGGGTAGGGGCAGCATGACAGAAAGCTCTGGATCCAAAGGTTTTCAGTTGGACTCTGGGGGTGATCAGATTATTGGATCCATTTGATCTAAGATTGTGGGAGGTGTGACATCATTGCAACAAGTCCTTCAGGTACCCGGGTCCTAGGCCATGTAGGGATTTGAATGTCAGCATGCCAATTTTGAAAATGATTCTCCATTTTATGGGTAGCCAGTGTAGTGAGTGAAGGATTGGTGTTATGTGGCAATGGCTGGGTTGGCTTGTTAGCAGTCTTGCGGCAGCATTCTGTACTAGCTGCAGGCTGTGTAGGTCTTTATTTGGAAGGCCTGCATAGAGGGCATTGCAATAGTCCAGTCGTGATGTGATGAAGGCGTGAACTAGTGTTGGAAGAACCTCAGAAGGAATGAGGTGTTTAATTTTTGCAATATTCCTTAGGTGATAGAATGTTTCACCACAGCTGAAATTTGGCTCCTGAAGTTTAATTCCCCATCAATTAGTAAATCCAAGCTGTCCACAGTGTTGGAGCTAGCAAGATCTGAGGTCCCTAACCTCAGTGGTATTGACTGTGTCTGGAGCTGCTTTGCTGTTAGGCGCTGGCCACCGATGACAAGAACTTCAGTCTTGTCAGCATTTAGTTTGAGCCAGTTTTCGTTCATCCACTCCTGAAGTTCAGCTAGGCATGAGTTTATTTTTGGGATTAAATGTCAGTCATTCTCTGAGAAAAGAAACATACTATGCTGTCACATCTGTTTTTCCGAAATACAATATCTGACCTTTTCAGTCACCCATCAGACCATAAATACCCTTGTGAGAATCAAGACTTGGGCCTTTTTAGAATCAAATACCTATTCCCTATCTTGGATTAATACACAATTTTCTTCAAGCCCCCCTTTTTATGGTCTGATGTAATAATTTTTTATATCTACTTTCACACTTCATTCATATCACAGTCATTTTTGACAGATTATTGTATCCTGGAAAACAATATAATCAATATTTCCGATTTACCATTTCTCTGAGGATAACTTCCCCTTGATTAATAGATTTCTTCATACGTTTATTCATACATCTTACTCTGCACACCAAAAATAATTGTATAACAATATACACTGGCTAATATAAATACTATAATTAAAGGATGAATTAAAACATTACTAACAGTGCCTGTAGAGGTTTCAGCCCACATATTAACAGATTTAACCATTTTCCTCCACCAGGTAGACCCTGACATTTCCTAATATTCATGTTCTATGGCTTTTAATTTTCCTTCATGTTGGAAAATTAATTTCCGCCTCCTTTAACTGTGTTTGTTTGTAAATTAAGTAATAATCCTTTATCTTTTTTAATTTGTTGGGCCCATTCATACCAAGGAAATTCATTTACTACTGTAAGGTTAAACTGAATCGGTATAACATTTACTTCTTTAGTATGGAACTGTGGAATATTTATAAAAGTTCCTTGTAAAATCAATATTGGATTATTATTAATACAATATAATCCTCTATCCAGATTGGACTTTGCCATAAAAGTAGGATATAAACCTTTTACTGATTCATTTTTTCCCATTATTTGAAAACATATATTTTTCCTTTATCAAGAGGGGTCATTAAATCTACTGTAGATACTACATTTTCAATTCTTACAGCACACATCGAATGGTTGTGGAAACAAGAATGGTATATTGGTCTTATCTGGTGTGGTAAACCTAAAATCTTAGAATTAAAATATAAACATGAGGATAAATCCACCTGTTCAGGCTCTGTTGTGGTTGAATTCACCATCAAATCTCTATTTTAAACTATAAAATAATAATTGGGACTGACTCACTGGAAACTCCTAAAAGTCATTGGATATATTAACACCTCCTCTTCCGCAATTGGTATAAGAGAAGTTGCAATACATTCCAGTTTCTGGCATCCAAACCACTTATTTACCCACAAATCAGTATGGTTAAGGGCATTCTCATATTCTTGTGGTAAACTATTTTGTAGTGATAAAGGAGTTATTCCACCCTGTAGAGCTTGTGCTGTTGGAGTATTCAGTTTGAATCTCCATACAAGCCCTTGATACCTGTGCAACATTTTCACTGTTCAATGTAATATTTTGGAGGTGTAACAGGGAAGGTCCAAATACTGATGCAGACTTGACTTAACCATCTGATTCAGAATTTGATTTAAGCCTCTTTGAACATGTAATGACTTACTGTTCAACAATCCTGCACCCTCTAAATCTTTTTGTAGAGAATTAATATCAATACTATTGGCAACTGTGCCTAGAGTACCGATACCTCCAAGAACTTTATCTATTACATCTCTCTTTGATCTTGAATTGTCACCAAACCAATGTTCCATTCCTTGTTCCATATTTAAAAGATATCTCTTGCATTGTGTGAATCTAGTAGAGATTTTCCACTGAAATATTAAAATGCCAAATTATATTTATATATTGACAGTCTTTCAAAAGTGGTTTGGAATGGAAATGATTAATTTGGAATGGACTTGATGGAACAAAATGATTATTTTCACTGGTTACATTTCCAGGATGTGGATATACTATAACACTAATCTTTTCACATGTCTTATTACTAAACAAAGATAGGCAACATTGATAATCTCCTTGATCTTCCATTCTTACATTTTCCATCATATAAGTGAGTTTGGTTAGACCATTGTATTTTCCCAATGGGACTGCTATGTAAAATTATTTCAAAACCATAATTTATACTACCCCGAAAATAATCTTCCTTAAACCAAGACATGATTGAACCCAGAGGTAACCTTAATTCCGTATTACAAGTTAATTGTATACTTTGGCCTTCTTGTACTTTTACATTTTTAGGCCATACCTTGACCTTAGGAATTACAACCTCTGCATTAATCCGTATCATTTCAATGTTTACTGGAAGAGATCCTTCCTTGCTCAATTGAACTTGCCACTCCTTTTTATGGTTAATTTCAGAGTCATGTTTGGATGAATTTTCTGGTGAGAGATCTCATCCATGACCTGGCAAAATATATATCCAATGGTATAACCTTACCCTGTCTTGTTTCAGATGGCTCACCTAATTCTGGATTACTGATCATTTGTAAAGTGTTCTCCCCTTTAACCATTAAAATCCACAAGACACAATCACCAAGATTACATTCTTGTGACTCTAATTATTTTGTGTATAGAAACCCTTTAACCACCTGTATCCTTCTTTAGGTCCCAAAGATGCATTAATATACACATTGTCCCCTTCCTTGAATTTGATCTTGATACAACATGTTAATATTAACCTATATATGCTCCCAATACATAATTTGCCCTTTGTCATTTGTTAGAATCCGATGACTGAAAAGAAATATTGTCCTGTGGTATGTCCATTGGTTCTTTTTGTTGTTGAACAATGGCTTGACCATAAGGCAATAGATATCCCATCACAAATGCCATTATTTTTGTGGATTTGATGCAAGATCTTGTATGGTGTTCTTTCATTCTCCTGATTTCTTGAAATTCCATTTAATGAGTCTTTTATCCTTCAAGATTGCAGTGGTCCAATGTAATCTATGTGGAGGGTAGCCCATGGACCATCTGCAGGTGCAAGATGTTGGAGAGGTTTTTTTTTTTTTTTTGCTCCCACAATCCCCCTTTTCGATATTGTATTATAGCCGGAAGTTGTGGCTGAGCTTCAGTGGTTGCAGCACCCCATACCCCCCCTTTAAACTAATGGTGGTCCTGTGCTTTTAAAAAATGGGTGTTGGTTTGGGAATCTCTTTCTCTTAAAAGCCACACACTGGCGGGGGAGGATTTAGCCCTCAAATTGAAACTAAGGCTCAATACACTGACTACAGGTAATGCTTCTATGCAAAGAAATAAGACTTTATATACTATGTAAACAAGTTAGGGACCACCATATGGGGTTTACCTTGAGGTGGTATGGTGGCTTATCAACTTTATGATCATAACTTTGTACAAAACAACCCCTGTTTTTAAACAATATGCACTGGCATTTATACTGATTTACTTATGAGACAGGGGCCCAGGGAGTGTGCTTTGCAATTAGCACTCCCATTATACTTAAATATACTTTCACTTAGCCTTTAGAGTGCTCCCACAATCCCCCTTTTTGATAAGGTATTTTTTGGCCTTTGGGTCATGGATTTACCTGGGCACATATCAGACAAGCATTCACTACCTGCTCTACTGTGTCTTTTCATTTTATCCCAGTAAAATTTTGTCTTGCAGAATTTCATATAGTCGTTGTTGTCCTGTGTGTCCTAAACTCTCCTGATTTTTTTTTTGTAAAGGGTATTTGTAAGTGTTTCGGAACTACAGGACACAACTTCCCGTCTTGGTCATAACATTCCGTTCTCTTGAACAAAGGGAAATGTTAAATTAACCCGAAGATCAACTAAATTTTGATCTTTGGCTTGTTCATCAGAAAATAACGGAAGCTGTCTCTGTCTTCCTGACAGGTAATATTGACTTAGATTCTGAAGGTATTATACTATCTCCAGTTAAGGCTGCTTCCTTGGCTAAAGCATCAGCCATGGTATTTCCTGCAGTTATCGAGTCCTCACCTTTCCTGTGTGCAGATACCTTAACTATAGAATGTAATCCTGGAATTTGTGCTGCCAAATCAAAATTTTCCTGTTTCCTTTTGTATGAGTTTTATAAGAGGAATCTACAAATCCTCTACGCTGCCACACCACTAAGTAATCAGTTAAAGATCTTCCTACATAAGAACTGTCACTATATTACTAGTGGATGTTTCTTTGTCTTTTTCAAGTGTAAGAACAGTTTTAACAGCCTCTATTTCTGCCCTCTGAGCTGAATAATGCCCTGGAAGTTTGTTTAACTGAAAAATTCCTTTTTGGGTACCAGATGGAATAACCTGTGTAGTATTTTCCTTCTAAGAAAAATCTTGATCCATCTACAAATACAGGTTCGTCTACTTCATTGGCTTCTCTGCGGAACAAAATAGAACAAATATCTTCTATATGAACTTAACATTCATGAGATTGGCCTTTGTATTGCATTAATTGTGGAAGCACGTATTTTGCCTTTTGATCCACTTTGATAGGCTTGGTTGACAGTCACTAACCAATGTGCAAATCTTTGTGGTGAAACTCCAGAAATTCCTTTTTCTAGCAATAACTTGAGAGGTGTGTGTGTGGTGTTTGCAAACATATTTCTTTAAAACCCACTATATGCTCTGAAGCAATCACAGCAAAATGAACCCCAACAAGTGTCTTGTACAGACATCAAATCCCTTTTCAACAGGTGACAGTACCTTTGAAAAATATCCTACTGGTCTCCACACATTACCCTGCAGGAGCACTGCTGAAACAGCCGTTTCAGAAGTGTGTACCTGTACTGCAAAAGGAGCAGAGGGATCTACTGTAGCTAATGTTGGAGCCATTTGCATTCCCTCTTAAGTGTCTCAAAAGCAATTTGTTGCTCCTGAGTCCAAGGTCCGAATGCAGAATCATTATTTTTGTCATATAAAGGTTTTGCTTTTTCTGCAAATGATTCAATGAAATCTCTGGAAAAATTGACGTCCTAAGAATTGTCTTAAAGCTTTCACTATAGTTGGAACTGGAAGTTTAGAAATAGCTTTAAAACTTTCTTGAAGTGGCTTTTTGTAACCAGGACCAATTTGAATACCCAGGTATTCAATTTCTGGCTTCAAATTCCACCTTTTTTTGTGTTCATTTTGAGTCCTGAGTTATAAATTAACTCTAATTCCCATAACAACACAAAATGTTCCACTTCTGAGACTGTCTTCAAGATTATCTAAGGCACATGCAAATACTGTGGCACCTGTATATTTAAACTTTTTTAACAAAAAGCATGTATCTGTGGAGGAACTTGATCTTCAATCCCTATAACCAGTCTATAAGCTGGTTCAAACATAACCAAAAATGCAAAGGGGTCTTCATTTATAGAAGTCTTCAGATTATCAAGTACCTCATTAGTTGGTATTTTCCCCTGTGGTGATTTGCATCAACTGTTTAAGTCTATCCCTACTTGCGCCATGTACTTCTTGGCCATCTTGATTTAATTTCTGGGGCAGTAATGGGAATTATAAGTCGTCTAGCCATATGGGTAGGAATCCAAAATTTAAAAATGTTATTGATTTGTTCATTGGACAAATCATATCTGGATACAGGTGCTTGAAATGCATCCTCTGCAACATTGTAAGGAGGTAAATCCTTAACTATCTTCATCAGCTGTTCATGTACTTTAAGTTTGGCTGCTTTTGTTAATAGTTCTTTCTTCCTTTTCTGTTTGCTTATTTCCTCTTCCGTCCCCCCTACTGCTTCATCCTCCTCCTCTTCATCTATTTCTGGAATAGCTGAGGGTCTTTTGTCTTTTCTCCCTGCACAAATCTCCCTTGTGTGACCGTTTTTCCTGAGATGACATACCATCTCAATTCTTACGTGTATCTGATCCTCTAATTCTTGTATGTGTTGCATCAATATGTCACAATTAGGACAATCAGATACACTATCTTGAACTCCAGGACTTCCTTCCCTAACTGTATTGGCAACATCTGATTTCATTATTAATGACTTCTGTCTTTGTGGCTATGCAAAAAACTTGTGTGGATTCTTTTTTACGAATCATGGTATTAAAGATGTGAACCATTTTAAGAATATTAGTTATCTCTTTCTTATCTCGGTTTACACATAATTTCTTATCCAACAGTTGGTTTGCATGGTCACATTGTTCATATAAACTATGCCATAAATCAGCATCTGCTCTAGTACAACCATTTAAATTGAAACATTACATCACTACAATTTGCATGCTTAGTAATTGACTCCATACTCTATACTGACATGAAGTCTTCGTAGTCCATTTGCCTTTAAAACGTGCACTCTTTTAAGGAAGGATACTACACCTCCTGAATCTCTCCATGGATCCAAGAAAAAAATATGAAGATACAACGCATCTTCCCGCTTCACACAGGGGCCACTGCTTTTCTTCTCCCCTTCCTTTCTTTGCCCAAAGGACTGACTCTAGGTTCTTTTCTTTTGCAAAAAATCCTCTAATTCTTGAATAACTCTCTGGTTATCGAGCTCCCCCTTTTTTAAGATTTAAACTTGAAAGTTTAATCTTAAACCTCCTCTTAACAGGAAAAAATATGGGATTTGCTTCCAAGATTGGGAATGTAGCAAAAACTGGCTGGGCTGCCAAATCTGTTAAAAATTAATTCCCTCTAACAAAAATATCCAGTCCAATTTAGGCTTAGCAATGGAAGGATTTATTCAGCAATAGCAAGATAGTAAATGTAACCGTTCTTAACAAACTAAGCAAAATGCTTAAACACTGGCCTTTTTAGAATCAAATACTACAGAAACAAACAACTATCCTGGAAACATTAAATACCTATAATAATGGCAAACAGGAGGAATATTTAAGGAAATAAGTGAAACGCTAACGGCAAAACAAACAATTTAGCCAAATAAGAATAAAGTGGATATAAGCAGTAAGATATTTTGTATTAAAGTGTACTTACTTCTCCAGTCTGTCACAGTATGGACCTTCCAAACCTTCACAGACCTCCGGTGCTCAAAAGGCTGCAGCCTCAGAGGTGGTAGTCGGCCTCCGCCGGTCTTCTGGGCCTTTGCTCTCCTGGCATTTAACTTCGCCCTTATCCAACGCTTCAGGTCACTGTACACTTGTACATAGTGTTGTGATCTCTTGTGTACAGTGCTTGTAGCGTTGACTTTGTCCGTTACTTGCTGCCAAAGGTTTTTTGGTTTGGCAGCATTGATGCAGTGGGACTGACTTCCAAATAACACATCCCATCTCACAATGACTTCATCGACCAGTGTTGCATTCTCATCACTGGTGTATCTTTGGCCCATTCGCCCACTGGGGCCCTTGTCTCCTCTGTTATCCTCCTCCTGCCTCATCTCTGCTGCCTTCTATGTGCTGCAGGTGGTGCTTCATACTCTGGTGTTCTCCTCCTGGGGGCACTTGTTTCATTGTTGTGGGGGACAACACAGCATTCCCAGGGGGAGGTGTGAGAACTGCTATGTGTCCCTGATATTGAGGAGAATGTAGCATTCCCAGGGGGAGGCCCTACTGCCCCTTGAAGAGGTACCTGACCTCTCCTCCCTATCTCTATGGGACCCCCCACCTGACAGGGTGTCCTCCCCTCCTTCCCCCCAGGCACCCCTCCCTGAGACACTCCAGCCCCTGTCATCCTCTCTACCCCTCCTGGGCTGGAACACTCTCCTTCCTCCTGTTCCTCTCTCCTCTACATTTTTCTGACAAACTGCACAAAATACTTGGAGACCTTCTCCACCTGGCTCTTCCAAATAGCAAGTGCGTAATTAGGGAGAAAATGCACTTAAAATGGCCTCCTGCCCTAGGCAACCTCGCCAACTAAGTCACCCCTCACTCTTCAACACGGAAGTGGCAAGGCCTCGCCAATGCGCATGTGTGAAAGGGGCAAGTTTGTGCCAGTGTGCATATGGGCACACACATTCAACAGTTTAAGGACACAATGGCCCAGACTAGGTGAAGTGAAGGGCTCAGAAGATGTATGGGCCTGGCACCCCTCTGCCTTTGCCCCCTAGCCACATGCTGCTTCTGCCTACCCCTAGTTCTGGCCCTGAGTTCCTCTACAGTGTAACAATGGTTGCTAGAAAAATAACAGAGCAACCATGCACTAATAGTGGAATATTATGTGAGTTTCACTGGTAACATAACATACTTCAAAGTTAACTTCAAGCTCAAACATCTCTAATACAATTTTAAGACATTTGTGGTCGAGTTTAAATGGTGAATAAATGTTTGTCATTTTGGCAATGTTATAGTTGTACGTAAGTAACTACATAAACAAACAACTATCCTGGAAACATTAAATACTCATAATAATGGCAAACAGGAGGAATATTTAAGGAAATAAGTGAAATGCTAATGACAAAATGAGCAATTTAAGATATTGTTTTGTATTAAAGTGTACTTCTCCAGTTTGTCACAGTATGGACCTTCCAAACCTTCACAGACCTCTCTGCCCATACTGTCCAGAAGCCGGCGCTCAAAAGGCTGCAGCCTCAGAGGTGGTGGTCGGCCTCCGCCGGTCACTGAACGCTTATACACAGTATTGTGATCTCTTTTGTGTACA
Organism: Xenopus borealis; assembly: GCA_024363595.1. Classification (NCBI taxonomy): domain Eukaryota; kingdom Metazoa; phylum Chordata; class Amphibia; order Anura; family Pipidae; genus Xenopus; species Xenopus borealis. The sequence continues at coordinate 153,796,398 of CM044441.1, forward strand.
GTGCTTGCAGCATTGGCTTTGTCAGTTACTTGCTGCCAAAGGTTTTTTCATTTGGCAGCATTGATGCGGTGGGACTGACTTCCAAATAACACATCCCATCTCACAATGACTTCATCAGCCAGTGTTGCATTCTCATCACTGGTAAATCTTTGGCCCATTCGCCCTCTGGGGCCCTCGTCTCCTCCGTCATCATCCTCCTGCCTCATCTGTGCTGCAGGTGGTGTCTCTGGTGTTCTCCTGGGGCACTTGTTTCAGCCCTTGATGAGGTGCAGGACCTGCCACTTGCCCCTGATATTGGGGGTGACACTTGGCATGCCCTGGTGGAATCCCTGCTGGCCGGGGTGCGGGACCTGCCATGTGCCCCTGATGTTGGGGGATGACACATGGCGTGCCCTGGGGGAGTCCCTGCTGGCTGGGGTGTGGGAACTACTATGTGCCCCTGATGTTGAGGGGGACATGCAGCATTCACAGGAAGAGACCCTACTACCCCGTTGAAGAGGTCCCTGACCTCTCCTCCCTACCTCTATGGGACCCCCCACCTGACAGGGTGTCCTCCCCTCCTTCCCCCCCAGACACCCCTCCCTCAGACACTCCAGCCCTTGTCACCCTCTCTCCCCCTCCTGGGCACCTCATCAGGGCTGGAACACTCTCTCCTGCTCCTGTCTCCTCTGTATTTTTCTGACAAACTGCACAATATATTTGGAGACCTCCTCCACCTGGCTCTTCCAAATAGCAAGTGCGCAATTAGGGAGAAAATGCACTTAAAATGGCCTCCTGAACTTCCTGTGTGAAAAAATGTCAAAGGAAGTGGGGCATGAGGAGGAATTTGGATTGATCGATTCAAGTAGAAGGCTTCATTCGATCATCCTCGACTATTCGCTACCATCAATCCTTCGAATCGAGCCAAGTAATCAATCAATAGAACACTTCTTTTATTTAATTGTTCGATGATCGAAGAACTAACTTTAAAATGTTATTTGACTGCCTACTTCGCCAGATTGAACCTACTGAATACCAACAGAAACCTATGGGAACCCCCATAGGCTTTTTTGAAACCCCTGCTTGAATACCAGTCGTACAATCGAACGCCTCGATCATTGAATTGAAGTAATTGTATATTGAATGGTAAATTTAAAATTTAGGATGATACAAAATTAGACTAAAATACTTACAGAATTTACAGTTACAAATGCTCTAATTCTACATTTACCAGGCCCATATTAATCTCTCTGGGTAAACTGATGGTTCCTGCTCCCAGCACTCTGCAGTGTCCTTTTTATCCTTGTTTTCAGCATCTTAAAATTCAGCATTTTAAGTTTTTTTTTCCCTTTGCCATTTTAAAAGTTGACCAAGGGAAACTATCATCCCCATTATTATAATTAACATTGCTTGTGCAACCAACAGTCCCCTCATACCAACCTATGTCCAAGTATTTGTCTATCAAAACCAGTTTCACATCCCCATCATGTAGCATCTCCTTCAACTTTCTCAGTCTTCACCATTTTATTGCTGGTTTCTATCATGTGTATCCTTCCTGTCTTATGGATTATGTAAGTTAAGGGACAGAGGATCTACTGTATGTTCTCATCAAACACAGGAATGTATTCCTCAGGATTTCTACTTTCTGGTCAACTAGTAACTTGTAACACAATCCCAGGTTAGAGCAGAGTCTCTGTATTGCATTGGTATTAAGAGGGAACACAGGTCTTGTGCTGCCAAGTCTCCATGCTTCACCAAATATGGCTTCATCAGGGCATGATGATCTCCTTACAGCCCACTAATTGGTGAATTGTGTTACCTTAGCAACACATTATTTATCTGTGATAAACTGGATATGGTGGCATGTAGTCTAATTTTCCTTTCTGGTTCACTATCAATCATCTTTAAAAACAGGAATGGACACTATTTCTGTATCAACAATGGTACTGCTTTCACGTGTATGTATGTATATTTTTATTTGTATAGCGCTCCTTGAGGGCAAAGCACTGTACAGCAATAATAAATTAGTAACAAACAAGGGATCACTGCATTAATAAGTAACTAAGTGCATTATTATAAATACAGTTTGCATAAATATAAAATATAATTACACAGTGTTGAGGAGACAAGATGATGGAGGACCCTACCCCTTGGGGCTTACAGTCTAAATGGGAGGGTAAGTTACGGACACAATTTGGAGGGGTGTATGAAGCAAAAATTTGGATAGGGTAGTTGGCATGAATGAACCCCCATAGAAGTGTTCTTTATCATTTTAACCACAGTGCAGTCCTTTCATATTGTAAGCCTCTTTGACCATAGGTGATCTCCACTTGGTCAACTGCACTGGTAATTTCACTCTGCTGATGGGGTTACTTGCTGAATGACTTTGCATTCAGGATCTTCACCCTCCCTGAGGCCACAAATGTGTGTGTGATCATTTCAAATACATTGCAGTGATGTAAGTATCAGTTCTATGACAGTTCAACAGGCTGTTTATGGACATTTCCTTTTAACTTGTATGAGGAGCTCTGGAAGGTTCAACCGTACTTCATATATTACCCTCCAGATGTCCGACACAGTGCACAGAAGTCAACTTGTCCTCTCTTGGGTTGAAGACAGGCAGTGACATTGTGAAAGACACACAAAGCAGGTCCTGATAGGAGCATGGGGCTGTTTTGCTTTGCAGTAGAAAGGACCTCTGTGGGTGTAGTGTCCCTACACCTAATATCCTAATAGTAGATATGTAATGTGTCCCTTGTATTCACATTCCCTCCTCCACTATGATTAGTGTGACTGCAATGCCTTTGGGTCAGGCCTGCTTCCCTTAACATATGTTATGCCCTGACAACACAAACTCCCCCATATGCAATAAACATTTCCCTTCATATTTTCATTTATCAACTCGTTTATCTTCTCCCGAGTCCTAGAAATATAACAATCATGCATGTTCTAAATGGAGAATTCTCCTAATTGGCCAGACTCAATACCCTGCACAGCAGGATTTAAAATGTGGTGTTCATCTTGTTGCTGAAAATGTCCACTGTGTATTGCAATTAAATCATATTCCAGGATGACATTCCAGATTCAAAAAGTTCGGGAATAGTTGTAATGATGCTATCAAGGCTATTTAGCTTTCTGGATCTGGTGGGACACATCTTGCTCTGCAAATGGATCTTGAGTTCTGCTTGCATGTAAGGCAATGAGATCGACTAAGGATGTATAAAACAGTGATACTTTATGATCCAAATTCCACAATATTCCATTTTGACAGGTTCAAAATGGCAGGTATGCATTTTTCATGGTTAAACTGGATTGATGAAACCAAACCACTTGCATTTTGAATCCTTTGTTTCCATAATGTGAACAGGGGCTGTTGGGATTACTGGTTTGAGGGACACTTGCAGTGATATTGTACCAGGGACATATTGGAAGTCTTCAACATATTGTTGTGTAATCCGCAATATTATCCATATAGTGAATGAGAAATGTCCACAATTTACCAAAGCCAGGTACAATCACACAAGAGGTTCCCAGAGATGAAACTATTTAGATTATCCAGCCCAGACATGGCAAATGATAGAGGTCTTTCAAAATGTGCCTACAGGTTCTCCTTTCTCTCTCTCTTAGATGATGTTAGAGAGTACAAAGTATTGGAAGTAAATTCTTCTTTTCTCCCGTAGTAATGTTCCAATGCCTTTCCTGTTCCTCTGATGGATATTTTTCTCTGTTTATATGTGAGCTCTAGATGTTTCATTTCTTCTTGATGTTAGAAGTCAAGATGAGCTGAACTGCCGTTTGAGAGCAGTCCATTTATACAAGTTTCCCAGAGGAATTCCTTTGATAAACTTTGAACCAATGGGAAAAGAGTTCTTTGTCTTTAAGCAAAAAGTCTTTTTACATAACCACCACAAGATGGCATTGTCGTATCTCTTATGTTAAAGAGTTCACATTTCCCTATCTTGCAAGGCCATTTAAATCCCCGAAACCTTTCTATTTGCTACAGAAAATTACTTAAAAAGACATACATACAAATAAACTAACTGACATTAAAAACCTAAAACATACAATATATAAAACATACCATTAATATATAGCAAAAACCAGAGATAGATGCATGTATAAATCTACTTCTTTTGTAAAAAGTCCTTGGGATATTACCACACAGTTGCTTGATCCCTTTGACCCCAGGCATCTGAGATACCTCCAAATATAGGTTCTCAGGCCATTAAATGTCAGTCATTCTCTGAGAAAAGAAACATACTATGCTGTCACATCTGTTTTTCCGAAATACAATATCTGACCTCAGTCACCCATCAGACCATAAATACCCTTGTGAGAATCAAGACTCAGGCCTTTTTAGAATCAAATACCAATTCCCCTTGTATTAATACACAATTTTCTTCAATAAATATAATGTAGTACAGTTATAAAGTAAATATATAAACTCAATACACTCCCTACACCATATATCTTGTAAAATTCTTATTATGATTAAAAATGGGGCATTCCACTTCTGACTTAAGCGGTTATCAAGGGGTTGGAATTCTAAAGGAATCACCTTTTTCTCCTACTTCCCAACAGCATTCTCTCAGGCCTTTATAAAAAATAGGTCTTGGCCTTGTTTTGGCTTTTCTCAAAATTTGCTGCTGCAAACTAATTTAATTTCTTTTAAAGCCTTTGCTTTAGAAGATATTGGTCCATTAACAAGCTATCAATGGTAGGGGTGTGCATTTCCACCCACAGATTTTCTGGGAGTCTCTTCTACCTGTCATAACTCTAAATGGTGCTAGTTTTGTTTCAGATGAGGGTGACTCCTATGGCCATGGCCAATAGGGGTAATTGAGCGCAGATTACACAATTGTCACAATTGCTCTACCTCAGTCAGGCCACCATCATAGGTCTTTCATTGGTCTTTTCTGCTCCTTGATGACCACCAGTAGGCAAGTCATGTGCCAAGTATATCATATCCCTGTATTTTTCTGGGACTACCCATGTCACTTCTCAATTATGGAAGAGCATTTTCTGATCCTCAGATCCATCTTTAAATGTGTTTGGTTATTGTGTCCTTCTGATAGATGTAGCTCATTCTAACCCATTCATTAAAGGTACCTGAATAAAACATTTTGTAATGTCCCATACTTTGGGGCACAATCCTGATTCTTGTTCTTTATTTAGGTTTGGGATAACACATCTTCCCCACCCCCCCCCCCATTGTAAGCTATTTAGTTTTGGTCATAATGAGGTGATGTTGGTGAATGCCTTTTTACCTTACATACCCAAGGTGTGACTGACCTTGTACCCAGCAGCATGGTTATGTATTTTAAGGGTTGCATGTTTAAGGCGTGTCCCATTAGATGACCTATATCTATGGGTGTCCAAAAAGGGTAGAAATTCTGTGCATTACACACCCAGGCAGAATCTGAATAAAGGACAAGGTCACACTTTCCTGTATCAATTCAAGGGCATGTGCAATGGCTGCCAGTTCTGTTTATTGTGCTGATTTAACCCAACATGGTTGTTGCACTGAAAGGTTTGGATCTTCTTTGTTCTTCTTTCCCACTTGTTGCTAAGAGCAAATCCTCAATGTACTGGAATAAATTCTTAGATGAAAATTAATCAAGATAGCCCTCATTGCTGGATACAATAAAGGGCAATTATGGAATCCCTGGGGAAGAAAAGTACATTTATATTGGTTCCATACAAAATGTAAAAGCAAACTTGTACTCACATTCTTTTGACAAGGAGTGACCAAAAGCCACTTGAAGTGCCAAGTCCAGTGAAGTATGTGTTCTGGGTTCAGGATGCTCAGAATATCTGGAATGGGTGAAACTGTTGGTGCATAGCTATTTGTAACTTAAGTCCTATAATCAATTGTCAATCTTCTTACTGGCCATACTGGGGCATTAATTGTGGATATACAATGTCTGATAACCCCTTGGTCAAGCAGTGTTTCAATTCTTATAAGACTCACTGTTTCTTTTGGGAAGTTTATACTGGCTCTATGCAGGAGAGTTTATACCAGTGATAATGTAATCAATCTTGTCACAATCCTGTTTGAGCTGCAAATGCATCCTCTAGTATAGGTTAACAGATTTTTCTGAGTGATCCAATATAACCTTAAGCAAATCCTACTGGATGAAATGTTTAATTTTATGGCACAAATGTGTTAAGTCCAGTATATACAACACCTAATGGTTCACATCTTTGCTGGACTTTGGCAGCATGCGATGTGCTCGTTAGGTTTCATTTTACCAGTAAGGTCAGCCACCCCCATAAGGGCTTTTAATGGTTATGTGGTGGGCTTTTGTTAATGCATTCCCTTCATCAAACCCTAGAAATATTCTGTCCTCCCCAGTAGAGGAAAGCAAAATGGGTTCTACAAATGGCTGGTGTTGCGGTATTTGTATTTATAAATATTTGCCCGCCAGTGTTGGCTGGATCTATTAAACCATTCCCTGGTTTCCTGTGGGTTAGCCATTTCTCTTAAGGCTATAGGGAAAGCAGAATTTTGATGTAACCTAATCATCCTCCCAGTAGTTATTTTCCTCACTTGCCTCTAACTCGTAAGCATAGGTTGAAGCTAATGTATTCGCGAGTCATAATATATCTGCTATTGCCGCCTGCCCCTTAATAATAAATAGTTTCCTTTTGTTTACAAAGGGCAAGGCCCACTACTTTACCCCTTTTTTGTTTCATTGAGCTGATCTTGAATTACTTTAAATGCACTAATCTTGATTCCACTCAATTTCTATTTGGAAAGTAATTCTTTACATTGCTTAGCCTCTTTGCACAGACTTCTGATTCTTAATGCTTTCCTCTTGTGGGGTCTTAATCACATCATTAATAGTATTCAGTTTTTACTTGGTTGTGCGATCCATTGAAAATCCCTTAAAGTCGAAGAAAAGCTATTATTGCCAATATTAGTCAAAGTGCAAGCTATAACACTTTATTCTGCAGAAAGCTTTCATACCAGAGTAAACTGCTCTAGAAGTTGCTATGGATAGCAGCTGCCATATTAGCTTGTGACATCACTTCCTACCCAAGTCTCCCTGCTCACTCATAGCTCTGGGCTCAGACTACAACAGGGAGGGGAGAGGATCAAACTGAGCATGCTCAAGCCCTAGCCCTGGAGGTTTAAGCTGAAAACAGTAAGTCTGATACAGAAGCCCATGTGACACAATAGAAGGAAAGAAATACTGTTTCTTTTGACAGAGGACTCGGAGCAGCATTACTTTGAGGGTTTACTGGGGTATTTATATAGACCTTTCTGATACTTGAAACAAATACCAAAGTCACTCATAAATAATCCAAAATTCAAAAACTATAAATTCCAGGAAATACAAGAGAATAAACAAGCATACATATCAACTGTCAAAAATAAAACAACACACAATGCTACAATTACCGTATTAATTAAAGTACACCTAAGATTAGCAATCCCCTATGTATATATTTACATGCATTCCCTCCCCACTAGGTTGACCAGTTCCTAATGGTGTTTCTGTTATACTTTATAAAACGCAAAATTGGGATGTGATTCTATCAAAATAAGTAGTGGGGGGTATCCTCTTTTTTTTTTCATTTTTCTAGTACCCACACATTTAAATGAAGAATAATACGGAAATTTTTTAAAATTTTATTTTACTTTTCAAGGAATACATAAAACAAATGTAGTACCATGATTCTGTTGCTGCTGAGTTGACTGGCACAGCCTTACTCCCCTAATAACCTTTTCTGTCTACATAGATTACAGGCGCTGTCTAAAACAAACTATCCATTTGGTCACCACAATTTTTACCTGGATTTTAAAGAATTAAACTTAATCATGCATATTTAAAATTAGGTGACCTGGTTATAAGAGTTCAAGCACAATAGTGATAGTTCAATCAAATAACACAAATGTATTCATTAAGCGCTACACAATATGTTGGCACTATAGAAATACATGTTAATAATATTCACAAACAGGAGAATAAAGTACACCTGTTAAAATACTGATTATATTTCCTTAGCTAATGTGTAATAGTTGTAATTTATAAAACTGGTCATTATCGTCTTCCACAAAGGTCCTCCAAGGCTACAAGATTCTCTACTAGGGATATAGGATTCTCGCCCCACGATGAGTAATTCCCTCTTGGATTTAAATAAATACTTACTCAAATCGAGCCTGGGCCTGACTTGAACCATTCAGATTCACTCAGGATATTAACCAAACAGCTTTATTTGAGGCATACATTACAATACAGAGTATTAAATAATAACACTCACATCTTGAAAGCTCGTGAGGATGTGGAGGGAACCATTAGCAATACAACAAGTTACAGTTTAACCAATTCCACGTTCATGGTGCTGATCCAGTGGCATCCAATCATGAACCTTGTTTTAGCATAAGTGTATCACTATTTCCATCTTAGGGATAAGATGCAAATAAGGTGCAACTACTGTCAGCGCAGTGTCCATAATGGTATCTTTGCTGCTGTTTCTGAAAGTATATGTGCCTTTACTGGCCTTGCCCTAGGAATACTTGTGACATGAGACAACAGATGTATTCCTTGTTATGTATAAGAATTCCACAACCCTAATAACAGAATGGCTGTTAACCTTGAGCTTCTTCTACAACACAGCAATTCTGTACTAGTGTCATGTTCTATAATCTTTGTTCTTTGATAACTGTCTTGCATCAAAAACCCTGATATCTACAGTAATATAAGAAATGGAATAAAACAGACCTAAACATACAAACATGACACCATGCACAGGTACCAAATAAGTATAATCTGTAGAATCTGCATCAGGAGAGAGTGGTCAAATGCAGATGATAGGTCAAGGAGGATAAGGATGGAGAAGTGACCTTTTGGCAACCTGGAGATCATTTGTAACTCTGCACAAGGCAGTCTCAGTAGAGTGAGCAGGCCGGAAACCAGATTGCAGAGGGTCCAACAGATCATGGGTGTGTAGAAAGTTAGTAATACGGGAGACCACAATACGTTCTAGGAGTTTAGAGGCAAGCAGTAGAAGGGAGACAGGGCAGTAATTTGATAGACAGGATGGGTCAAGTGTGGCCTTTAAGAATAGGCTTTACACAGGCCTGTTTGAAAGGAGAAGGGAAGGTTCCAGAAGCTAGAGAAGAATTGAAGATGTGAGTAAGTGGTGGTGTTAGTTCTGCCACACAGTGTTTGAGCAGAGAAGAAGGCATAGGGTCAAGAGGGCAAGTTGTGAGTGGGGAGGACAAGAGAAGCTTGGAGACTTCAGATATTGTTACTGGAGGGAAGGAATTGAGACATGCAGAAGGGGGCATAGGAAGGAGGAGCTGGTTTGAACTAGTAGAGGTAGGGATCTGATTGCGGATGGACTCTATTTTGTCTTTAAAGAAATCTCGCAAATTCCTGGTGGGAGTGCGTCAGGTCGGTCAATACTGAGGGATGAAGAAGAGTATTGAATGTGGAAAATAGGCATTGTGGATTGGATTTGTGGTTGTTAATAAGGGTACTGTAGTACTTCTGTTTAGCCTTTGACAAGGCAGAATTGAGAAATGAGAGTAGAAATTTATAGTGAACCAAGTCTGCTTGCGTACGGATTTCTTCCACATACGTTCAGCCGATCTTGTACAGGAGCGTATGAATCTGGTTTGTGAATCCAGCCAGGGTCTTGGGTTCTGAGCATGTGTACGCTTAGGCTGTAAAGGGGCAAATGAGTCAATAGTCGAGGAGAGAATGTGATTATACTCGCTTACCAGGGTAGCAGGGTCAGACATCTCAAAGGAAGTGAGACTGGACCTGAAGGCCTGAGCTAAGGATGGGAGGTCAATGTCACGTGTATCCTAAACTAGGACAGTGGGGGGAGAAGCCAGTGGACAGAGTGAGAGATGGAAAATGTAATCAAATGGTGATCAGAAAGGGGGAAGGGTTCACTGTTAAAACCAGAGAGAGTTTTTTAGTGAAGACTAGATCCAGAAAGTGGCCATCCTTATGAGTAGGGGTGTTTGTCCACTGCTGGAGCTCAGAGGAGGTTAGGCTGAGAAAATGAGAGGGCCAGGGTTGTGAAGCATCATCAGTGTGGAAGTTTAAATCCCAAAGGATGATTGCAGGACTATCAGTGCAGAGAAAGAAAGAAAGTCAGGTGTCAAAGTCAGAAAGGAAGACAGCAGAGGAGGAGGCTGAAGGGGGTCTGTAAATAACAGCTACACGTACAGAGAGAGGGTGGAAAATCTGAAGGGTAATGAGAAGGCTGGAGGAATAGAAATAGGTTTGAAACAGCGAGAGGAGAGGAGAATGCCAACTCCTCCACCACGTCCAATGGTTCAGGGGTGTGAGAGAAAGAGACCACCATGAGAGTGCAGCCTCAATGGCAGTGTCATTCTGTGAGAGCCAGGTTTCTGTCAGAGCAAGGAGACTGAGTGAATTAGAACGAAAAAAGATCATGGATTAATGTAGATTTGTTAAGTAGAGAGCGGGTGTTAAGGAGGGCACAAGAAAAAGACAGGGAGAAGGAAGAGTCGGAATCTGAATAAGGTTAGAGAAAGTAGAGGAACGAGTTTTGTGCAAGTTGACAGGAAAATGAGGACGAATATGAGTTGGAATGGAGCAGGGTCCTGGGTTTGGAGAGATCCCCTGCAGCCAGCAAAAGAAGGTAAAAGAGGGAGAAGATGTGGGAAGAGGATTTGAAGTGACGACATGTCCGGGTCTTGTTAGTAACTGGAGGACAAATGTGTTGTAAGTAGTTATAAAGTGTATAAGAGCTGGAGTATGTGGAAGGGAGCAAAGAAGAAGATATGTAAATAGAATACTGACAGACAATAGGATGGTTAAAGGAATTAACTACCTTAGGGAGCACCGTGCATGCAAACAGAGCAAATACAATCAGCTTTGCCATCGTGGTTTTCAGCAGGTAACTTGTAGCTTATGTCCTCAATGGAGTATGAATGTGGCAGTTAGTGGCTCAGTGTCTTCTAAATTTGAATCAGTCCATTTAAAGAGTCCCCTGTGTTGTTTCTCCTTATAGCCCTCCTTGTTGAACTCCTCCTTGTTAAACTCTTTCAGGTCACTTGTAAATGAGTCACTTCAAAATGAAGCACCCTTGCAAATGCTCTCCCCTAAAGAGGTCTTAATAAGTAGGGAGAGTAGAAGCTGGAACTGCTGCACACAGGTCTGGGGACTCACAACTGTGTGTTTATATGTAGGTGACAGTCCCACTTTGGACTGCATGGTCCCTATGTTTATATTGAGACAATTGGTGGAGCTTTGATCTTGTCTTCACAACAAAAGGTTGAAAGTTATTATAAACCAATCTTGTTTTGAACCCTTTTGTTGGCTTAAACCACAATTTGATCAGCTTCCCGGCTAACCTAGTGGTGGCCATAGACGCACAGATAATATCGTACGAAACTAATTTTCGTACGATATTCGGTGCGTGTATGGTGGGAAATGAGCCGACCGACATTGTCAGAAATTACAAATTAATATGTATATACAGATACTAATGGAGGTTTTACACAAGCAGTCTTGTTGGTGAACAGTTGCTGTATGTATTGGAGCTGGAACTGATAGGATTACGGAGAATCAAAATATGTAACAATGTACTTTTTTAAAATTATTGGTACTGTGATGTTAAATGTAACCTAATTGCACAAAAACTCATAATTTATAAATCTTCAGCCAGTTGAGACCCCCCCCGTTCACCAACTTTTAGAGATGTTTACTTTAACATCGTATGATGGTGATTACAAGAATAGCTCCTGTATCTGCTCCAAGTCCCCCAGGATAAAAATCGGGGGGCCTTTAGTTCATGGGGTAGGAAATCACCAACCCATCAATCTCAAAAGGAGATATTCTGGTCTGTGTGAGGGATCATATTGATCTCGGATGGTGGGAAAGAATTGTTACCAGTTAACAAAAGTGCCATTGAATGTTGTCTCTAATGGTGCAATTCATTTGTTTTACCTGCCCTGAGCTTTGTGGGGGTATATGTAGCTTCCACGTGATCTTAACCCTTTTATAATTTAATCGTTTTTGACATGTGTACCATGAATATACAGCAATGACCACAATCTGAGCTAACTGTATTCGGTAGCTGTCTATTTTGTTTATCTTTTTAAAAAAAAGTGTCATCTTTAGAAAATACAAATGTTCATCATTCCATGAAAATTAAGATCCAGTGATGTCTTCACTGCAGATAATTGGTCATATTTACAATATTCCACTGGTTTCAGAACTACCTTGTGCCATTATCACAAATTTTAATCATAAACTATTTCTCCTATTTATAGTAGAATATAGAAACCGGAGAGCTTTATAGTGAATGAAAAACTTATTTTATTGTAGCACTACATGTTTCAGACAACACGTGTCCTTCCTCGGGTGCATATTACAAACAACTTTGTTCTGTGACCTTTTTAAACCCAAGTGACCTCCCATCTTTCAAAAGTTTATTCTCCGCTCCATCTATTGGCCAGAGATAAAAATGATTTTACTTATGGATACTATTGCAACATTTAACAATCTATCCACTAAAAATGCACCACAATGTAGCAATTGTTATTTTGCTTGTTAAAATTGTATCAATAAATAATTGCTTATTGCTCTACATCGTGTCTTTCCATTTCTTACTTTACTTTCAACTCATATTTCATAGTGGAAAGTCCTATAGTATTTTCTTTTACATATTATAAAATTCAACAATAAATTACAGTTTAATATGTTACTGAACCTACATATTTGCCACAGTATCTCTTTGCATTTCTTTACAAAAAACATTTAAGGCTCCATGCTTCATTCATGCCTCTGGGTTCTATTGAAACTAATTTATCTATCCATTTTGCTTCACATCTAAGTAAAAGGTTGTTCCTATCCCCACCTCTTAATTGTCTTGGTATCTGCTCCAAGACCATCCACCTTAGGCTAGCCGCAGTATGTTTGGCTGTAAAGAAATGTCTGCCTACTGGGTTATGCGTTTTCTTTTCAGTGGGTTTGTAATTTCCTATGGACCTTTTGTGTTCCCCTATTCTTAATTTCACATTTCGCGAGGTTTGTCCTACATAAAGCATTCCACATGGGCATTTTAAACCATAAACCACCCAATCAGAATTACAAGTATGGTATTGTTGTATTGGGATTTTTTTACCACTATGGGGATGTGTTATGTAATCTCCTTTTATTACTGAATTGCAATTACTGCAACTTAGACATGGAAAGGTGCAATTTTTAGGTGTACTTAAGAATCTAGTGCTATCTTTCTGTGTACATATATCGGCCCTTACAAGGTAATTTGAAATATTTTTACCTCTTTTATAAGAAAAAAGAGGCTTCTCCTTAAAAAGTTTCCCAAATTTGTGATCTTGGGCAAGGATAGACCAATGTTTCCTCATAACTTTCTCAATTCTTTTGCTATGTGTACCAAATTCAGTGACAAATAAAATTCTTTTCCCTTTATTGTGTTTCAGTTCCTTTTTATATAAGAGGTTTTCTCTGGGAATTATTAAGACCTCATCTCTGGTATCCTTTAAGACATTGCTGCTGTAGCCCCTTGCTGTAAATTTCTTAATCAATCTCTCTGAGGCTTCTAAATATTTTTTATCATCAGAGGAGATCCTCCTCAACCGTAAAAATTGACCCTTTGGGATCCCTTTTATAGTGCTTGGTGTATGGAAGCTATCGGGTCGTAAGATGTTATTACGTTCTAATCGTTTGTTGTACAATTCAGTAGTTATGTGTTACTTATCATGATTTACCTTTACATCCAAATAGTTTATGCTGTTGTTACTATAGTCTGCGGTGAATTTCACAGTTGGATGTTTTTCATTCAAGTATTTCAAAAATGTCAGCAGATCACTTTCAGTGGAATTCCAAATTAAAAAAATATCGTCCACAAATCTATAGTAACACACAATTTTGTCTTTGAATCTCTCATTTTCCAAGATAAGTTTTCTTTCTAGGGCACACATAAAAATATTGGCATAGCTGGGCGCGAGATTGCTGCCCATCGCTGTGCCTTGTGTTTGTATAAAGAATTGATCATTGAATCTAAAATAGTTCTTCTTAAGGACTAGAGATAATAACTCTATCAAAAAATAAATCTTGTGATGCGAAATTGATTCTGTATGTAACATCTCTTCTGTGTACAGCATTCCCTCATCATGGGGGATAGATGTGTATAGAGATTGTACATCTATACTACATAAGATCCAATTTGGATCTATAATCCCAATTTTAGACAATCTTCGTAAAAAATCAGTTGTATCTTTCAAACATTGTGGAATTTTATCCACTATATCTTGTAGAAAGGTATCGACATATTGGGACAGTGGTTGTAACACCGAACCCATCCCAGAAACAATGGGGCGCCCCGGTGGTTTCTTTAATTGTTTGTGGACCTTCGGTAATATGTAAAACACCAGTATTCGTGGGTGTGCTGTTATTAAAAATTCTTTTGTTTGCTCATTGATTAGGCCTGCTTCTGCTGCACTCATTACAACCATGTCAATACTGTTTTTTATTTCCCACGTGGGGTCATGCATGACTTGGTTGTAATGCCCAGGGATCTTTAACAATCTGTAAGCCTCCTCCATATAGTCCACTTTATTCAGTATGACTATACTGCCCCCTAAGTGCCCAGCTAGTGGAATTTCATGGGCCACCTTTAATAATGAGTCTCTAAACTTAAAAGGTACAATTAATTGTCTTTCTATCATCCATGGTTCTGTGGTGTCAGTAGGAATTAGTTCTCTATACAACTTTCCCTGGTCCCAGTACACCTTTTTCCTTGTCGACTCTGGGGGATCCAGCTACAAGACATCTCAGCTTTTCTAAGCTAGCATCTGTTTTTAGGGTTGATTCGAACTCAGAACTGCTAGTCTGAGACAATGGCCCTGTTGTGAAACTGATAGATGGCAGGGACGCTGTAACTCCTGAGTCTCTTATTTCCGTGTGTGATGGGTCTGATACACTGAGGTTTTCCCCCATTACGAGGTAAAGACTGACACTGGTTTGAGGCCTGTGCACTTTGCTTACGTATCAGTCGCTACAGATGGAATATCAATACAGTTTAATTAATCAGAATTGTCTAACGGGTTACAGTAAACATTTTTAGCTTCTGCAACAGGGGTAAAGTCTTTGGCACCTCCTGAATCTGTCAGTTGGAGCTACAGTTAAAAATTCATCCCCTTTTCCCTCCATCCTCCTAGTTTGCATAAAGTCATGACACAGTACCTTATGATGTTTGGGTGTCTCCGGTAGGGGTGCAGATTCACAGGAAGTTGTTTCAGTTTTATACTGGGATGCCAACCTGCCCAGGTCTGTACCCAGCAACACATTGGTAGGAATGGTGTCTGACACTCCCACCTCCCTCACTCCTCTCCCTGCACCCCAATCCAGCTACACCATGGGCACCGCAGGGCTGATTCCTCCAATTCCTTTAACGTCCATGGTTTTCTATGGCATAATATCCTTAGAGTTGACCTTCTCAGGATGCACCAGAGTAACTTCTGCTCCGGTATCTGAGTCCAACAGTGATTTTGTTACCGACGGTAACAGGTTGTAAGTTATCAGCACTATTTCCCTCTTTGCCAGCAACAAACAAAACCGCAGGGGTTGAGCTGGTTGGTTTCCCGTTAGGTGCAGATCTCCTTTTCTCAGGACAAGTGATACTAACATGGGCCTCCTTATTGTACAAGAAACACCACCGGGTATCCACTGGTGCAGATTTAACTGCCGGAAGACTGGGTGTGGGGATGGCTGGCATCCTACAGGCTGGTGAAGAGAAAATTCCCATTGATTTCCCTCCTTTTCAGTGTTGGAGATTAGCTTTACGGGTGTCAGACATCCTATTTGCAGCATACGTGTCTGCTATCTCTGCTGCCTGGTCTGCTGTTTTAGGTTCACAGTCCATAATGAATGGTTTCACTTCCACAGGGCACATGTGCAAAAACTGATCCTTTATCAGATCTTCCAGGCACTCAAAAGATGTAACAGAGTCCTCTCAACCAGGATCTAAATGCGGTTCTCAAACTAATCACAACATCAGAGTAGCTGTCAGTAGGCCTGCGATGCACAGTTCAGAACCTTTTGCGGTATACCTCTGGTGTGAGATGGTACTTTTTGATTAGGGCATTTTTTATAGCATCATAGTCGGCACCAGAGTTTAATGGGAAGTCCACAAAGGCATCCAGGGCTTTGCCTTTCAACCCTGGGGTAAGATATTTTGCCCAT